>OY735211.1:39514786-39637286 GCA_963457665.1 Thysanoteuthis rhombus | reverse complement strand
TTATTTATAATAATAAATAAATATTTTGGATCCCTATTCAGGGCATATTCATTTATGTATATTTGTATATATATATGTATATATATATACATATATATATATATTTTCATAGTTATGTATATTTTTCATGTATATATTCATATATATATTCTCACACATATATATATTTTTGATTATCTATATCTATCTTTATAATTATATATATATATATTAATATACACATATGTATACCAATATGTTTACATAATTATATATCTATATATATTTACATGTGTATATATTTACATATATATTTATATATGTATATCTGTACATATATATATATATTTACATATGTATTCATATATATATATATTTATACATATATATATAAATATTTATATATATATATTTATATATGTATATTATTTGTATTTATTGATTATATATTTGTATATATAATTACATATATATAGATCATACATATATTTGTATATATTGGTATGTATATGTATATATATATATATATATATATATATATATATTGATTATATACATAATTGTATATATTGATTTATATATATGTATATATTGATTATATATATTTAGATATATATTGATTATATATATATTAATGTACTGATGATATCAATCAATACATGCAAAAATATAATATTTGTATGCATTGATTATATATATGTACACATATATATGTATATATATTTGTATGTTTTGATTATATGTATATACATTTATATGTATTTATTATATACATATAAATATATGTGTATATATTTGCATTTATAGATTATATAGAGAAAGAAAGAGAGAGATTCTGGACTTCATGTAGATTTTCTAAAACAAAAGGTACCCATGTACTTTGATCAATGGAGCAGGGATCATCAAGTACATAATGTTAGTCCTGCTCAGCAGAAAACTTTCGGTCACAATTCGGTTAAATTCACAAATTTAAACATAAAGTTGTATATTTGAAATGAAGAAAAAATATATACATTAAGGAAATTGGATGTTTCAAAGAAAGTAACAAACATCTTGTATACTCGACACAGAGATTCTGATGCATTATTCATGATAGATAACACATGACTATTGTATACAATCCTTTTGTTAAGATTTTGAAGGGTGCAAGTTGCCATAACTTATTGGTTTGATAAAGATAGACCAATACGTGTTTCACTTTTTCTCCATGTGTTTTACAAACAGTACATGAGAGACATGTTTCACTTTTCTCCACACATACAGTCATATCTCCAACAATCTCATTCAGTATCTATAAGAATAGATTCTGAAAAGCATTCCCTTTGCTGGTAATATATCAACTTATTATTCTGTTGAAGAATTTCAAAAGGTTTTCTGTATTTTATCTATTTATTTTTGTGAACTGATATTTTCAATTTTCAAATTCCCAACGGCTTTGCATATGACAAAAACATTTTGTCAACATGAGTGTGACCCATCGTCATCCTTACACATCCTTGTGTTCCACATGCCAGAAGATCCTGTAAAAGATTTGGAAAATGGAATTACTTACTGTAAACTTTGAAATTGAAAGTTTATATTGTTCGTTTGTCTATTTTGGTGAACTTAAAAGAGATATATTCGTGCAGAAACTGTTATCAGAGGTTCCAACTCTCTGATATTTTTAGTGATAGCCTGAAAATGGATAAATCTATGATGAAATTAAATGGAGATGGGGTAGGAGCTTACAAGGATTGGCCCCCGTTCGTCACCATTGTTATAGTTATGACTAGTCACTACATATTCCTGGTACTAATAAAAATAATTAGAGATTTGATGTTCAAGTCCTTAATAAAGCGAACTTGAGACAAAAAGAGTTTTTTATGGCTTTCAGAAACAAAAACACGCGCGCATGAGAATATTAAGCACAGAGCACGGTAACAGCTTCAAAAACTTTTTTAAAAAATTCAATTAGTTATTAAAAGTAAAATTAGATTTATTCTGTTGAGAAAGAATTAATTTTTTGAACTGATCCATCAAATGTTTTAATTTTCGTAAATAATAGATATCTAGTTTAAATGTGGTGGTGAGTCTTAGGCATATTTCTCTTACTAACGCAAGGCGATTTTTATCGTGCAGTACGTAGTTCTTCACATTAATACTCTGTTTTTTTCAGTTTTAGACATATTTTTCACGATAACCAATAAGATGGATTGTAATTTTAAGAACACAAGAAAACGGTTTTCAAAAGCGCCCAGTTAGTCTTCTTCAACGACTAAATATCATATGTAGCCAATCATGTCCACAAACGGGGAAAAAAGTATTTTAAAGGTACTTTCTCACCCTAAGTGCGAAAATTAAGTGTAGTGCTGTTTATAGCAAGTTTGTAACCTACGAGAAACTAAATGTTTTTAGAGTCGTAATTCGCAGTATGAGACACGAAAAGAAAAAAAAAACTAAAAACATCCACTGTTACTGAAAGAAAATAGAGAGGTTTGGGTGAAAGAAATTATTTTTTCAAAAAGCAGATGGCAACTCTCGAGTGATGGTATGGTGATGAGAAAGAAAGATTAATCCTGGTTCATCCCTCACTCCTCACAAAGTTTTAACAGTAGAAATTTTACAAGTTTTACTAGTGACAACTTCAGGGGGAAATTAGTCTCGCTTTGCCTTGAAATTCAGGTTTTCTTTCTAAATTTTGTTGCAATGATATGATGAGTTCAACAGAAGTCGAATTCATTTCATCAGAATAATTTCAATTCAATTCACCATGAAAAATGACGACTATGTGATTGAGCACCAGATAAACTGACAGCCTTTAATTTAAGAGATGAAAAACAAACGATTTTTTTTCAAATAATAAGCCTAAAAGTTGTTTAAAAAGGAGGGAAAAAATGACACTCGAGGTTCGACAATAGTGGAGTTTTCTTTTTTTTTTTTTTTTGAGAAAAAGAGAATTGAACTTAACAAGAAGTGCATTTCATTTCAATTGAAAACAAGAGGAGTATTGTTTTTATGGCGGGAGTGGCTTAGCCTTATTTCTATTTTCCTCGATCATGATAGCATTTTTATTCTACATTTACTTTTCTAGCAGATTTTAAATGTCAACACCATCAATAACCTTTTTAAGTGGCAGACGAAATAACATCAACACGGCGTTAGTGCGAGGATTAATGTAAAGTTAAACTAGGTACTTTCACAGTAGTCACTTTTAAAAACAAAGACAAGTATAATTCGAGAGAAGTAGTCCAGGTGAGTTACGTCATTAGATTGTTTTGTCATAAACAGCACTGTTCAATAGTTGAGCTATTTTTGTTACTCGAGGTATAGTTTTTTTAAGTTTCCTAATGTATTTTTTTTTCTTTGGTTTAGGGGAACGAAACATCCATTTTGCTGATAAAAGTTCCAAGTAGTTTCGTATAATAAAATAAGCCCCGAAAGTTGTTTAAACAATTAAAAACTTGAAATCATGAACTCGAAATGATAAAGCTATGCAGGTACAATTCAGGTAGGTGTTCGAGGGATTGTAAATAATTATTGACATAGCTAAAGAATGAGATAACAAACACAACGAGAAACAAAGTATGGAGGCGAATTAAAAAATAAAGCAAAAAAATATATAAGGAGAGCTAAGAGGGAAAAAAGTACAACTAGGGTGATAGAGTGAAAAGAAGAAGCTTAAAGGGAGTGAAAGTTACAGCGATGTATCTTATAAACGGAGGGGCAAGCTTGAGTCGTTACTGAGAGATTGAATAATACAGAGGAGGGGGCAAAATTAGAAAAGTAATGAATATTATAGAGAAGTGCTATGAGGGTGGGAGTCAGAGAGAAACACTGGCAGAAGGTTGAAAAAAAAGCTTGAAGATAATAGAGAGGGAGTGTTGAGAGCGAAAGGGAGTGGATCGAATCTTATAACCAGAGAGGAAAGGGAAAGCCAGTGCGCTGGTAATGTTACAGATAGAGAGGGTGAGGAAAGTGAGGAGCGAAACAGTGCTACGGCAAATGATAGATTGCCAGACGTTGAGAACAAGTCCTTCAGTCGTGTTCCTGCCGCTGTAGTAGTGTCACAACTACTACCGCTGTACAGTCAAGTAAGTCCTTTAAAATACATATATATTTACGTGTAACGCTTTTTTTTTAATCTGCAAGGCAACTTTGTGCAGAATACAGAAATAAGGAATATACTTATAGAGGGGGTTGTCGCTGTTCCTAACCGCCCGAAACGAAACGGTAAGAGAGTTAAGATTTGGGGTTATTTTTTTCTTTCCTCACGTCTTCTCGATTTAAATCTTCTTCGTGATGGTCGGGGGATACGGATCCTTTGTATTTCTCTTCTTTGAGGACAAAGTAGAATTAACTAATATAATTGTCTTGAGTTTGTGCATGAAGACGTACCGGTATATGGGTGTAACCTAGAAACTCCGTTAACCAATTTGTACTACTGGGCGTGTACTTATTTTCAGATTAGATAAATCTGGGGGATCAGTTAAGAATAGCAGATATTAGGTGAATTGATCCCCGACTTTTTATGAGACCAACTCTGATTCGTCTACTTGAAACTACCGGTCGGGTCAGTTTTATGGTGGATCCATGTCTCCCTTTTAATCAACTTGTTTTCTTTTTTTTTTTAACTTTTTTCTCTTTTTTTCTGTGATCCATCCAACCTTTACTTGTGCTTGGTTGTTTATAAATATTTAAACTTATAATGTTCATTTTATTGCTCTTCTGTTTGACCCCCCCCCTTTTTTTTTTCTTCAAATTTTTATTAAGGAAAATTGCGGTTAAAAGACCTGACCTTTTTTTTTTTTTTCCTCTCTATTTTGAAGATTATTCGCCACGTTTGAAATGGGAGGTGGGGGGGGGTCTGGAGGGCAATCTGCTTAAAATGTGTTCGTTATCAACGGTAGACCCTTAAAAACTGGTAGAGGGAGCCGAAGACCGTTCTTACTACGAAAAAATATTAACCTGGAGTGGTAGCTTTTTAAAACATTTTGGTTTCCCCTTCCCCTTCTCTCCGGTCTAGGCTTCGTCTGGACACGTACGTAATATGTGTCGATACACGCCCAAGTGTTTGACAAAAAAATGAATAGATACGAGGTAGAATCAAATAAAATCAAAATCAAGGATATACTCCAGAGCTAGAACCGATTATATTTGTTGTTGGGTTGTTTTTTCTTAGGGGGGGGGGGTTAACCGTTGTGGTGTTTTTACAAAAAAAATTTGTTGATCTGGTGCCCCCGTTTTCCCTGATTTAATCTTAATCATCTAATAACCTTAACCTACCTCACTCTTTTCCATGGTTTCAGTTTCGCTGGCTTTAAAATATATCTTAACTTGAACTAGTTTATACCTTCCTGCTTTTGTGAACTTGGTTAAGAAGCAACCAGATTTCATTTGAAAATGAATACTATACTGACAAAATACTTTAAATTTCGACATTAACTGTTAATTCTGCCAAGTAAACTTCGGGTTTTTTAGTTGGTTGAATTTTTATTTTTTGTATCATGTCTCTTTTTATCATCATCAGCTGTTTCCATATCAATCTGAGGTAACTGAGGAAGTGCTCAGAAACTTCCAAGAACTTCGTGCTTTAAACTGAAGATAACTGATTGCCAATTTGAAAAATAAACATGTGGAACTATTGTTTATTTTCATAACGTAACTTGATATTTTGTCAATACTATCGAAAACAAACTTGATATAATTATCTCGTTCTGGAAATTAATTTTTTTTTTCTACGACTTAAAAGTTGACGTAATTCGTGATTTAAAAGAATTTTTTTTTTTTTAACAGTTTAAGTTTCTCTTGCTTCCAGAGTAAATATTTTTCTTGCTCTATAATAGTTTAGTTAAGTGTTTTGTCATCGCAAGATTCAAGTTTCCTCATTTACTTGGTCTATTATTAAAAAGAAAAAAAAATGACAGCGCTCTTATCACTTCATACGCCATGTTGAAGTCCTTCCCATTATTGCAACAAAATAACTTTGCCTGAGTAGAGCATCTTACGCTTTAACTTTAAAATTTCTATGACTAACCCCACTCTAAGCACAATATCTGACTGTTCATCCCTGACCCATAACGTTTTAAAGGAAATATCCTTCACCTACAAAACCATTTCCAAATACTTGTAATTTTTATTAAAATCTTTAACTAGTAATTTTAGCTTTGCATCGAATGCACCTTTTGTGACGAGGTACTTGTCTGAAATAATCTTCCTTATATCACAAAGCTATAGCATTTTTATTTACTTAAATGTCATTTTAGGAAAGTTTTCATACTTTTCTCCTTAAATGTGTAAAATTAAGATATGTCACATTGCCTTAACTTAGTCTTGTTTTGTTGTTAGTAATAGTTAACAACCCGCCTTAAAACTTAGATTTGCTCCTAAACTGCAGTTTAAAATCCTTTGTAATGGTGAATTTATTGTCAGCAGGGTGCTGATTTTTTTTTCTTTCTCCAACAATATGTATCTCTTCTTAACATAGTTTTGAGAAGATTTAATTGAACTAGGACTATTGATTAGGATATCGGAATTTGAAAAGAGATTCGAGTTTTGAATAGAACATCCTGGTAAAAATTAAAACTAACAGTTTTGTGATACGTACTTTTTTCTTTTTCTTTTCTTCCATGCATTCTTTCCCCAATCAATACGAAGTTATATGTAAGAAAACTTGTGTAATGTTGTAATTAGTGTTGAAATAAAATAAGCAGATCACTGCTTGGAATAACGAGTTTCATTGTGTAAACACATTTTTTTTTTTCTTACTTATCATCGATGTTTTTTTCAGGACCCCTCCTTATTTCAGTGGATCCTTGGTACACTAAATTTGGATATATTACACATCGGATTGAATACCATTGACGATTTTTCACCATGCCGAAACCGGTAGGTTCTATTTTCAAACTTTATTAGTTTTGTTATATTGCTACTGATTTTATTATAAATTTGTTATCGTCTCAATTTGCATGATATTACATTAACAATCTGTAGAACAGCCTACGCCTACCCTTAAAAAGGCTATCTTGAGACCTTTTTTTTTAAAAACTCCAAGCCGGACCTGATTTTTTTTTCTATTTTGATGCTGCTGCTGTAGACCAGTCTTAGTTGCCACTTGCCTTTTCCAATATTAAATACAATGTATGTAATTGTTAGTAGTAGTTCACTCAAAACTTCGTCTAAATTGCTGGGTGCGGTCACCTAACAGAACTACTCAATACAATTACTCATATTTGATACTGTACCAACTCGCACCTGTATTAGAATCAAACTTGAATTGCATTTTTATTCAATTCAACGTTTTGTTAAATTTCAGTTGATACATTGCAAGTGTCAATTTAAGCCATTCTTTTTCTTTGCTCGATGAAAAATTCCTTTGTTTTTGTTCTGTTTGTGATGGCTTGAATGTATCTCTTGAACTTTTTTTTTCTTTTCACTTGAAATTCTGAACTTCATGACGAGCATTTCCTTCTGCCCATAAGTCCAGCTCCAGCAACTTACCCAGCCATCGGGCTAGAGATACCCGCCTTTGAGTAGCTTACTCGTTGTTGCTTACAAAAAGCTGTCCCTGTTGTTGCTAATTTTGCCGATAGATTAGGTGGATGCATTTGTGTGTGTGTGTGAAGCCGACTCCGATCGTTTACTAATAATAGCAAACCGTTATTCATTAAACTATTGCTGTCTCTTCCATTGTTTATAGCAACTAACTAAAATTCTGGGTTCGGGCGGAGGGGTCCAAAGATAGCGGTGTTATTTTATTTTTCTTTTATAAAAATGATTCGTGAACTTTCCAAGGTGAGGTTTTCACTGCATTATTGGGGATACGCCCTTAAAAAATTAACCCCGTTTTGACCATTTAATACCAACTCCCAGGATTGAACCGGTTGTAGGGCCCTCATACGTTCCTTAGTTGGTTCTTTTCAATTGTTGGCTTTTCAAATTTAAGGCAAAATTATGAATGATTAGCCTGTAAGATTGTAAAATTTACATGAAATTCCACGAAGATCATACTAAACAGAACCTTGGGCGATTTTTCGAAAATCGTCTTCAGTTGCCAGCTATCTGTGAAAGTATGGAAGGCTGGAATTGACTATAACGTCTACACCTAAATTTGAAGATTAAATGAAATATTTTGGGATTACACCGCATTTTTATACGGCGATTTTCAATTTTACATAGACTATTCAATAGAATATTATACGGGAACATTGGATGTATTCATGAAATTTTTAATAATAATTAAGTAAATGGTAAATATTTTCTCTTTTTTTTCAAGGAGAAATACCCTCTTTTTTTATCCCACCAGACTAAGTTATACAGGAATTTGGTATTATGGACAACAAACTGATTATACCAATCTTTACTTAATTTGATTCAAAAAATTTTGTTTTTCCAAATTTTGTACAATAATTTTATTTATTTTTTTTAAAAATCAAATTCTAATCTTATGCCATTTAATGTATAAAAATTATTCACTGAGAGAAGATGATTATGTTGAAAAACAGAAATTTAGTTCTGGCATCGTCGGTGAATGAATGAGTTGGTAATAAAGACTTGGGGGTAAATGGCACTGTATTGTTCCAGAAACGTCGGGCTAGGGCACTATTCTTGCATTAATTTAGTTCTATTTCGTAGCTTAAGCAGTTTTTGCCATATGGCATAGTTCTGTTGTTTAAAAGCAGTAGTAGCTTAAGAATACCTATTCATAACAAAACTTGTACAGCTGGTTTGATCCAGGCTTGATCGAAAACTTTTCGTCAAAAACTTGATCGAGCATTATATACTGCAACAACCTCTTAATGTACCCCAAAATTAGAATAGCCCCTAAAGGCAATCAACTGCTTCTATAATTGTCCTAAGGTACCTGTAAGATGGTATGATTCTTTCTGTTCAGTATCCATGTTCACCCTTGGAAATCTTGTAAAAACAAGGTCAGAATTGACTGGGCTAGAAAGAGAGCAGTATTTCTGTTGTTGCTTGACAACTGCTAAATATAGGGTTTGTAAATCGGAGCTGAATTCAAGGTTAACTTAAGCTAGGATTATGCTAATCTCTTACAAGCACTTGAATACTCTTCAAGCGTCTAGATTGAATTTTTATCCCCCTCCCCTAAATGTACCAGACTCGGGTATGTCACTGGAAATCCTCAAGTTGATGTTTCCATTTATGTCTTGATTACGAATTCTTACAAACCCTGATCTGTCAGATACGTTTTATTACGCAGTTTTGTCAACAAATATTAATCGATGAATCGTAACTGCTTTCACTTACGACATACATCTGGAGAAATGATCGTTTATAAAAGCGCAGACACTGCTGTGGCTTCTTTTTTACATGTTAATAAGTAACGTAATAATTGAAATTTCAATTAAAGTTTTAATTTTGGTTTTAATTGCAAGAAAATATGAAATTATTAGTAAAGAAAAATTACTTTTGGACGAATTTAATACTATTCTTCATGTCATCTATAATTAGTTTGATTACGGCGTTGTGCCATGATTGTCTTTAACTATACAATTAAAAATCTTGCAAAAAATGTAGCCTTAGGATTCGATGAAAAATTAGTTTAACTGGATTTTGAAAGAATATTAATTTTGAATGAGATTAGTGAAAAACACTAGTTCACGTGTCTGTTTACCTGTCAACAATTCAAAAGTTGAGTGTTTTTTTGTTTTTTTTTTGTTTTTTTTTTTTAGTCATTTTCCTTTAATCACAGATGATAAAAGCCCGCTTGAACTTAGTTTCATGGGACAGATGAAGTATGGATGACAAGATAACTAAAATACATTTTCTTCATGCATGAAGAGTTATGTCACTTATAACAAGCTCATGTGCTAAGAAAATAGTGATCCCTCTTGACCACCATACTACTCGTTGGCCTGAAACCTTTAGTCAACTTATTTTATTACACTGAGAGACAAAAATTGTGTAATTTAAAATGAATGACTATCAGTGAAGCCTGAAAAGCTGGATCATATATGGGTACCCATGAACCAATATTGTACCTCAAAAATATTCTGAAAATGTCTGCTTCATTTGATTTTGATGAACTTAGTTTTACGTTTCAGAAATCTTAATAATTGAGAAATGCGAAGAAGTATAATATTAAAAACTTTAAAATATGTGATACCTCTATACTTGGTCAATGAATCTAATTTTTTGGGAAATATTTTTCCCCATGACCCAAAGGTTCTCAATATCTCTTAAATTAGATTGAGATTTGAAAATTTCAATTTCAAACGAACCAAAAACTAAACCTTTTAGTAGTATTGCATTTATTTCATTATTCTGGTCTAGGCACTTTTCTTACAAATCCAACTGAAGCTTTGAAAAACTTTTCAATTGATTTAATTTTCCAGGTATATGTAAATTTGGTATCAAGATCATATTTCATTTTTGTTTCATTTTTTTTATTTTTTTTATTTTTTTATTTTTTTTCGCTTAGCGTGGCTCGCCTGTCGCTTTGTCAAAAATGTGCACACTTGCATTGGCTATAGTTGCCATTGTGAAATTATTTTGATGTGTATCAAATAATGAAGCTTCTTTTAAATGTTTTGATTTTGAAATAAAGGTCAACTGAGCTTGGGACTTCATTCCAGAAGAATACTTTATCCGATCTTCACTAAATTGCTTATTTCAGCTGCCATATCTTGTCTTTGAAAGCCTCCCCCCCCAGTAAAGTTGCTTGCTTTGCTATTTTTTTTTATTTTTTCTTCTTTTATATAAAGCTTTTAGCTCTGCTCTGCAAATTGGATCATTTGCTATTTGGAATGATAACTTTCTGAGAAAAAAGGAAGACAACTGTAGCTTCATTATGAATACAAATTTTTACCTCGTGCTCCTGTGTGTCTCGGTTAAATGAAAGAACTTTCTAATCATTTCGAACTGTTTGAGCAAAAAGTGCGAAACATCCCCTACTCGGATCACTGGTAGATCTTGTTGAAGAATATCACACGGATGGCTCCCATGAAAATCAAGACCATTTTGATTACATCAAATGAAAATACTGTTCAGCATTCTTTCAAATTGCTCTGAAAACTCCTCTGGTTAGATTTAGTGCTCTAGAATTTTAACTCTCTTTTCCTTTCTTCCTTTCACTTTCTTTTTCTTTTCTTTTTTTTTCTTTTTCACTTCCCCTTTCCTTTTGTCTCCTCTTTCTCTCATTGTTCACAAATGTCTATTTCTCTTTAATTGTGCCCGTCTTTGCAGTTCAGATTCCGGCATGGGGAGGTAAGTAATTTTTTCAAAAAAATCTGTTAGGTTCAATTACACCCATCCTAGCATTTTATATTTGACTACCTGTTGAGTTTTAACTTGGGTTTCAATTTTGTTTATTTCTATTAGTTTTATGTTGAGTTTTAAAACTTTGTAACTTACTGTCTTTATTTATTTTATTTAATTTTTTTTTATTTTGTCATTTATCAGATTTTCTTTGTCAATATTCAAATTCTCAAATTTCCAGCATGTTTGTTTCATATGCATTTCTGTTGTGCCTTTGAACTTCAATTTTTTTTTTTTTTTTTTTTTTTTTTAGATTGCTGTTTGTTTCTGTTTTGCTTCATATTTTTATTTGAAAATCTAACTCTAAACACTCAAATACTTTAAGTGATCAATGTATTTTTTTTTTTTTTTTTAACAAAATGATAAGATTAATTGGTGTGTACATAAATGGGAATTGAAGGAGCCAAAGTGATGTGTAGAATTACCTGTAATTTCAATCATGTGTTTAGAGAATTATAAAAGATGAGCAGTGTTATGTAGTCTCTGTAAACTTAGGAACTTGAATGGTCTTGAAATTGAAATACACAAGACAGGTCAGATACTCTATAATTTTTTTTTTTTTTTTTTTTAAATGAAAGTGTCAAACATCTAAATATTTGGAACAAAGCCTTGTTACTTACAAGTATTTTGTAGTTTTATCTTGATAATTCATAAGGTTTTGTTCTGTAGTTTTGCAATCTCGAGCATGACAAATTGTCAACCTGTAAAATCATTGGTTTATATGTAAGGGAACTTGTAGAAAATCTTCACTATTCTGATAATTGTACCGTAAAGTATTGTATAAAGCACTGACTTGATAATTTATGTACAAGATCTGTGGTACTGCATGTGTTTGTAATGTTGCATGTTTTTCTACTAGCAAAATAGGTAAATTGAAAATGTTCAATTTTATGATACACTTTCAAATTTGTAATTCTGTCAGGATTTAGACAACAGTCTTTGTCAAAGATTGGTGTCTTAATTTGGTTTTGCGATAATCAATCATTATTACTAATGCAGATGTTATACATAGAACTTGAAATTAGTATTTATTGTCCCCCCCCTTTTTTTTTTCCCACCTCTTCCTCAATACTGGTAGCTTGACTTGGTCATAACAATCTAAGGGACTTTTTATGACTTTCACAGACAAATTTTTCATTGAATATTACCTGAATATTTACTTTTTGGCTTGCTTTTCTTTCTTTTTTTTTTTTTTTCTTTTTTCATTCTTTTCCTTCTCTCTTCTTTTTATTTAATGGATTCAATACAATGTAGGAAAGGTGGTCCTGACTGAAATTTTGCATCCTTGCTCACTTGATTGACGAATTATTTTTAACATCAACTTGTATTTACTGGTTTTGCTTTTAATTTCATTTCTTTTATTTGTGTACTGTTTTTAACATAGATTGAGCCAGGGTATAAAACTTGACCATCTGGACCCCCTTTCCATACATTGTGCCTTTTCAGTTGATCTGATCGTGGTGTCATTCTGTTTTATCCATGGAAAAAAAGATTTCTACAGAAGTGCTTTGTTTTTTTTTTTTTTTTTTTGCTTTTGTCTTGATCAGACTCTACTTGGTTATTTAGCAATATATTGCTTTTGCTTCTGATTTCTTAACCCCTCCCCCCCTCTCTCTCTTTTCAATGCCTTATTTGTACTTATGGGGAAAGTTTAGTCTCAACTTTTCCTACCTAAAATTTTTTTTCTTTTTTTTCTTCTTGTTTATGAAAAAGGAACTAGAATTGATACCAGTAGAACAATTATTCAATTTTTAGTATTGACTTATTCCTATACATGCTAGTCTAGCTCTCTGGTTCAGAATAAGTTACCAGCAATTAATTTTTTTTACCTGTATTTTTGTAATTTCAATTGCTGCTTATTTCAGTTATTTGGACAGCCTTTTGTAAACAATACCAGTTGGGGGGAAAAAAAGCTGTCAATGATACATTAGCTCTCATCCCTTTCTCCTCTGAAGTTTTCTGTGACCAAGCCACAGAAGCCAACAGTTGCAAATCAAATCAAACCCTATAGCTTTATTCATTATTCTCCCTGAATGCTCAATGCCATCATCTTTGATGCTTGTTTACTTATTCTAGTGGTATTTGCAATATCTTTTTATCTCCAATCTGTATTGTTTACTAATGGTAATAAAATGTCTGAGTAGCTGCAATGATAGGCAACTGGAATTAGGATAAAGGTTGACAATGCTTCATCCAATGAAAATTCCAAGATGAGTTCCCTGCTATTACTTATCCTGTATAAGGAAGTGACTGCATGGTTGAGCTTAGTATCACAAAAGCCATATTGTACTGGGCCCTGTCTGCTCTGGTTAGCATGTTCACTTTTTAATATTAACTAAATTATTCAGATAATCCCCTCCCCCCCCCCAAAAAAATTGCTGGCCTCTTGAATTGAACTCTTGAGATTGTCATAACAGATTGCTGATATTAAATGATAAAAATGCCCTTCATATTTGAGGTGAGTATTTCAAGCAACATGATTAAGCCATCAGTACTTGAGTTGTCACTTATGATTTGGTTATAATGTTGCCCGTCTCATCTATTTTATGGGTATATACTCTTTCCATTGTGATATAATGGTATTTGTCACTTTTTGTCATCCATACTTCAGCAGTCCTATCAGACACTCAAGTTCAATTGGCTAATATTACATATGGGTAAGGAAAGCTAACCCAAAACCAATTTGATCTTAGAACTAGGTTGACAGGTAATGGATTGGACACCCAGTGCAATGTACTTTTAACTATATTGAGTAAAAAGTTATACTTATCAAAATCCATTTGACTAATCATTAAATTGACTAATTTCCATTGAATTTTGGATATTTATCGGTTTCTTTATTTTTGGAATTTCAATTTGTACAAATTTATCTGCTTACATCAATCATGGAAAAATCTAATATTTTGAATGACAAAAATTGAAATTAATAGTCTGAAATTTGCTTCAAGTATACATAATTTTAAATTTCAAAGACTATGTTCAAATTTTGGCAAAAAAAATTTTAAGTCAGTGATTAATGTTATGATTTGTAATAATTCTGGTTACTTCCTAGTTGATGAGTAACATTCTATAAATTATACCATTTTGTGTGGACATATTTTTGGATTATGTGTGCAAAATATGATTTATCTGGTCTGCACTTTTTGACAGGAACATTGCATGACTTGTTTTGCAAAAGCAAAGGATAGTGGCTTTTATATTAACGTAAGCCCTTGATACATCACCAATCTGTTTAGTGCCCTTCTCTTGCGATTCAAATATCTAATTACAGAAAAGGAACATTTAGTAATTGATGGCATTGACATAACTTGAGCATGTCCAAAATGGTTCCTCTTGATATACTCTAGGCCAAGTTTTTCATATTTAATGTCTTGAAGTAAAACTTTTTCTTTTTTTGATTCTGTAACATGATAGAAAATAATGAAAAAATGATCATTACTTGGACAACTGCCACAATTTATGACCCCCCACCCCACCCCCAATAACCTCTACTTTGTGATAAGAAACTAGCCTGGAATTAGTTTCTAACCTAAGGGATATTTAGTTATGGACTACATTTTCCCAAACAAAAGTTTTAAAAACATACTTTCAATTTGTATAACAGTTCTGGGAAAATAACTAAAATACTAAAATTATTTATTCCAATTTTAAGACTGACTAGCTGCTGTTCATCTGTCAAATGATTTCAATCTTAGCATCAGAATGAATCTGAAATGTTAAGTTGATTTTGTTTTTTGTTATCTAAAAATCCTTGAATTTTTCAATTCTTGGGTAACATTTGCGAACATTGTTCAAGCACCTACTGATTTTGAAAAGAGCTTATAGTTTCCTAGTCACTTTTTTCTGTTACATTTTTCAAAATTGATACTATCGATCAAATTGCCCACTTTTGACTAACCATAGCCCCTAAAAAATCCTAATTCATTCTATTTGAAAGGAAACTGAAGTTCTCAGAACTACTTCGAATATTCCTCATCAGCTTCTAACTGAAAAATTAAGTCTCTTATTTTTGTCTCCAGTTACATTCTTTCTGAATACTTCTGTTACTTGCTCTCTTTTTTAGTGACTTTTGAACATTTCTACTGAAGTAGCAAACGCAAAATTTACAAGTTGCAAAGGTCCTTGTAGGTTCTCTATCAGAATGTTTGCATTGCTCAGACTGGAAAGTAGCTAATATCTATCCAGACACCTTGTTGATTGAGGCGTATCCAACATATGAAAGACCCCTTTATTAGTACTTCTGGTTATAATGCACCATTGAGGTGAAGATGGACAGGCCCAAAAACCTCTTCAAATATAGATTGGATTAAAAATTGCCTTGTCTGATTTCTGATAAGATGAGACCCAAATGTCTGTGAATCATGGTTTTGCTTCATATCAGTGATATGAGATTACCACCCCCTCAAAAAAACAAAAGAAAATAACCAATAGTGATATACCTTAACTGTACTACCAGTAATAAGGTAATACCTTAATGTATTACCTGTAGATTATTACTATGTTATCATTGAAGCATATAAGGTTACAGTAAATACCATTTGTAAACTATCTTCTGTAGTTGTAGTAGTTTGACAAAGGTCTCTGATGAATTGGTTTACATGCTTTAGGTGTTGTGTTGACTGAGCTGGTGTGGCTGGTAGGTGAAGCTCTTGCACAAATCTATTCATGGTCAAGTCTTTTGCTAGCTTCTGTCTGATCAGTATAGAAATTTTGATCTAATAGTAATGCCGGTGCCACCAGCAAAATGAACATAAGTATGAGAAGAGTTTAAAGTCATTGGAGTGGGCAACAAATCCGATGAATGTGCTGCTGCGAGGACATGACTTGAGTGAGAAGATGGTAAAAGTGGAGAAAGATGTTCTGAGAAACAATGCCTGTCAATTTAATTCAATTTAGGAAAATCTTTTGAAGACAATTTTTCAGTAGATTTTTGTTTTTGGGATCTTAGTCTGAAAAGTCTATTAGTTATATTAATGAAAAATAACTAAAACCTTTCCCAACAATATTTTGTAAGGTTTATTGATCCGTAAATTCAATATCAAAACGTAGTAGCTGAAACATAGGCCAACCTAATCGGTTATCTCCCTTTTTGATATTGAATTTACTAACTGATAGTATTATTGCTGTTTTATCTTCCAATTCACAGCATTTTTTTTTTTTTCAATTGTTATCTTATCTGCTGGATATACAGTATACTGATGTAAGTAACCTAAAAAGTTGTATAAAAATTGTTTAGAATGTCTCAATATTTTGGAAATAATGTTATTACACGACTGTAAATATGAAAGTAGCTTTCACCTTTTTACTCATATTCTTGAATTTATAATAAAGTATTTGTATCCACTGAATTCCTGTGAGATGTGGAGTTTTGTTGAGATCGATAAGTATTGTATTTACTAAAGTATGATACAATCTCAAAGGTAAAAAAATCCAGGATCCACTCCAAAATTGTATTCTTTTCCAAACTGTGGCCCACCCTTCTACAGAATGTCATTGAATTTCATTTAAAACTTTCAGAGGTATTGGGTTCAGATGTTGGTGACTATACATACATCATTGGTGAAAGTAAATGAGACAATCTTTTTTTTTTTTTTTTTTTTTCTTTCTCTTCTTTCTCTCCAGTGCAGTTGGGGGAACAACCTTGTGAGCATGGGAGTTGGGGACAAATTTCTCTCCTTTCCACTACTGCCTATTTACTGACACCCGATTAGTTGAACACTGTTCCGAAGCCACGACCAAATCAAGTTGAATACCAGTCTGCAGACAGATTACTATTTTTAGCTGCTTGAATACCTCTTCTTTTTTTTTTTCTCCTTTTTTTTTTCTCTTTTTTTTTCTTTTTTTTTTTTCTCTCTACTAGTGGTAGTAGTTCAGTTACATGTTTTAAAAAGCTTGAATTTGTCTTGGTAAATCCTTGCCAAGTTTCACTTGCTTTATATTTGAACTCAAGAAGGATATATCTAAGTATACTTAATTCTAATGCAGGGACCTCCACATGATTATCTACATTCTACCAGATGTGGTACTCAAACAAAATATTAAATTCTAATTTTTCTTGCATAGTCTAGCAAAACCTGCTTCCAGTTCATAATGGTCTCCTCAAAAAATTGTATTAAAGGCTGCCTTCAAGGACCATTGAGCTCTGTGTCAACTCGTTTGCTAGTTATTTCTGTAACATTTATAGTGATTTGCTGATAAGGGGAAAATACTGTGTTTAATGTACGTGGAGTCTTCTTCCTTGAGAAGTTGGATTATAATCCTTTGATACCTGACCCATTGAAAATCGTTCTCAAAGAATAATGATGTAATGTCTATGATAATGATATAATGCAAAACATGAAAAAACTTATCATGCAGTACTTATACCATAACCGAAACAGATTCTAATTAGGAAGAAAAAGGTTGGAGGTAGATGGCACAATATTCATGTGAAGCAGCTAAAAGCTATTTAAAGTTATAACCAGGATATGGAGTTGATTGGTCAGATCGGTTTATGTCTAAGAACGATGAATACCCTTTGAAATCGCATGAGGTGGTGGAAGATATTATTTCTCCGAGTGATTGATGTTTCTTTTGTGAACAGCTACATTTTTTTTGCGCTACATTGTGCTGATCACCCTGAAAATGAGTTTCTAAGGAGTCTGCAGATATACTCCATTCAGAGGGGAGCTACTATGGTGGCTAGTGCTTCTGTTCACCTACCAAAGTTTGGAAGAACAAAAGGAACACCCAAGTTTCTGCTACATCAAAAAAGGATCTGAAGTTTCTCCTCTGTGATACGCCACAATGTCTGGTCTACTTGCACTGTAGTGCTGACAGAAACTGTTTTGAGATTTGGCAAAGTAGGGACCATCACTATGGCAAGTTGTGTGTGGTATGGGTTTTTTTTTGGTTTTTTTTTTTTTCATCGATACTTTTATAAATTGGTGAGATACACCAGTTTAGCATAGCAAACTAGTATTTATCAAAGGTGATGGAACACTAATTTAAGTATGGGAAGGTCAGCTGGAAGTACTTGTATACATATACACTGTACATATTGTGTATAGAAATGATGGGTGCTGAGTAATATCAAGCTGTGTGGTACCACTTGAAGAGTGATCAATAATGATTTGGAAATTGAGATTTGGCTGATTTTTTTTTTTTTTTTTTTTTTTGGTCTATTTTGTTGGATTAGCTTTGTAAAAGTTTTTCCAAACAAATATAACAAAATGCCAGTTTTAGAGTTGAGTCCATAATTGCTATTATAGTTTTTAAATAGATATGCTTAAATGGTAACAAACAGTCAAAATGATGAAACATTATAGACATTCTTGAATCATTCCCAAGTTACATTAGTTTGAATTGGCAATAGTGGAAATAATGAAATTTAGGATTACTGTCAAAGGGTTAATGGGGGGTAAGTGCAAATGCAGACCAACAATATGAAGTTGGAGATTGCTCTGTTTTCATGTTTATGATCCTTCTCTACTCAGTGCTCCATTTTTGCTGTGTTGAAGTAACGTACTTACAAATGTACAGAAATCAGATCATTATGATACAAGATGCATCAAAAATTGCATATTCTGTATATCTTACATTGTATAAATCTTGAAGAAAATATAGATTGCAGTTAATTTAGTGCATTCACCTTGGGCTATTAAGTCCTAACATTTAACATTCTTTATAAAATTACCAAGTACGTCTTCCCTCTAGAGAAATGAAATATTTCAATTATGGTCCCAGGTGTTTGGAGAGGAAAAACAATTATTTTTATTTATTTTTATTCCCCCCATTTGCTCCTACTTGTCTGTTTTAACCTTCCTTATCAGTCTAGGTGTCAGAACTCTGCAAAATAAGATCAAATGAGTGTTGTTCTAATCCCTTCCCCCATTCTTCTTCATCAGTGAAGAAATGATTCATTGAAAACTGAATTTTGGAAAGAAATTCTAAGCATCAATTCCATTACTAAAAAGTAGTTGTACAAAAGTATCTGGAATTATTGATGATTATTACTAAGGGCAGTGCTCGTTCCAAAGGTTTGTTTGGAAATGGGTTTGACTGTACAGTACGTAGAGCAACTTGACACTGCACTGCCTTGTCTACTGACTTGTATATCTAAAGGAAGTTGTCAAGTAATTGTAGTGTGTGCGCACACACTTGAGTAATTTCTATCTAATTACAATTAATGTGACAAATGCACGTGATATGAGGAGACTAATTTTTCTTGTCTTCCAGTGTTGAGAGGGTCATAACACCCACTATGGGAATCACTTGTCTTGAGTAATTTAAAATTCAGATAAATGGAGGGAAGGTGTGTAAATAGTTTTAATTACTTTCAATTTTTTATCCTAATGTTCTTCATGCTAGTTGGTTATTTTGATGTCAGATTACCTGTTTATATCCTCAGACTTTTTCTTTCTTTATTTTTCTTTTTTTTTTTTTTTTTTTTTTTACTTGAAGATTTTTATAGTAGCTGCGAAATTTCCAGTTGTTAAATGGATACCAGTCTTCAGTGAAGATCTCTTTACTCTAGTTTTAAAGTTGGTTTGTTTCCTAGATGAATTCTTATTGATAAGCTTAGAATTGAGGATGTTATTAAAACACTCACTCAGTCCTTTGCTGTACAGCTCAGATACTATGCTTTGAGAAGTTTCAATTTTTTTTACACCCCCCCCTCCTTAAAAAAAACAATAACTTTTACAGTTTGTTGCTGGCCTTTCTATATAATAGGAATGTTCTTCATTTCACCTGCTGTTTAAACTCAGTACTAACCTCAACCCAGTAAGAGATTGGCCTTGTTTGATTTGGTCTTGGAAATATGAAGAAAAAAAAAATTAGGTAACCATGTCACTTTACTTTGTTCTGAGAATGATCTACTGTAATAATAGTGATATATTTGGGGGGGCTCTCTGTAGCGATGGACACATCCACTTGAAGGGAACATGGATGTTTTCACGGATTTAGTTACTGAAATATTGTAAAGCCTACATTAAATATATATCAATTTTTGTATTTGTGCAAAAATTCTCTCATAACTGCCTGTGAAAATTTTCTGATATTGGACTTGTTGATATTTTTTTTTTTTTTTTCTTTTTCTTTTAAGATTTCAATTTGATGCTTTTCCTCCTACATTAAATTCCTTGCAGTTTAACATCATTTGTAAATGAATGTATAAGTTTTGGTGGTCCTTCTCATTGACTATGAAAATTTTAACCATATTTAAAACTAATTATTACTGGTGAGAAATTTCAGATGTATCTTGATTGATTTTTTTTTCCTCTGTGTTATAGAAACAACTTTCACTGAAAGTTACTTTCAAATGGTGGTTAGGAGATATTTTAATCTGCTAAATTGTTACCTTTGAGTGGAAGAGGCCATCGAAACCACTCATTATAAAACTTTAAATCGGTTGATTTTGGAAATTTCTAGGTATAACAATTTCATTCTCTTATAACTGCTTGATCAGCCACATTTTCAACTTGGCATCTGTTAAGCTCATTTGCTAATTAGTTTACTCAACATGGACAAACAATGCAAAATGTCATTTTGAACTGCTTTCATGCAAACTACGCTTTTCATGTTAAGATTTGATAGCATTTATATATCGTGGGAATTTTTAGATTGAAGAAATGCTTAGCAACATATAAAACTTGAAAAGTGAGTCAAGGATCAGGCCATGGTGACCAAAATTGATTCTTTTATTGGTGTACAAATCTACTTCAAATGGATGAAATTTTCTGTTGCATTTTTACATTTTGAAAACTAAAAATATTTGCAATGATTGAAATAAATAGATGAATTGGCTGTATAGTATTTAGGTTGCAGTCTTGTTTGTGGTTCTAATCCTCTTGCTTAAAGACCAAATCCTTTAGACTTAGGATTAGCAGTAGACAATGCAACCAGTTTGTAAGACAGGGTTCTGACCTGTCAGAAAAAAAAAAAATTTCTCAAGGTCAGGGAATTTCACGAATTATCAGTGTGTGGTAGAACTTTTTTTCTCCTCAATTCAGCCGAATCCCTCCTGTATGTATGTCGAAATTTATAGTCCTTCCGGACACTCAGTATGACCATCATAAAGCTTCTTGATGATATCAATGAATGCACTCACCCCTCCCCCAAATATGAAGAAAATTGAAAGGGTGAATGGGAGGTTAGTACAGCCACTTTTCAATCGTGGGTGGGGAAACAAATTTTTTTTTTTTTTTTTTTTTTTTCTTTTTTCTCTCTCGCTTCTCCTTCTCAAGGATAATTTTGCAGAATTACTGGTTGATATATCTTTATATTTGAATATTAAAGTGACTGAGGTTTAATTGAATTGGGAGGTAAGAGGCCATCAATAGCCCCTATGTTGACTAATCTGTTGTTGGGGAATTCAAAGTGGCAAGTTGGTGAGAACCTTAAGATTCCCTTTTCCTTTTTTTTTTTTTTTTTTTTTTTTTTCCACAACTCTGTTATGGCAGTCATAACCTTGTACTGTCAACATATTAAGATCTACTCCTACAAAAGAACTTTATATAGTGCTATTTTACTTAGCCCATCATTTGCTCTCTGAATAAAAAGGAGATCCCTGGATTCTAAAACTGCCTAAAAGCATTGAAAAAAACTGACATTTTCATTCAGAATGAAGTTATCTTGAATGTTAAATTTTAAGTCCATTTGATATCCTGTCAAGTATTTAAGAAAATTTTACAACTGAAATGCATCTAAAATATAATGAAAATGATTCTAAGTTTTCACACCTAGAATTGGTTGGAAAATGGTTACCTAGAGCATTCAACTATATTTATATCTAAGACATTAATATAAGATGACTAAGAGTAGCCAACAGTATTCAAGTTACTAGGTGACACAAACTCTCCCACCCATCGTAATTTTTCAGTTTCTTATAACTGACATTGACAGCTTTTTTTATTCTTAGGTTTTTTTTTTTTCTTTTTTTTTTTTTTTTTCTTTTTTTTTCTCACAATAAGAAGCAGAGGACTAACACTTAGTATTGTACTATCTCTGTCCCATAATAATTGTTACATTTACTTATTTTAAAAAACGTAGCAACTATCATGAGACCGAGTTAACATTTTCTATTATATGAATAGTCTGTGGAGACAAGATGCAGATGACTAGCAATGCTCAACTTTGACATTGAGCTGTGGTCAAAACTGACTTGACTTTTTAAGCCCTTTTGGAGATATTAAGCTATTTACCTTAAGCTCATACTTGTCTTTTTAGTTTGAACTTTTCAAGTTCACTTATCCTTGAACTAAAGATTTCACCTTTTCAGTTATAGATGGTTAGTATTGCTGTTTGTTTTGTTTGAATAAACAGAGGCTAGCATGAAAATAAAAATATATTTATTGGAATTGGCTTGGGTAAGTGGTCAAATGAAAATTCACTTCATGCTGAGAATCTTGTTCAGCTGGTTTTGTTCGGTGTGAAAATCAAAACTTGTATGTTCTAGGTTGTGAAAGAGTAAAAACAGGTTCCAGCTTATCTTCATTTTGTATGCTGTCTTTCTTGAAGTGGCTATTACTAGCATATCAACTTTATTTGCCTCACTTCAAGTATTATTTATTCAGTTTCAATAATATATGCTTGGATTGATTTTATTGCCAATTTTGTGAAATTAGGCTTGAGTGTACATTCAGCTTCTGGTGTTGATTACTTGGGACCTCTAAATCACTCTCTAATTATGACTACTGTGAATCCTGTAAGTTGAATTTTTTAAATTTCTATCTCCTTTAAAAACTGGTTTAAGGAAGGAAAGAGCAAGTCAATTTGGAATGTTGCTGTATGACTTGTAGTTTTAGATATAACTGTGTTGAATATTTCTGTATGTATCAGGTCAAGTTATAGGATTGAACAAGTTTCTCTAGGTCACACAATTCAGGCCTATTAATCTTTTATACTTGAGATGGTATTAAAACCCTACTTTAAGAATGAATATCATAAGTACTTGTGTCATAATGTTGTCTACCAGATGTTGACTTTCACAGCTGAAACCTTTCAACCTATGTATCATGAAGTGTCTGCCCAAGTTAAAAGAACCAAGTTTGTTTTTGTTTTTTGGGTTTTTTTTTTTTTTTTTTTTCTCCTGTTTTCTAAGATTCAATCTTTTGATAAGCATTCTGTCTGGAAAATGACACTGATCAAAATTGAACTTCAAATTCTCTTAAATTGGTACTTACACAATTTTTCCACTACTTTCTGCAGTATTATGGGTTAAAAATGTCTGTTTTCAGCTCACTAGAAGTTATTCCAGTTACTGTTCCATATGCAATGGTTTTGTTTTGTATAATCTTCAATTTTTAAACCTTGCTTCTAGGGTGGAGTATCATTTGTAATTTTCATCTGTTAATTTAAAAAGTTGCGCTGAATTATGTAAGCTTTTTAAATCGAGTTTTTATGGAATTTCATCTTTATCAAAATTTAAGATCTTCCCATCGAGCAAAACTCGACATTTTTTCCTTCTACCAAAAGCCTTTGAACTTCAACTAATTTTTCTTAATATTCCCTAGTAATAATTCCTTGTGCTGAAAAACAATACAGTTATACACTTTTTTTTTCTTTTTTTTTTCTCTCCAAATCTTGGAAATGAATTGCCCAACTTAATTTGAATTCTCAATGCCAAGTTCCAGGAATTATCGCTTTGAAATTCATTCAATTTTCTTGTTGATGAGCTTTTTATTTGTTCCTTGTACTTTAACTTGATAGGCGACAAATGAAATCTAAACAAACCAATCTTTACCAATGTTTGCCATTGAACTTGTATTATATCAAATTCTAACTTTTCTGAATTCGGAAGCTGGTAAAGTATTAGCAATTACCTTTACAAATTCTTGAAAGCAAAATATTAAAACTCAAGGAAAAAAAGGTTCTTTTAACACAAAAGTCACTTTTGGACAAGATGGTCACTGGCAATGAAATGTATTTATTACGAGAACCAATAGGAAAATCTTATGTAGATCCTAGATGGCCTTTCATATAACAACATAAACAATCAGTTGGGATGGCATATGTTCCTTTATTAGAAAAAAAATATTACTAATTGTTGGAACCAGGACAATGTCTTACTGGGTAGCTCTACAGTGAGCAATTAACTTATTTGAATGCCATATTGGAAGAAACCTTTTACTTTGCAAGGAAGTCAGATTTTTTGTTTCTCAGTGTGACAACACCTGTCCTTGAGTTTCAACCGCAATGCTACAAACTATCATGAAACGTGTGCAAAATATTCTCCTACCCTGTTACCTGCCGACTATCATACCTTCAGATTATCACTTGTATCAATCTGAACAACATTGCTTGTCTGGTTAGCAGTTCGAACAGGTTGAAGATATTAAAACCAGAATCTTATAGAATGCAATTTAGATAGGTGACACAAGGTCATGAGAAGCCAGGCAAAATTGATTTCATGACTTGATGATTCTATGAATGCTTGAAACCCTATCAACCTAATGAAAATGTTGTTGCCTCTCAACTTTTATTCAGATGGCATGGTGAGAATTATTAAAATCTTGAATTTTAAGGTACTTGTACCAAATGATTTATTTATGCAGAGGAACTAGATATTGAAATGGTATTCCAGACTAGTGTATATATATATATATATATATATATATATATATATATATATATAAATTTCTATTTTTTTTTTAAGATGGAGCAGCTACTTCTACACCACCCCTCAACACACACATGCAAATGTCCCTAGGGACTAGTCAGCAGTATTGGATTTCTTGTGGAAGACTAAGGCTATAGTGAATAACTGAGTTATAATTGTATTATATGACTAATCAGAGTATTTCTCTTGTCTTTGTGTTTTTAATAGAAATACTATTTGGCTTGTATAACTTGAATGACTCTACTTCAGCTGGGAAATGCAAATTAATGTCAACCTGTCTTTTTTTTTTATCTTTTTTTTTTTCCAAATAAATTTACCTGTCTAACTTGGGTTCTTTTTTCCACTGCACCCTTACCTTTTTTAATGTCAGTAACTTTTACTACGGTTTTAATGATAATCAATCGACTAAGCATATTTTATTTTAATCTCCCAAGTCATCCTGACTTGGCTCTATTTATTTATCCATGTGACTCAATGCTACAGTTGAGTTATACAATCATTTCAAATCCTTCATTTTTTTTCTCCTCTCCTTCAGGGAGTGGCTAGTCTCTTATGATCTAGCGTATAGAATTCCTCCCCCCACTCTATATTGAAGAAACCTCCTTTGAGAGTAGGAAGTAGCAATTAGGCTAATGAAGATGACCGCAATACAGGCTGTCTGAGCAAATAATGCAGAAATAGGTGGAATTTTGAAGATCCAAAGTCTTCATCCTCGACAACTTTTTTATAATCCAACATTCACTAAATAAAATAACGTTCCCTTTATATCATGAGGAATTTTTAGTAAAAACTTAATATCTTTCTCCTTGAGTAATTACATTTCATATTAAATTTCTTTCATTAAGTACCTGAAATTTCTAAAATTGCAATGAGAATGCTGAAATCCCTCCAAACTTTGGCTCTTTATCCTGGCTTATATTTAGTATTTACATTAGATCTCTTGAATATTGACACTTGAATTTCTTATCCCGATGGCATGAATGCTTGAATATCTAAACTTTAGCTTCTCATCAAGATTATTATATTTCAATTATTACTGTTCCTATTTATCAGTATTAGTTTTGTTATACAAAGGCATTATTTGTGCTTGTGGATGATCAAAATTTCAACCAATCTAATTGTATGGGCATATTTTGAAATACACTCGGCTATCAATATCAAATTGCAAGTATTCACTCTGAACTTCTAGTTGGTGTAATGCCCCCCCCTCTTTTTTTCTTTCTTTCAAAATACTGACTTGATGAATTACTAATATTCAAAGTTGAAATGAAAATTCTCTAATTATGTAAGACTTGAAGACGTAGATATCAATGGTAACAAATTTTATAGAGATGATCTGTTTACCAACTTGAAAATTAAACAGAAGTCATCACTTAGATTATACTTCAGATGAAGATCTTAGATTACATTTCTCTTGTTAATTAAAAGAATTGACTATCCTTTTGATTAGCTGTGAACATCTTTTTTGGTTCTGGTTCTACTCTGACCTGGTGACTTGAATTCCCAAAACTGACTAAATTTTCTGAATCAAAATTGTTTTTGTTTTTTTTTTGTTGTTTTGTTTTCTTTCTCCGATGTCCTCTCCTCTCTATGAAAGGCTTTGTCTGTCTGTCGGTCAGTAGGTCTGTCCCTATAGTGTTTCTCGACTGTTTGAAGTCAGATTTACTCGTAACTAGGTAGGAAGGTGTCCCTTGATAAAAAAAAAAAAAAATATTCATCTCATGGTCACCTGATCTGGCGATTATGGCATTGAAACTTTGTAGTGGATACTCCTTTAAACACTCAGTTCTTTTTCTTCACTTAATAACTTCAGAATCTTAACTCTCCAGTTGACCATAATTTGGAATTGGTGTTAAGAACTCATTAGCAGATATAAGTTACACTATCGTCTAGTGTGAATGGCTCCACTTGTTAGCCACTTATCAAGATGTAGAAATGCAGACAAATATCCTCATTGCAAACTAGTGGAAATCTATAAAATGCAGGTGCATCACTTAAGGATGGAGCGGTGGGGGGGGGCATAAGAGTGATTCATAAGATCTTTATTTTTGCTGGAAGAAGTTGTCATTAAATCCATTTTTTAAAGTTTGAAAATTTATAACGATTTTTTTATAATTTATTTTATGCTGAAATTAATTTTTCTCTTGTGACTTTAGCAACTATTTCTCCTTAGTTTTGCTACACTTGAAACTGGTTTTCTCTATTACAGGCCGCCTTCTAACCAATGTAGCTGTTGATATCATCTATTTGAATTTAGTTTTCATGAAATTTCCTTTATAAAAAGATATTGTAAATTTATGAAACCACTTCACAGTTCTTGTTGACGATTTCCATTTTTCATTGCCTTTTTCCAAACCTCAATTTTTATCAGATCTGCAGCAAAGCTGCTTTTTTTATCAAAATCTTTTTATTTTCCTTTTCCGTATCTGATGTATAAACTTTTTTAAACAGATCCTTTTCGCTCTTGATGATTTTTTATCACGTGGAGCTGCACCGTGGGACATGTTCAGAGGTCAAGCTAAGGTCAGGGTATTGTTTCTGCAATGTCCAAATCTCCTGCCGTTGTCTTACCTTGTAGAGTTTGCACCAGTTCCATAGACAGCTGTCAAATGTTCACAAGAAGGGCCAATGTCTTCTGCCTTGACTCTTTAATCCAGTCATCCAAATTTGTGATTGTCATTCTTTATCCAAGCACTATTTTCTCTTCCCCCTTATGGTTTAATTTATGCCTGATGGCAGCATTACTTTTTACATGTTTAATATTAGTCTTTATTAGCATCATTAATTAGTAATGGTTATTCCTTTATTTTTCTATTCCTTTCCTCCATTCACACTAAATTGAAACAGGTTTTGTAGTTTCCTTTAGTTGCACCACATAACTGTAACTTTTCTCTCCTTGAATTTTCACAACTTTTTTTTTTTTTTTTTTTTTTTTTTTTTTTTTTTTTTTTCTCTTTATTATAAATCCAGGTCTTGCCTGGGACCCCCCCCTTTTTTTTTTCTTTTTTTTTTTTTCTTTCAACTCATTTGATTCTTAAATATAATGACTTGTAACTTTCTACTATTGTTACAAATCTGTTATGCAATATTAGAACAGTTTTTATTTTGAAGATGATAGGCAACCCTCTGCTTCTAGAATGAATGAAAATTTGGATCTAAATTGAAATCCACTATGCTGAATTTTAGATGCAATTTTGCACATTAAATATTGTACTGATTAGAATCCTTACAAAATTATTGATTTCTTACAGAATATCAATTGTCCAATGTTCAGGTTTTAGATTGAAAAGTGTATAATGGAATTTGTTCTTAAATTTAGTTATTTTCTGTGCTTTGGGGCAAAGTGAACTGTCCCAGCTGGAGTTTGGACTGTTCGACGATTCCATTCTATGTATGTAAACTGATTTTGATCAGTTTCATCACCAGGAGTTTCTCCGACTTTCAACTGTCGGATCGTGCATTTTTCTCCAGAGGTTTTGAAAAATATTCAAATTTCCTTGTATACTATTTTTATTTGAATACTATAATAGAATAAAAGTTCTTGAATATTCATACTATGCATTGATGAATCACAGTAGTTCTCGTGTATACCAGAACTGGAATTTTTTTTTTTTTTTTTTTCCTGAACTTCTTTTTTTGAGTTTGCTGGTATTAACTGCAGTTTATCCACTTATTGATTTCTAGTTGAACAAACATTAGTTAAAAGGATGATCATTGAATAGTAAATAACCTTGCCTAATGACAGCCTTTGGTGAGAACTTAAGTTAAGGGATGTGTTTGGTCTCCTAAAAGTATTCATTGATTCATGCATTTTAACCACTTAAGAGTTGATTAGTTGGAATTTTAAACGAGAAAATGAACTAGTTATTTTATCTATTATTTTCATTATATTTGAATTTATATTGATATGAAAACTTGAATAGCTTGAAATTATAGTTCTATTCGGTTTGGCAAAGATGTCACGTCTCTCAATATACAGGCTGTAACTTGTTGTCTACACAGCTAGCTAATTAGCTAGCCAGCCAGCCAGCCCAATTGCAAAGTGTGAATAGCAACTTTTTTGTTGGCAATATGACCATTGCTTGCTTATTTCTTTTTTAAGCCTTGCTCAACTAGTTGCTTTGTGGGAACCTGCTGCTGGAAGATTCTCTTCCACTTGAGATACTCAAAATATTTTTAATATTTCTTAAGGGAAAATAAAACTTTCTTAGCCATTGCATTAGGGTAAATTGCTTTCACAGCTGGAATTATGTTCTCTTCTGATTGCATCTCTTTTGACATCCCAAAATAAATGGGTTTGTACTTTTTTGTTTGTATTGTATAGATAAATAGATCTGACGTTTGTCAAGATCAATATAAATTACCAGTCTCCATTCGTTAGCCTTTGACATTTTAAAAACATTTTTATCAAATCTTCATTTATGCTCATGACTAAGATGATGGATTTATATTTTTGAGATGTAACCTTGAAATCACAAGGTGATTTTTTTTTTTTTTTCTTTTTTTTTTTTTATACATTTGATTTGTACCTCTTATAATTGTGGCTTTGTACAAATAACTTTTCCTACACTCTTGAAACTCAAAGCATTTACCTAAGTCTTGGAAAATATTAAATAAAATTAAAAAAAGAAAATGAAAGTTCACATGAGTTTTGCATATCATAGACAGCTTAAACTCTTTCAAGACTAACCTGTTGAGTTTCTCGATGCATGACTTCGAGTACCCCAGTAAACCTCTGAAATATACATCCTAACAAAGAAACCAGAAATGTATTCCCCAGAGTCTTAAAAAGATTGGATTTTTTTTTTTAATTAATTGATTACTTAATTTGAAGAAAAATTAATTTTAAACCACTTGACTAATTTATTGCTCTTTTCTTGAGCTCTGTTTTTATTTATTCCTAGCACTTGATACTCAAGACTCGATTCTCTTGGGACAGAATTGATATAATCTCTGAAACCAAATCTACCTCCCTCCTCTGCCTTTTATTAATGGCTGCTAGCAAACTTATCCATTACTTTTGGTATCAACTTATTAACTGATTTTTATTTTCTTAACTGTCATTTAAGCCACTGATGCCTACTGTGTTTCTCTTTTTGGCATGGGAGCTAGTTCTTAATCTTAATGATTAAAGCTGAACATTTTGTAAACTTAGCTCCTATCATATGCTTAACATCAAGTGTACAGACTGGACTTGATTGCCATGTAGCTTAATTAACGACCAAGAAAGATTTAACGTTCACTATTATGCTTGCTTTCAACTCAATGTTTACATGTTTTTGTTTTGTTTTTTTTTCATTGTTTATCAGTCATACTATTTACTCTTAAAGTGTTATGTCACTTTATTTATAAAACTTGTATTGCTACTTGGGACTTGTTATAACCAAAATTTTTATTTGTAATATTTTTCCTTTGCAGATAAATGTACGCGTCCAGACGATGGATGCAGAGCTGGAATTTGCTATCCAGCCCAACACCACAGGAAAACAACTTTTCGACCAAGTAAGGCCTTCTTATAGCTATTGATACTTTGAATTAACCATATACAGAGGAAGCCAATTATCATAATCACTGCAATTTTTATCAAAATCAGTTGGTCCCAAACACTTAATTCAAAACGAATTGAAAAATTATACAAATCAGTCCAATCTTTTTTTTTTTTAATCTGATGTTGTATATATAGCAATGTATTCAGAAACATAACAATGAATATATAGGTTTATGACAATGTAAAGTAATTGCTTTATCTTATCAGCTGGTTATTATTCTGAAGACCCTATCCCAGATTAGTCACAAGCAGCCTCCTCTGTATATTAATTGGAATGTGATCTTTCAAGTGTTCCCTGTCAGTCTTTCTTTTTTTTTTTTCAAATAACAAGCCCTTAATTGACAGAATCAAGTATCCAAAGCAGCTTCATAATTATCTATCCTTTCTTATTACCATATATTTCTATACATTACTTTTTTTGGAAAAAGATGAAATTCTGTATTGAGAAACACTTTTCAGTTTTTAATTCACACTTGGTGGGGAAAAGGGGCAAATCTTTCTAAGATGGGAAGTCAGTCTAAATTTGAAACCATCGACTAGTATGATAAAGGTACTAATTGCAAGTAATTATTGTAAAAGTATCAGCCTATAAACCAATATATTTAATAACTTGTGAAACTTTTTGAAATGGACAAAAGATCTCTCCTGTGAGGTTCGATATAGAATTTGAAATATCTATTGGTTACATGTATCAGTATCACCTGACAACTTTTTGTGTAAGCTAGCCTTTTTATCCCATTCTATAATAAGCCCATGCTGGTGTCAGAAAACATCTTGAATAAATTTAGTTTATATTCAAATGAATTGTACTATAATCAAATATCCTGCTGCTTTTTTTATTTTTCCCTTATCTTTTTCAGTTGTAACAATCAACTCGATACTTGATCTTTTGTATACTCAGAAAAAATTTTTTCAGAAGTATTAACTAATAATTTGATAGATTTCTCCTTTCTAATTACTTCCAACTTATTTCTCGATACTGCCAGTCCATATGTATTGTTGATGGTTTATAAAAATAAAGGTATCCGTACACCATCTAGCTGTTTACCAAGTATATTCTCTGATTGAGAGCTTATGAGCAATATACTATCTATACTTACCCTTGGAGGTTTTTTTTTCCCCCAAATGTAGAAATGCTTTCAAAATGCAGATTGCTCTGCTAAATTGATTTTGCCTATTAACCCACTTTCCTTACTTTTTTGTCAGGGTGAGAAGTGGAAGTTGGCAAACGATTTGTAGAAAGTAAGCTCTCGATGTGGCAATATCTTTATGCACTGATGGCAGACTTTATCTTGGAACTCCTATGTTACATGATTCATCCATCCATACACATCTCAGAAAAATCATATCATATCTTGTGGATACTCATCAAAGTTTTTTTACATATCAGTGGTGGCATCCATCTGTCTTCCAAGACTATGGATCCTCACCTGGGATGGAGTGATTAATTTATGCCTTTCTCAAGGGCATCCTTAGCCAGAGTTTGAACTCTGTTCACTGATTCCATTGTCTATACGATTAACCATTTTGCCACTCACATCTCCGTTTCTACATAACCTACTTAACATTAATTGATTTTCAGAGAAGTTTTAACCACTTTTAGGAATTGAGTCAACTAGAAATACACTTGAATTGGCCTTTTATGGAAATTCATTTCAATTCTATTCCTGCCACACCCAATTCACATCCTGAACAATTTTAAGTTTGGCTGATAAGTGAAATCCTATTAGTAAAATTGACAAGTATTAAATATAGATAAAAGTCCACTTGTTTCCATTCAAGTTTTCTATTTTCCTTTATCAAGAGGAAATCTTTCTACCAAGAACCTGTTTCTTTCATCTCATCAAAAATTAACTTCCTAAGATCTGACTGAAGTTGGAATCAGTTCAAGTTTTTCTTGTTTGACTCACAAGAAATTAACTTGGCTACCAAGTCATGTGCAGGAAAAAAGTACTGGTTAAGTAAAAACTGTATATCCATTAAGTCATCCTACTTGGTATCTCATTAGTTATGTGATATTTTTTTTCCTTGAATGTTAAGTCTATTGAGAAAGTTGGTTGTAGTACAAAATGCCAAGTTCTAAATTTTGCTCCTTTTCCAATACTTCTAATAAACAGCTAGCTATTAGTACAACTAGTAACTTTTCAAGACTTTTTTTTTTCAATGTAATGGCAAGAGTGGCTTCAAAAAATCCCCACTTGAGATAATCAAACTTGAAATACTGATTGTTTACAAATGTTCAAGTCCAAATGAAAATTTGAATATTACCCTCTTTTTTAAATGTATGTATTCAAAAAAAATAAAGTCTATCAATCATCAACTTGAAGCCTTAAAAACTTCATACATTTTTATAAGATTAGAACTTTGATAGTTGAACTTGTGATGCTACTATTCAAAACAGTGTATCTGTAGATTATATATCTAAACTTTTAAATAAGCATAGATTACTACAGTCTGATCCCAGGCAGAAGACACGGGTACTCTGATTCTTGGCTGGAGTGCCAATCTATACATAAATCACTGCACTTTTTATGGGGACTATGCTAGTTTTGATTGAATACTTCCTTGACAAGGGTGGGTTTTTATTTTTTGATTTCTTGAAGGAAATAAGTGGAAAATGAGTTGACGATGCTTCACCTTGAGGATTGTTTTTTTTTATCACAACTCTGTTTATTGACGACCATACAATGGCTAACAATGCGGATCGGAAGTAAAGCTCACATTATGACAGATTTCCCAAGAGAGGATGCAAGTCGGTTTCATTTGAAATTTATTTTGATTTCCTGAAGAGTGTCTGTCCATCCCTTCTACTGATGACTGTCCGAGTATTGCAATGAAAAAAATAACCTAATGAATTACTAGTCTCAAAATTATTTGGTTATAGTCTGAATTGGTGATTGTTAGAATTTAAAAATGGCAATAGGTGAACAGTTTCAGAACTCTACTTCAATCGTATACTATTAACATAAGTTTAGTATTGGTATAACTAGCAGCTGCATAAACTTGTTTGATTATAATTGTTTGGTAAGCCACAATTTTTAGATATGCAAATCTTGCAGCAGGTTTCATGAATGGTTTGAAAACTAAAAAGCACAGTGCATACCTCCGCTATACTCTCACTCTATTGGAAAATCAAACTCTTGGCTCTGATAAGAATTTAATCACTTCCTAACCTTATGACTACTCATCAGCAGAATTTAATAGAGAACTTTCAGATTTCCTTTGGACACACAGGTTGAGAGACACTGAGTAATATATGTAGTTCCTACAACCTAGTTGATCAAGATTAACCAAAGACTTGATGAATTCTCATTCATTGCTTTCTTTCAGAAAATGGAATTTCCTGTACTTTCATTTTATTTGTTTATTTAATTTTTTTTTCTTTCTTGAAATTAAGAGGCAAGACATATTCTTTTGAAAACCCTGATGCTGAGTTTTAATTATCTTTTATGAGAAATCTAGTACAGTATTAGTTAACATCTATTTTACCTGTTAATTGCGAATGACTGAAATTTCCGACATTACAGTTCTATGGCTCGCGTGCTAATGACAGAAATCAAACATTATTCACACATCAGACTATTTCTTTTTCTCTGCTTGTTTCTGTTTCTCTGTCTGTAACTTTGAGTGGAAGGGTTCATTGTTTAGTGAAAAGGAACTGTTCAGTTTATTTAGCACCACTCTGTATAATCAAAAATACTGCTGCTTTTAGAACACAGCAATTGAGCTGCTCCTGCCACAGTTAACGGGTTGAGTGGCTGTTTGGAGAGAGAAAAGAAAAAGAAATTTTTCTTTCTCCCTAGGACAATTTGCAGTTAATTTAAATATTTAATGAGATTTTTTTCTAAATTTAAACATCAGGACCTGTCTCTCTGTTGGATAACTTTTTGGTTCAGTCTTATGTCTGTATTTATATTAGAAATTGGTTTATATAATTAGAGAAAAAGCCTCATGCAAACTGTCTGGCTCATTTTCCAGCTTATAAAGTACTGATAGGTTGTATTTACTGTATGTAAAGATTGAAATGATTTAGGTATCAGTAAAATGTAGGGAAGGGCTGTAATAGGAATTACTTGAAATGTGTTTAACATTCGAACAGTTGGCCTTGAAACTTAATCAATACTTTACTCTAATGTGTCTGATTATCATGCAAGTAACTTGAATTGGTTTGCACTCATTATTTTATAGCCCCCCCCCCCCCTGCTAGATCCTGAAAACTTCAAAATTGAATACTGCAAACCCTCTTTCTTAATGGACTAATTGGTGGGGCAGATAACTGATGTTCTGATACTATCAAATAATGTATTTTAAAAAAGAAAAAATACCCCAAATCATAAAGATAGCCCGAATGCATACATGACACTCAGTGTGTAGATATCTCTTCATGTTATTTATGAAATTAGGTAAACAAGATTATTTTTTATTTACTCATGATACCACACATCTCTTGGTAATTGTTCTAACACCAATTCATTCAGAAACCATAGTAAGTGATGAGATAGGAAAGCACAATAAATCCAGGGATTATGAAGTGAGCAATTTAATGAAACATTGCCATCTCCAAGAGTGTAAATAAAGTGAAGCAAGAGGCATAAAGCAGTGCTGTGTCTGCTGCCTACCAGTCACTTAGCACACTAATGGACAAGACCAGCACTTGGGGTTGTCAAGTATATCTGCTTTTTAGCATTGTTTGTCTGATTCAAGGCTCCACAAGAATTCTGATTTGATATTTCTAGAACTAAAAGAAAAGGCTCTGCATTCATTCAAATTATCCTGCTGAAAACAAATCTAGTTTTCCTGGAAAGAAAGATAAAGTTTCAAGGCCAACAGTTTCCTGGAAAGTGCCTTCATGGTTAAAATCATAAAAAATGAATTTTCATTTCAGATTTTCAATTTCTGAATAGATTCCAATCTTCACCTCTTTCTTAATCAAACTCTGGATTTTACCACTAAAACCTGCTTGTGAGGATACTAGTCACTGTGTAGTTATGAACTCTGCTAATAAGGGTTTTCTCTTTTCAAGCCCCATCATAGTTTTAGACTGTTCTTGAGTAACTTGTATTACTGACAGCATTTCAGAAAGTTATAGAATTTTGATGCTTTGAAATGGTAAAATTACGAAATGCACAATTCTTCAAAAGAACAGTTTTTAGATTACTTAAGTCTTATTCTTTGATTTATACAAAGTGCAAATTACATTTAGTACTACTGATTACATGGACAGAATAAAACAAAGTAATATAGATTAAAGACCTTTTATAAAAGATGAAGTGAAACAGTATAAAACAAGCACTCTGCCAACATCTTTGTCAGAGGAAGTAATTGTGCATGGATCTACTCTGAAATTCAATCACTTATTCTGTAACCAATTGCCCAACTTTCCACTAAGTTTCATTGAAATTCATTCAGAACTTTTGGAAATATTGTAGAAAGACATGAGTATATGAGAGAGTAGGGTTGGGAAAACATCTAAAATAAATAGATGAAGAAAAATTCTGGGTCCGCCCCCAGAATTTAACCTACTTCTCACCCTTCCACATAATTTCATTGAAATCTCTTGAGTATTTTTGGATATATTGTGTGGGCAAATGGACGTGACCAAGTGTGTGTGTGTGTGTGTGTGTATATATATATATATATATATCTCCAACTTTGTTGGTAGGGGTAAATCAAAATTTGCTTGTTTTAAAACCATGTAATTCTATGAAATACCATATTAGGCTTGTTTGAATTCTGAAGCATTAATATACTACATATATATTATTACAATGGAATCTAGGTTTCCAGATATTAATATTTATTTCTTTGTAATTGGCTGAAGATCCTTTTAACATAAATGGCAGGTCTATTGACGTGCTACCTTTTGGGGAATACTTTATTTAACTGATTAACTGCAGATGACTGAAATTTGTATCTGTCAAACAATGGACCCTTCTACTTCAAGTTATGAACAACTTTCTGCTTGTTTCTTGTTCATTACTACAATTTGAAGGGACCATTGTTTATAGGGAAAACAAACTTTTCAGCTTTTGCACCACCTTGTATAATTGAAGTTACTGCTGCATTCAGAATGCCAACTGAGCTGCTCCTGACACAGTTGATGGGTTAATTCAGAATTCCATGAGGACAAATTAGTACTGTATGAATGTGAACACGCCACAATTTTCTGCAGGCCTCCATTTACAGTGGTATGAGTTGACTTCCTTGATAGAACTTATCATACAGGATAACCTTTCCTAGATTTTTTCATGCCAATGCTTTGTTTTCTGTTTTTTGTTTTTTTTGTTAAATTTAAAAGAAAAACTTGAGTTAGTAAAAAGTAGGCCATGCATAACTCATTTTAACTTGTCCCAGTTTATATTTTCCAATAAAATGTCAAGTTCCTCAACTGATTGATTGGATAAAAAAAAAAAAAAATTTTTAATGACTAAATTTTAGCCACGCATTCCTCTGTGAATTTTGTAGATTGGGTTTCATTCCCTCTCCCCTGCCTTCCTTTTCCTACTTTTTTCTATTCTTAATATGTGCTCTTGCTATTTCAGGTTGTAAAGACAATTGGCTTGAGAGAAATCTGGTTTTTTGGTCTTCAGTACAAAGATAGCAAAGGCTTTACCACATGGCTGAAACTGAATAAAAAGGTAAGAATAGTTGAAATGAATTTAATGCAACATTCTTTCTTTTTTTTTTTATGCTTCAACTCCTCCTACTTACTGATGTAAATTATGAAAATATTCACAATTAATCATTTTCATTCTATTAAGGTTACTAGCCAAGATGTGAGAAAGGAAACGCCAATAGACTTCCAATTTAGAGCCAAATTCTTCCCTGAAGATGTCTCTGAGGAACTGATTCAAGAAGTCACACAGGTTAGTATTTGATATTTGCATGAAACAATCTAAGAATTTTTTCCAATGTCTTTTTCTCAATAAATGAGTGATTTCCATCCCCCCATTAACCACCTTCCTACAATATGCAATTATTTTTCTAACTTATAGGCTGCAGTCATCTCTTCAATCACTTGAATTCATAAATTGCACTATTAAAATCTTTGAGATTTCAAATTGGTTGAAATTGTTTCTAAGTTTAGATTATTCTGATGATTTTTTAACTCATTGAAAATATTTTCAAACTTGGTTCAGGCCTGTTAAATTTGTTAGTTTAAATCTGTTTATCATTTAGACTTGTGGAATTTTGTAATAGTTTATATAAAGCTTGAAAAGCCTTTTCACAACCCCATAAAAAGAGACCACTTTAACTTTTAGGGAAAAAAAAAAAACTTGTAAAGCTTGGCATTGGCAATAACTTATATCAATATCAGTTCTTTAAAAAGAACCCTTTTAAGGTTAGTAAATATAAAATGTCTCTACTTGATGTGATATAGCAGTTCATGCTCATAGAATGTTAATTATATAAAATTTTCTGCACTTGTGGATTTTGGTTATGCATCAGATATTATGCTTCTTGTTGAAACTGACAACTGAAAAAATAGTATGACCTGCTATAAGTTACATTTAGTTTCACTGCTTTGAAAAATAAGATCTGTAGCAGTTCTCCCAATTTTGTGGACTTGATGATTCAAGGTTTTTTTGGTTTGGTTTAGGGTTTTTTTTGTTTATTTATTTTTCCCCTGAACCCCCTCCCCCAATTAACTAGATATAGATTAAATAACTCTGTGTGCAAGTTTTGTAGCTATGCCACAAAGTGAGTTGGGAGGGGTCAAAAGTTATATGCTTGATTTAATTTTGTGAGGGTTTGTTTCAGTATTGTAGGAATTGCAAGTGGGGGGGTAGCTATGCATCAAAGTCTATATTGAGAGGAAGTATTTTATTTCAAAAGATGGTCTCTCTATTCTAAACTACAACTAAAGTATCACTAAAAGATTATCATATGAAAGACTCTTACAGTTATAACTTTTCTCCTTCATATTACAAGAGTCAGTTTTGACTCAACGAAATAGACAAATTTCAGCTCGTGGATTCCTATTGGATAACTCTAAATCTTTGAGACTTTCACAACATTTTTTTGTATGTATGACTGAGATGCAATAATTGTTAGCCTGTTGAAAACTTGTCCCAACTCCTACTTGCCACACTAATTTTTAATGAACCTGTAATTGTTCACTCACCTCTTGATGTATAAACCTAATAGTTGCTTGCTGTTGTAGATGGAAAAAGCAGCTATCTTCTATCAAAACAGACTAAATTTAAATTCATTTTCAGTAGTCTTTATTCTCGTACAAACCAAGAGTAGTTCTACATTTACCTGACATTTTGAAATGCTTTTTTTTCTCTAATCCTGAAATAGTATCCAAACTTCCTTACTATAGTTATGAAGATTTGTACACTTAACTATAATACTTACCCGCAAATTAGGTCTGGGAGTTACATTGTGTCTTCATTGTGAATAAATATAGTTATGTTAGTAAAAGAAAAATAACAATGATTTGTACGAATTGTGCAATAGAGTACTTATTGCTACTAATGTGTTGTCAAGAGTCCTTTGACAAACTACTGTAATGTCTAATATAGCATCAGCCATATGACTAACTTGATAACAAAAGATGAAAATTAATTCTATAGACATCATTCAAATGAGTTCTCAAAATGAAATGTACTTTCATTTTTAAACCTATTGTTTCCTGTGCAAATAGTTATTTGGACACAGCTGTTGTCTTTGTTAGTAGTTTCTGCAAGGCTAATGTGTGTGTGTGTGTGTGTATGCATACATGTTTATATAATTATCCTGCTTGTTAGATTTGATTAAGACTACAGTTCTTCGTCAGCAAAAATATTGCACCATTAAAATAAATGTGCCATCAGGTGATTAACGATGAAGGAAATGATTTTTAAAAATGAGTTTGAATTTAATTTGAATTTGGATGTGACCAATATACATTGAAATGTGCTTGATCTAGAATGATCTTGTTGATAAATACATTGGAAATAAACTTCACTTACCAATCGAGAAATTTCTGGCAATGAAAGGATCTTAGTCCTTTCCCCCCTCCACTTTCTCTACACAGAATAGATGAACTAACCAATTCAATGCTGTAAGATTGCTTTGTGATAAAGGGTAGCTTGGTTTGAAAAAACCTGAAACTGACATCCAATTTTTTGCCACTAAGCACAGTTTTATATACTACAATCTGACAATTAGTTCAAAACTGAAATCTCATCTTTTCATTGATATTCAAACCTGTGAATGAAATACATTTATTACAGAAAAATGTTTCATTCCATGATTTTCTTTTGTGCCAAGTTGTAAATATAATTTAAACCCATTTTATTTATTTTTTATTTTTTATTTTTTTCTTTAGCGCATGTTCTTCCTTCAAGTAAAGCGTGCAATTCTGTCTGATGAAATATATTGTCCACCTGAAACTTCAGTTCTCTTAGCCTCGTATGCACTGCAAGCCAAATATGGTGACTATGACTCTGAAAAGCATGTACCAGGATCTTTTGTTAATGACTCTCATGAGCGGCTCCTCCCACAAAGGTAAGTTTTTCATTTAGGTGGATTACTTGAATATATCAATTTTATTTTTAATATTTTTTTTTTTTTTACTGGTGAGCAATCAATGTACGGTGGCCCCACAAATTGTCCACCTGACCAACCAGCCAAGTGAACTAAAGATTCTTCTCTGTTTGTGCTCATGGTCGCCTTGTAGGGAGCTACGATCTCAAAAATTTGCACGAGTACACCACTAGGCACCATCTGTAACTTGAAATGAACTAATCACAGATATGATGCAAAATAAGATTCACTTTTTATTGAAGAATAAATGAGGTCAGAAAAAAATTCTGTTAATGACATCACTGAGGATTTCCTCTGGAAAACCTGTAACAGATTGAAAAAAAAAATAATCCAAACCTACAAAATAAGACATGATAATGAAAAAAGAATTTTAAGAGGGTATAGTGGAGTACTGATGCTAATTTTCAAGCCTGTTGACAAAATAGTATGGCCAAGGGTGCCAGTACACTAAGTTATGTCTGGTGCTATTAGAATAAAACAAAGATAACATCTTGAAGGAGACAAGCAAATTTCTTCAACCATTTGTTATGGGTTGCATGCCTGGTAAGATTTGATGATGGAGCCATTTTCCAGGATAATGCATCTTGCCACAGAATAAAGAGTATTGGAGCCTTTCTTTAGAAAAGGCATATCAACTTGATGTTGCCAACAAACATTCTGGATCCATTTGAAAATTTGTGGTGGCAATTTTTTGGAAATAAATGACAAGGTTCCTACCTGCAAAACTGATCTATCAACTGCTATTCCAAAAAGTTGGAACCAGCTTGGAGGATATTGTTTTACATTAATGATGTCCCTGTCTCAGAATTAATGTCATCATAGAAGCCCAAGGAGGAGAAAGAAATTACTAATTGTGACTTTTTGTAGACTATTCCACAATTTCTTTTCCTGTTTGATTGGGGGGGGGGTATGCAAATGATTTAATCTACTTTGAGGTATATTTCAATGTAGCTGCTATGTTCAGCCATTGAACAAAAAATTTGTCATATCTGATTTGCTATGAAATAGAGAATTCTTATCCAACTATTTCATGTGGTGATTCCATAATCTTTGCCATAAGTATAGAAAGAGGATAACTCTGCAAGTGATTGTGAAGAAAAGAAAGGAAAAAAAAATGGAAACTTCTGTATATAAGCAGATGTTTGAATTTTGCACCTACTTCAAACTCTTTCAATATCATTTTCGTCTATTACTAATCAACTGAATTCAACTTGTTGCCTCATTTGTACATTGGTTTATGCCTTGTAATGGCATCAGAATATACCGAAATGATGTACATGAAATTGATACTTTTTATTTACTTCATTTATTATGTATTTTTTTTATTTCTGGTATATATTTGTATTAAAGGCCAATCTATTCATTTTAGAATATATTAGCAAGGAATCCTGACATTGCTTTGTGTAGATGGGGTGGAGAGAACTTTCTTCCCTGTAGGAACTAGACATGCTAGAAGTGACCTTCAGTGAATAAGATCTTTGGTTGGCATTTCAGATCAGTTACAAAAGATTTTAGTTTGTCGGGGTGGGGATTATCAAATATGGACATATGCATTGATGGAAAAGAAATTTCATGCTGAATAACATTTATGAAAAAAACCATATGCCCAAGAGCAAGTCCTTTCATGCAATCTACAATCAAATGTCTAAACCTTTGTTTTAAAATTAAAGACTTCATGTGAACTGATACTTATAACATAGGGCTGGTAATTGTTGACAAATCCACTTCAAAATTCAATTAATTCTTTTAGCCTATCACCAACCCTTCCATAAAATTTCATTGAAATTCATTTAGAAATTTTGGTAGACAGATAGTATTAGATATTTTGTGGTCGTGGACATTCAACTAGATCGTAAGGAAAATAATTGTGCTTGGATCTGCTCTGAAAATCTGACTTCTCTTGTATCGTATTGACCCAATCTTACACAATTTCATTGAACTCTTGGAAATATCATTGACCGGCAGAGCAGTAAGATTCCCAGATCATGTTGTTTATTAAGTCCCAGCTGTGCTGAATCTCCAGAAGTTCCATATGAAATTTTGTGGAAAAGCAGGCAATGAATTTGTCATATGTTCTGTGATGAGTGGTTTTATTGGATATTTGTGTGCACCATATTTTTGCTCCATCTTCTAATTACAAGTGCAGTGTATGAGGCTGCCTGCCAAATTAAATTTTCCAAAAGACGTCTGTAAATGGATCCGTAAGAGCAAGACAAGGGAGATAATTTATAGAAATTCAGAAATCTGTATTTTTCATTTGTTTTCTCAAACCACTGATCCAAACAATTTTGAACTTGATATTGCACTGCTTTTTGTGCTCACTAATATCTTGTGGGTCCAACTTGGTACAATAGCCAGTTGTCAAGTAATCCTAGTGCACCATACAGATTTCTTCAATTGAAGTGAGATGGGATGGAGAAGTTTTCAACAACTTTAATTTTATCCATTTGGATGTAAATGAGTGGATAACATGAGAAACAAGAGTTGGCAAAATGTGCTAAGTTACATATGCTATCCGACTATAATGATGGGTCACATGAGAGAATTTATTCATGGCGTATGAAGATTTTGATATGTTAACAAATTGACTGAGATTCAAATCTTTCAATGTTGATTTGGCCAAGTATGTATTTGTCAGACAAATTGAAATCTTTTTTCTTTTTATTAAATGAATTTCATCTCCCTAAAAATGTCTTGTGGTATTCTAACTTTGACTTCAAATCAGTTAATGTAAAGATATAACAGCAGTTCTTGATATTTTCTAGGGTATTTGACCAACACAAACTTGCTGCAGCCCAGTGGGAAGAAAGAATAGTAACATGGTATACTGAGCATAGGAGAATGTTGAGGTAAGTACTGTTTTACACTTTCTTTCTATAATCTTCTTATTCTTCAGTAGACAAGTTCAATTTCTTAAAAATGCTATCTTAGCTAGATTTTATAAATCTTGTGTCTATAGGAATCTATTATCATCACAGATAATGTTATCAAACAGTTATCAGAATCAATTGATCCCAAACACTCATTTAAAATGAATTATAAATTTTCCTGAATTGTCAAATTCATGTGTTCACTGAAATGTCAAGTCACCAGTTTTGGTGAAGCAAACATCGATATGTTGTGGTTAATAATTTGCAAATGTATATTCTTTATATAAAGAAAAAAATGTTTGTGTAAAGAAAAACTCTTTTCTCATTGACACCTTACATTTCTCCAGTCATGGTAGAAACTTTAATATCCATAAACACTGGATTTACTTTTCAGTAGAGAAAAGACAAAGCAATTTTATGGTTTAGATATGAAGGTAAAATATTTCATAATGTTCAAGCAATTATTATCCAGAGTATGTTATTAACAAATCCAATAGTATATTTCTGGTACAATGTAGGTCTTTATTACATGGTGTTAGCATTTTAGAATAGGAACATGTTTGCTATACTAACAACTTATAACTTTCTTAGTTTCTTGATCACTATTCTTAGACACTCTTGAATGACATCTTACTATGTAGCAATCTTCTTAGGACTAGAGGTATAATTTCACTAAGTTACCGCCTATGATATGGGGGTGGGGGGCACTCAACGTTGGAAATGAATCTTGTTTCCTTATTTGCTGGGGGCAGATGTTGAAGACTTGTTTCTTTTTGCCAATGAATCTAAGAATTTTTCTTTTACAACTTTTTACATCCATACAAGCCTGCTATAAGGCCTAAACAGCTGTAAGCGTTCACTACTTTTAGAATCAGTTTCATTTCTTTTTCCCCCCCACATCCACCCAATATTTTCTTAGAACTGAATAACTCTTCATTTATTTGTGCTCTTTGTTATTGCATGAGAAATTCACATTAATCTTATGTTATGGTTATTTGGAATTTTATATTGGTACTTCTTTAGAATGTCATGTTTAAGTGATATCTGTATAATTTGCAATATACGGTGTTGAATTTAATTTTATATTTACTTTGTAATTTTAGGGAAGATGCTATGATGGAATATCTGAAGATAGCCCAAGATTTAGAAATGTATGGTGTTAACTATTTTGAAATTAAGAACAAACGTGGAACTGATTTATGGCTTGGTGTTGATGCCTTAGGACTCAATGTTTATGAAAAGGATGACCGGTAAGTTGGATTAAATTTCTCAATTCAAATGAAATGTATGTTTGGATAAGTTTCTCTGGATTAGTTGGTGATGAAATTTTTTTTTTTTTTTTTTTTTTTTTTTCTCTCTCAGATCTTGAATGACATGCCTGCCTGTTAGCTGTTACTCTAATTTCAGAAAACCTAGCACATCTATAATCTGAAGAGATAATTTTAACTAGATTAGTTTGACTGAAATAGTATTGTCAGCTAATGCGCTTAGATGACTGAATCCATTCAGAGTATTTCAGTAAATAACATGAAGTCTTGGATCTGAATTTCTGAGGTGAGGAATTGTCATATTAGATTGGCTCCAAAACTGCACCACCTGATTGTCTTATGGGACAATATAAGCATTGGTCAAGTTTATGCAGTCTACCTTGTGGTTGTAATTTTAATCCCTGGGTCAGGCAGTGAATCCATATCCTCTGGTTGAATCAGAGCAGAAGTGGCATTCACAAGGATTGATTTGTACAAAATAACTTTTAACCTGGAAAACGGTGTGAGAAGTTTACCATTGTGAATTGAATTAGGGTTTAGAATGAAATTACAATGACATTATGGAATATGACATAACAAGTAAGATGAGGATGCCAGTTCAAATCTGTAGAATATCATTGTATTTTCAATGTGTATTTCTATTTATTATCAAAGTTATTTCATAATTTACAGAACATGTTATCATTAACCTAAATTTCACTATATATGCATGATGTTTTGGCAGTGCTGAAATATGATGCTTTTACGTTTTGAACTGTTTGTACTAAAAGCTGAAGAAAATGATCTATTGCAAATTTAGAATGTTTAAGGATGCCATATCTACTGAATTGGTGAGTTGGGTTAAGAAAGCAAACTGCACGTGTACTGATGAATACTTGTCTGGCATCTTCAAAAGGATGCCAACCGCTTGGATCTTCAATTATTTCAAGATGAAATGCTAGATTGTTCCGAGACTGTCATTACTTCAAGGTCAGCAATTGCTGTCATTGTTACTATCAATGCTTAGCCAAACTTTTATTTAAAAATATGAACCTTTTCTAGCATTGAGACTAAGCCTTGTGAAATTGCTCTAGAGTTGTGGTTTTAAAACCTAGAAAACTTGGATACCTTCTCTGAAGGGAATATTTTGGCAGACCTCTATTTTTTGCACTTTAGTTTTTAGTCTGTTATCGATCTATAATGATGAACAATTTTTGTAAAAATTATATTCTAAATCAATGGCATTTATTGGAATTTTAATACATGGTACATGTCTGTGTAGAATGATAGTGTTTCAATAGGTGTGCAATTGTTTCTCTGCCACAAGATCCACTATGTCAGATGCTGTAGACCCCAAGCATTATTTGACAGACTTTCAGAGTACCACTGATCCCAGTTTCAAAACCACTGCTCTAGAGTAATACTAGATCCTCCTCATTACATTCAAGTTCTGCCTTAGATGTGCTTACTTGTGTGCAGTTCATATTCTAATCAAATACAAGTTTCCATGTATAATATAAAATGCCTTATTTTTTATCCTTTTCAAATCTGCTCTTACATCAGGAATTGTACAATAATTTATAGATTTATTCCGCCAAGTCAAACACTTGAGTAACATTACAGAATGCTATTTTAATAATGCAAATCTAGTTTCTTCCTGATCTGTATAAATCTTGGAATATTATTGGTTTTTGAATACCGCAATTAATATGAACTATTTAGTTAATTCAGCTCATCACTTCATTTCTTTCATTTCCTTTAATGTTTTTCTTTGTAACACTTGAAACCTTTTTTCTTTTCAGATTAACACCCAAAATTGGTTTTCCATGGAGTGAAATAAGAAACATTTCTTTCAATGACAAGAAATTTGTAATCAAACCTATTGATAAGAAAGCTCCAGTAAGTGAATCAAACTACTTGCTGTAGTTTTTTCAATCTGTAAAATACGAGGTCTGTCTGGAAAGTATCGAGCCATTTAATAACAGAAAAAAAAATTGCCTACCTTGGACAGAGGTGCCTTAGCCCCTTCAAAGTACTCCCTTGAGACCTTCCACTAATCAAAACAGTCCGCAAAGTCATCTTATGGGATGGCCATCAGTTCTTGATCTTGCCCACAGTTGGAAATCTCCTTTCTAACTTTGAAAAGCAATAATTCTCTCCAACTAAATCCGGATTGTTGGGACCGACTGAAAAAATTCTGCATGGGGCTTGAACAATAGGCAAGCTCTGTCATTTGTGAATGAGTATGACACTGTAACTCAAGCTTGCACAATGGTGTCTTACAACCAAGTGAGTGAGTGATTCCCTCCCAACAGAGTGCATGTTCATGCATGTGCAGTAAGGTCCCTTCTGGGTAGTTGCCAAATTACATTTTTGAGATTTTTGAGATATTCAAAATGACTGAATACTTTCCAAACAGAGCTCCTATATTTCTTGATACTTGGGGGTTTTTTTATGTATGAGTAATTTTTTTTATTTATTTATTTATTTTTTATTTTTGTCCTTATCTTTGAGTATTTAGATTGATATCGACTCATTTACAATGGCCTGATATTGATTTATTTGAAATAGTAAAACTTTCATTGCATTAAAAAAAAAATTTCTTGATCTGCTTAATGTAGTGACTTGATAATATACCAGTTAATATTGTAATTAACGTTTGAAAAATGATAGAACAATACTTCTTTTTTTCTTTTTTTTTTTTCCCCTCTCGATAATCTATCCATGAAATTTCTCAAAATTTTAGTACCCAACTTCCTAATTATGTATGAATAAATGTTCGAATCTATAAGAACTGATCATAAATGTGAAGTGTAAAAGATACGTCAGTATGTTAAAATACTTCAAATATTTTATTACCATCCTTTTAATTACAGGATTTTGTTTTCTATGCACCCCGATTACGGATTAACAAGAGAATTTTGGCTCTTTGTATGGGTAACCATGAATTGTATATGCGCCGTCGAAAACCTGATACCATTGAAGTCCAACAGATGAAGGCTCAAGCCAGAGAGGAGAAGTTGGCTAAGCAACAAGATCGGTTGGTTCCCTTTATCTTTTGTCTTAATAGTCTTAATTTGGTAAAAGGAGGATTTCAATGTTACAGATCTCAATTCAATAATTATACAGGAATTTGTTTAGATACCAACATTTTTAGGGGGTAGAGTTGTTTTTTTTTTTTCATCAAAAGAGAAAATACTGCTATTAGAATGATCCAATCCCAAGATAAACTTATTGTCAATAACTGAACAACCTTAGCATCATATATAAAATTTAAAAAAAAATGAAAAATCCATCAGAATATGATGGCTTTTTTTTTTGTTTTGCTTAATGTTGAAAAAAAATGAAATATTATTTAAGTATTTAGGGATCTTGACTGGTTGCCAAATTCAGTTTTTTAATAAACCTGAACTTCATTAAATCATGTTTTTTGAGAGTTGATTTATTGGCTTCTCTTACCTCTTTGTATGTCCATAAATGAACTTCTGCTTTTTTTTTTCTCCAACTAAAGTGAAAAGATTGAGAAGGAGAGAAAGAAGAGGGAAGAAGTGGAGAAAAAATTGAAGGCTTATGAGGACAGACTTCAGGAACTCATCAATGAAGCAAAAATGCGCCAAAAAGGTGACTTTTTTCACATTTCTCTTGACATTTTTGTTAGTTTCCAGAAAGAATTGACTTCATTTACATTACAAAATAAAATTGCAGAAGAAAAACACACGTGCTCAGTTGGGTTGACATTTGATATTAAACAAAGCTATTTGGTTCCGAAAATGATTTGGTACTGGAGGAGAATTTGTGTAAGATAACGATCGCTTACAAATGAATATGAAACGGTGTAAAAATACGTGAACAATAGCAAATATGTTTTAATCGATTTTTCCTGCAAGCTTGGTCTTGTGAATTTTAAGTTATTTGATTATTTAAGACTGAAGCTATTTAATTTGATCTTGTGCAGCAAAAGACATCTGGTAAACCTAGGCAAAGGAATCCTGTGGGTCTTTGTACAGATCTCACCTTACACAATATTCTCTATTCAGCAATTACTGTGGGATGAAATTGTTGCATTTCTTTGTTCTAAAATCCAATATCATTAGACCATAAATACAACTTTAATCAATAATTTGGGTCAAAATTGCTCATAAAAAATTTGTATATCCAATTCTTTCTTACAAATTTTGTCTTACCACTAAAGGCATTGCTTTTCATCTTGGCATAAGTCAAATGCTTTGACACCCTTTCACTCTTTCAGTTGAAAGTTATTGTGCAGCGTTCTAAAAATCATGCGAATCTGGCATAGAATGTTCAGTGTTTTGTCTTGAATTTGATGTATTTTAAGCTTGAACAAAAATTAGTTACTGGGAAAATATATTTTCTGATGATAATAGAAAGATATGAAATGTTACCTGGTCTCAAATGTTTTCTCTTTTTTTTCTTCAAGATTTGGAACAGTCTGAGGCCAAGAAACTTGAGCTGGAGAATAATTTACAGGTCTTCAACCAAGAAAAGGAGCATTTGGCCCTTGAAAAAGCAAAAGCAGAGGAGATGAAACTTGAAGCTTTAAAGCATGCTGATTTGGAGAAAGAAGTTAGAACACAAAAGGTAAGGGGGTTCTCTCCTTTATATATATTTATTGTTTGAAAAACTGTTGAATAACTAATCATAATTGTTTTTAAATCCACTTAGGTTTAAGGGTTGGTTTTTGTTTTGGGGATTTTTTTAGGAATGTATCTTTTTGTTTAATCTGTAATATCAAAAGAATTAACCATGAGGATGCTATGCCTCTAAGTTGTACAATTTCAGATCAACATGTAACAACTTGTCATCTGATATTGATGTGCTAAATATTTGATTTTTAGATTAAAAACTGTTAATTTACCAATATTATTTTGTCAGAACTGGCATTATACAATGTGGCAGCCGTATTTATAATTCCTGAAAATAAGATAATTGAATAGAAAATGAACTTTTTCCAACAGAAAGATGTTAAATGAGAATTAGTATATTTTAGTGCTGCCAAAGATTCTGTCAGTTCTTGGGTTAATTTTGAAACTTTTCTCTTGCTTTGCTATACCTATAACTGGAATATCATATGGAGATGCAATTGGTGTTGTTGATGGAATTGGTGACCCAACTTCAAACTCTGGTCAGGGTTATTTATGTTCACTTTGCACTGATGCCCTTGGGAAAGGCATTTCTCCATACGCTGCACCCTGAAGGGGGCATTCTATTGTCTAGAGATTGAATGGAGGTCATTCATCAAACGAAGACCAGTAACAAACTTGAATCTAGTTTCAGAAGCTTTCTTTGACTCTGAAAGTAAATGTAACACTTTGGGGTTTTTTGTTTGTTTTTTTTTTTTAACTCACTTGAAGACCTCCTGCTATATAGTACCAATTGAATTTTTGTTTGAGAAGTTGACCAATTATTTATGGTTGTGATTATAGGAAGAAGAGGCCATGTTGGCTCAAGAAGTTGCCGAAAAGCGTGCTGCTGAAATAGCCGAGAAGGAAGAGGCTATGAGTAAACTGAGGGATGAACTTGACACCATCAGGCTGGAGGCTCAAGAAAAAGATGCTGCCTACAGTGCCCTTATTTTGCAACAATCTCAAATGAACAAAATGAATCAGACTCATGTTGAAGAGAATGACTATGATGAGAATGTAGAGTCTGAGGAGAACACTGAATATGGTGAGTTGCTTTTATTGTTAGTAAAAACGACTATAATTAAGATTATAACTTTGAGGACTTTTTTTTTTTTTTTTTTAGTAATTTGGTTCAAGGCTATGATTCTATTAAAGAATAGTGTTATTAAATTCCTATATATGTCAGTATATGAGACACATGATTTACAATCATTTTGAGTGATAAGCATCCACTGCAACTTATCAACATCCCCATGATGTCCATTTCAAACTTTGGTAAATTGCTTCCTGCTTATTGGATACACATTTATTAGCTTTTTTTTTCTTCTTTTGTATGTCTTATAAGCCAGCAAATATAGTCATAATATGAAAATTAACTATTGCTACAGCCACAATAAGTTACATACACTAGAATGGATGAACAGTAACCTTTTCAACTCTCAGGACATATCAATGTTTCTATCACAACTGGGATATGCATGTCCCATAGATCTCTTAAAAGACTACTAGGACATTTCAATTCGGGCATTAAGTAACTCAATTGGTCAATCTTGAAAGGGTTGAAAATACTTGTATATGATAGATTTTATAAAATTTACTGCATAAACTTTTTGGTTTTATTGAACTAAATAAATTTTTTATAAAATCTTGTTACCTTTTGTACTAATCTTGTTTTATAGATAATCAAATTTGTAAAAATTTTAATTCCAATTGTAAAAATTTTTTCAGGTGCTGAACTTCATGTTAATGAACATGAAGAAATACCACGACCTGAAGAGGACAGACAGACCTTAGCTGAGAAGAACCAACGTCTTCAAGAACAACTGAAGGTTAATATTTGGAAATTTCTTTAAAAAAAAAAAAAAAATTCTTGGCCTTTACAATTAACTTGAGCTGAAGCAGCTATTCTACAAGTTGAGTGAATAGTAAACTGATAACCCTTAAGACCCTGTTAAATTAGGATGTTATCCATAAGCCAGCAATTCATTAGTAATTGAAACTTTTTTATCACTTTGTAGAAAATTTCTGCTTAATAATTTCTGGAGTGGCAGTTTGCAGAAAGTCTAAAAGATCCGGTCTTGAGTAACTTTTATATGTATGCATGTGTTTTGCTTAGATACTGAGTCTATTCCTACAATTGCTTAAAAATCTCATGTAGGGGGTAATTTTGATAGTTGGCTATGGTTAAAATAAACTCACTTACATCCGTACCTATGATCTGGCTGTCAGTTCTCTTATTTTGATAGACAATCTGATTGCTCTTAACTCTCAACCCCTTCAAGTTGGAGGATCTTATTGGCAATATATTCATTGCTTTTCAATTTTGGTGCTTCCTCCACCTCACTGTCATATAAACTCTCCCCAAACAACCTTCAATATCTGCTAGACCACGCTGTTCCAGTCATGAAAAACCATGCTGATCTAGACTATGAGCTCTTTAAACAGTTTTATACAAATTATAAACATCAAATTGTCTACAAATACCTATGTTTTACTTTTTCCTCCTAATATTTCGCTTGTCGTTTTGATGGAGAGCTTCATTGGAGTGAACTCAATTTTCTTAATGTATTTCCTTTGCGTTCTACAAAATTTTGTATTCCTATGATTTTCTTGCTCTGTTCTTTTTCCATCTTCTAACTTGCGCAACGAGAAAATCATTGGCATGCAAAATTTGATATAGAACGTGAAGGAAATGTACAACAAAATTGAAGCTCTCTCTGAAGCTTGCCATTCAAAGGAGCAAAATATCAAAACAAATTATACACACATCAAATTATTAACTATTTGTTTTATTTTTCCTACTTGAAAAAGATGTCACTTGATTATATTATACAGTGTTTATACTGCAAATAATCAAGTCAATTACAATCCACCGGTAAATGAAAGTGTTTTAACCACAAAATCAAAGAAATTATGTGCAAGACGCCATATAATTGTTTTAATTGATTGCAAATAGAAGAAACTTAATATTTTAGTCATTATGTATTCTGATGAAATTTCGGCTTCTGGACAAGTGAATGATAATGCATATAGGTAAAAATATATGCCCATGCTATATTAAGACTCTGTGCTCAACTTCGCCATTATTAACCAAATATTTGGGGGCGGTCGTTTTGTTTTGTTGGTGTTTTTGTTGTTTTTTGGGTTTTTTTAAATTCATTTTTGGGTTTTTTTCCAACTTAGGTGCTTGGTGAGCAATTGCAGACGTCCAAAGATGTTACAAAAGAGACTAAAAATGACATCCTACATGCAGAAAATGTCAGACAAGGCAGAGACAAGTACAAGACCTTGAAACAGATCCGACAAGGCAACACAAAGAAGCGAATTGATGAATTTGAATCCTTGTAAGAAATTTAGCTTTATTTATTTTTCTTGTAACTTCTCCTTTTACATAATTTTAAGTAGATGCTGGAATATTTGATTCAAGTAAGCAGCATATTAGAATACTTGGTGCCGTGAAAGATTGGAAGAAAATTCTTGTATATTTTCATTGCTAGATATCAGTCCTTCATAAGTGGGGTTTCCTGAAAGGTTAAGGGTTCTATAAAAATTCTATATATTGGTGATAGTGTACCCGACTCGTGTTTCAATTGAGGTTTTGTTTGTATACAATGAATAGTTGGTCCTGTCTTGATGGTATTTGACATTAGTAAAACCAGAATTTTTACCAACTGAAAAAGACTGGCTGTCTCTTTCTTTTTTTTTTTCTTTTTTTTTTTTTTTTTTTTCTACATCATCAAAATGAACAAATATGTAGAAAAATCTCCCCTTACACATTGTAGAATACTGATAATTACTTATGGGTTATAATAGATATAAACTTTGTGAAACCGTGTCATTAGCTGTACATATATACAGACTCAACACCAATACACAATGATTATGGAGATAAAACGCTTCATAAGCTAGAGTTGACTTTAGTTGAAAAGGACCTTGGAGAACGCACAGACAATAAGCTCACATATATACCACACTGATAAAAATGAACCAAGCAAACTGCACTCTGATATATCAGACAGGCATTTAAACACCAATAAGTCATTGGTCCACCCAACGTCCGAATTAAACTGACTCCAAAAGTAGAACCTGGAAACTCTGAAGTACAGACAATCCTGTGCTGATTTTCTTGAAACTCTCCTCATGGTCTCAGGACATCCCATTCTGAGCCAATCTGCAGATTGTACAGAATCCCCGAACAAGTTCATGCTACAACCAAAACAAACCTTGGGACATAGTTGGAAACTGCAAGGAGTGAAAAGACCCAGGGGCTACCTTTTATAGATGCCAGAGTGACCATTCTGTTGAACAAACTCGGCCGAATAACCATGACACCAAAGAACATAACCTCCTCAAGAATGTGACCTTGAAAAAGATATTGGTCATTGGAAAATTTCGTATCAAACAAAATCTGAAGCAGGTCATAAATACGCCTTCTGCTTTAGCACCTACTTGGCCAAGATAGTGATACATATATTTTTATGCAGGGATTCCTTGAAATTAGTGTTGTCATCTTAGTTGTTAGTCGTGTTTTGGATTGTGGTATGAGAAAAAAAAATACCTCTAAGGATTGAATGAAGGATTTGTTTTGGTTTGAAAATAACTTGATTAACAAATACAACATACACCTGAAAGAGGCTTGAGGATACAACAGCCAAAATGTCACAATAACAGTCAAGGTAAAATCACACTTGTCCAAGTAAATTAGTGTATGAATTGAATTGAGATTATCTTGTTAAAGAGTCATGTAAACAACAAAATATCCAAAAACTAAAAAAAGATCAAATATTACCATGACAATTTTACCTTAGGTTTATAGTTCATGAAATGAATTATTTACAGGTACTCTGGAATTTTAAAAAGATAACTTATTCTGTTCTCAGAAAGTTAAAAAAATTTTGAAAGATTTTTAATCATGAAATGTTGTCAGGGCAATTTTCACACCCTGCACCACCGTATGCCATTAAATTGAATGTTTATGGAACTTGTGACCAGACAATTTCTATCTTGTTCTTTTACTATCTTGCAACCTGAGTCCCTAACTCAACTGTTGAAAGGTTTTTTATGTTGAAATATACAAACTTATTTCCCCAGAGTAGGTTTTTCTAATGAAAAAAATAAAAGAAAGTTTTAACTGTTAAATAAATGCATAGTAATGATACTTTTAAGAAAACTCAAAAATCTTGATGTACATATTACTTTGACTACTTTCTGGTACGCTTTTTTGCACTTCCACTATCTTTCACTTCAACAACTCTGCCCTTAGATCTTTGATGATTTGGATTTCTTATCTTCACCTCTGCTGTGTAGTTGGAAAATATTTTTTTCAAAAAAGCCATTTGGTATTTTAACCAAATAGTTGGAAGTCTAGCAGTTCAGTCCTTTTTTTTTTTTTTTTTTTTTTTTTCATTTAGGATCATCAACCATTTTCCAGAGAATGGAGTTTCTGTATGATTTAATTTCTGTATTGAAGGGCTTCATTTAAATTTGAAAAATTTGTATTTGATGTAATTTAGCAATGAAAATGTAAATATTGTCTTTGAAAACTTAATTTTAACAAACGCAAAACATGGTTGACATCATCAACACTCTCCCCACTCATCAAGATGAAATTTTTTTTTTGTACTTTTATTTATTTATTTTTTTTTTTTTCTTTGTCTGCTCTAAAATGATTTTTAAAGGAAACTTTTTCTCTTAATTGCTAAAAAAAAAATTGCCTCAAATGTTCAGACACTTGATTTTTTTTTTTTTTTTTTTTTGTTTTTTTTTTTTCTTGTTTTTTCTTGTTTTGCTTTATTGAATATATTCAAGTATATTGATTGAGCATATTATTAATTCATTTTTTTTTTTTCTCTCTTTACAGCTAATTTGTAAAGTTCCAGCATATTCAAACATATGGCCATTTATAAAGGGAGAAGTTTGACTGGTGACTTGGGCTGAGTTATGTGGGCAGCTAGAGCAGGACCTTTTGTTCTTCACAGTAAAACTGTAATATCATCTTAACCTCTCCTCCCCCTCTCATTCTAATTTCTCTTGTTTTCCTTCTTTGTCTTTGTGTGTAGATTCATTTAAATATAGACACAGGTTGACATTTGCCCATCTTTGACAATTCCAGCCTACACTTTGAGATTCTAGAATATTTACACACTGCTACTGCTGCTTGGTAGACTCCCACACCTCAACAAAACAAGCCTCTAAGACACACTTTTTATATGGTTACAGAGAAATGGAAACAAATTTCTTTCTCTAACAGTCTTTGTCCCACCTCAAAGCCACAGTTTTCCAATAAAATTTCTTAAAAAAAATCTGTATAATCAGTTTTGAGTTCAAAGTAAATCTTACAAGCAATAATTGATTTTTTTTTTTTTTTTTTTTTTTTTTTTTTTTTTTTCTCTTCCCCTTTTTCCTTTCTACTTATCTCTCTATTCTGCCCCAAACAAGATGTCTTCCATGTATTTTCTTAAGTCAAACTGAAATGTTTTACATAACTGGTATGGTGGGATTTCCTCCAAAAAAATCACAATTTAATTTTTTTATTTTATTCTTAAAGGTTGGGGGGTGAAATCCTAATGAATTAGTTGTGCTAAGCTGGATGTACTCTTGCCAATCCTTGATTTCTCTACCCAACACTGGTCACTTTAGCTGCAAACTGTCCGTCCAATCAGCCCTGCTGCTGTTGGAGGGAAGATCAGACTGAGGATGCTGCTGCTGCTGTCGTAGAACTCACCCTGCCAGACACATTCCTCCTCTCTATCCAATTGTCTGAACAGTTTGGGGGTCTAGATTTATAGTATAACATGATGACCAATCAAATAAACTTTTTATACAATGGAGGAAACTTTTTCTGTTTGGATAAGAAAAGAAAAAAAAAACCTTTTGCCCCACACAGTTTGGATATTTCATGATAGTGGAACTATAATGAATTTAACTTTTGAAATAAATATGAAAATTCTAAAAATAGGGTCTTCATTTTTTTTAATTTTTTTTTTTTTTTCCCCTGCTTATAATTCTGTACTTACTGACCTTGCTGTTTTCTTTGCCAAATTATACCAGACCATTCTTGAATTGTATGAATGAATTAAGACTTTATATTGATTTGAAAGCGTGTAATTTTTATGCTAAATTGTTTCTATGTTTATTCCCACCTCAAATCTGAGACCACATCATGTAACCCTTTCAAGACTTCCGGACACACACATATCTCTAGGTTTCTGTTACTGCTGGGATATACATGTCCCGTAGATGTCTTTAAGGCATTGAACACCTTAACAGGTTAGTTTTGAAAGGGTTAACAGATCACTTTTCTTATTGCTGGCATGAATTACTATTTCAATTTATAGCAGTTTTCATTATAGAAAACTGCTAGAACCGCCTCATTCCATCTTACACTCCTCTCCAGTTACATTTTTGGATTTAAATAAAAATGGAAGATATTTTGTGTACATCATTTATAACAATTTGGCACAGATTTCAGAGATGACAGATGTTAGTTTGCACAAAATATTTTAATGAATTTATTCCTTTCATTTTGATTCTAACTTTATTTTGATTCTAACTTTATTTTGCATTGGTTCCAACTGCTACTGCTATTCATATACCCCCACCCCACCACCACCACCAAATAAAATTATGTCCTTCCCATTTATTTTATTTCTTTTCAGATTCTCCACCCATCTTATTTTAGTTATTTACTTCCTCTGTTATACAATTTAAAATTTTACACAAAGACGCTCAAGATAATAAAAAAAACTGGAGAAGGAAAGACTTGAGAAAACTGATTTAAACTTTGGATAAGAAGAAAATTAGTTTTGATTAGTGATAGTGTTTGCCAAGAACTAATGAAACAATTCACTATTCAGACTGATTATATATTATTCATTAAATTTCATGAAACCAATTTGACCAGTGTTTTTTTTTTTTTTTTTTTTTTTTCCTTTCTTTTTTTTTGGGGGGGGGTGTTGTTTTTTGGTTCGTTCGGATATTATTTTTTTTTATTTTTTTCCCTCCCATTTCTTGCTATTTTCCTCCATGTATTTTTTGTTTTTGTTCGTTGAGATGGATATATTTTCATTTGTTAGAAATGAAATCCTGTTGCTGACCCCCATCTGAACTGTTTTACTCAGCACTTCAAACATTTAATCACCAGATATAAAAGTAACAAAATGTCCATATTTCAACCTTCCTCTTTTACTAATGAAACCGGCCTTGTACAAAGGAAGGAAGGAACCCACCTCTCCTGTTCCCAGTTATATATAACTGAAGAGTAATCAATGACAAGTGTTTACACATAATTCAGCTCTATAACTGAAATGAAGATCTTTTGTGTTGAAAATTTATTTAACTTGCTTTATAATTTGTCTTTTGTGGACTTGGAATTTTTTAACCTCTGTACTATTTTATTACCACATCCAATAAAGATTGGTTACAAACATCTCTGAATATTACACACACTTTAAGCTTATCTTTCCTCTGGCATTTTTTGAATGCTCTCTGTGGGTTATATATATATATATATATATATATATATAAACAATACTTTTTTCTTTTTCCCATTAATGCCTCTAGATACTAAGAATATATCTTGTTTATATTCTTGTATATTTAAAAATTAAACCCTAATCATTTAAAATAACCAATAAGTATGATATGTTGGCTTTTTAATTCCTGTTCAGATTTGCCTTGTCTGTTCGCTCATTTTAATTTTTTTTTTTTTTTCTTCCCCCCTCCAAGATCTAATCTTTTGAAATTAGGCTCCTAACCAGTTCAAGCTCCCTCAGAGCCGCTATTACATTTCAGGAACCTGTTCCTCACTCTTTTGCCAGCCTCTGATGATGCTGAACAAGGGATTGGACTTACACTAATCTGAATTCGAACTTGGAATCTCCAAGACTAGTTGTCAACCAAACTTGAAGAGACCTGTCTTTCCTGCTATCCAAAACTGGATTCACACATTTTCCAAGTAAATTTGTACAAAGTGAATCCAAAATCTGAGCTACGAACTGTCAGTCCTTCTGCACCTCCATTGTTGCTTATAAAAACAAATTTGACACAGTTGAAATCTGCGTGTGGCTGTTGGCCTTGTATCTGCTCTGTAAACATAACTCCAACCTCCTCCTTCCATCTAAGCCTTTTGTTTCTCCATTGTTCATCATAATGATATTTTTTTAGTCCTTTTTATGGCAGGTTAATAAGTGCAGCGGCAATTGATACAAATGCCAGTTTTATCCATTTTATTAACCTATAAAAGCCTGATTTGGTGTTTTTGTATTCATACTTCCATAAATCAAGTCTTGTAACCATGTATCACAAAGTTTAGGATATACTTCATGCAGTGTATAGATTCAGGTTCATTTTCAACTTCATATCTATCAATTGGGTTGAAGTTTTTTACGTAATGTAAACAAGCTTCCCCCCGCCCAAAGTTGTTGATGGTTGTACTTCTCATCTTTGTTCGCTTTTGCAAATCAAGAGAAAACTTACATCCTGTTCTGTACAAGAATCTTTTCTTTCCTTCTCCACCCATGGAGGATAATTCGGCAAGTGGCTTTTCTTGTGAAATCACCCTGTGCCTTATATATTGTTATCCCTCGTGTACAACTCGATAAATATTAAATCTAGATGAAGAAAATAAATTTGTATACGTACATCTTCATCTAGTTGGCAAAAATGAATTGAATTCAAATATAATTTCATGGTGGGTATCATTCATTGCCATTTGCAAGAGGATTTTAATATAGTTTGTTATAACAGAGTTGGTTGCAATTTAGAAAGTTTTTTTTCTCTCACTTCCTTACTTGACTTTTTACAGATTACTACAATGCAATTTCCCTGCTGCCTGAGCAGGGAAATAGTCAGACATGATTCATATATACCTTCCTGTATTTTTCAAGTAAATAAATCTAAAAATAGGTTTGTTTTCTTTGTTGATATGTAAGAATTTTTCTTCCCTTCCCACCCCCTCATTTGCCTTAGTGGGGTTTATGGGGTTTTTTGTTGGTTTTGGGTTTTTTTTTTTTTTCTCCCCCTTCCCTTAAGTCTTCTGAGAATAGTCACAAGATGCACTATTTCATAAGCTTTTCTTTCTTCTCTTTTGCCCTCCCTCCTCCTCAAATCCCCTTGAATATAAAGATTCAGAAGGCAAGCATAATAATGAAATGATCAGTTTTAAATACAAGACTATAGGATTGGTCTGCTGAAAGGTTTGTACTATTTATTACATGTAATTAGTGAAATCTCAATTCTTGAGGTTGAAATTAAGATTCTAATGAAAATTGATTCTTGCCTTGTGCAACAAGAAAAAATTTCTTCTCACTAATTTGGGAACCAGCCATATTAAGATGATCACTCCTGATCAATTTTACTAAATTTTTCCTCAGGAGTGTTCTGACCTGCTATATAGAAATTATTTGCTGCTTTTTGTTTGCTGGTTTCTCTTAGAAAAATAGATATGAAGGAACAGAACTTTTGCTGAAATAAATGGAGGCAATCAGCCCCTGTTACGGGTGAGGGCTAGCTGGACTATGATTTGTACATTGAAACACATGGTGAATTGGTCCCTTTTTGCACTTGAGGCAGTTTTTAAACCAAGCCTCAATACCTTACAAAACTATTGTAACATCAAATTTAGGCAAGTTATTGATATCCCTGTTTGTCACTAAGTCATCTCGGAGTCGAACTTGTCACGTGTAAGTTGGCTCATGGTATGAGGCAAGACAGCCCCTCAATTTTCAATAAACACAGAGTGCTGAACAGTGCGGTTTTTGTATCCTTTTCGTATTATCCCACCCCAGAAAATAAATAACATTTCAGTCATGATGAGTGTCAAGGTTTTTGTACAGGGCATAATATTTGGCACTCTTTCAATACAGTTCTCCACAGCTGAAGGAGAAAAATTTCACTCTATTCCTTAAGCCCGGTTGGCAATCTTTTCTATCGGCGTGTCTATTTTCTTTGATAGAGAAAACTTGGAGGGAAGTGATGCCCAGCATGTTGTTGTTTAGGGCCCCCCCCCCCCCCAACTTCAAGTTAGATGAATCCTCAAAGCTTGGAATTCATTTTTAATGTTGAATTTCTCAAGTCAACTCTATATCCTGGGTTCCAATTCCAAGGAAATTGAAATGCCAACACCATTTTCATTCATTTCATTTGGCTTCATTGTAAAGGACCATAGGCTTTGAAATCTTCTGCCTCTTGAATCTGAGGTTATTACTGAAGGAAAATATGTAAAAATGTTTTTGCCACCCAATAGATATAGATTAGCAATATGTTATGAATTGGATTCTTGAATTGAAATTCCTATCTTTGAGCTGAGGGAAGCTTGCACCAATTTCTCACTTAAATATTTCAATGGTATCAGTATGATTAAGAAGAGCAAACTTCAGCAGGCATTAACAAATCAGTATTCCCATACAATTTTCCCTTCTGTGATTCATGGAAGACCGAACTACAATTGTGTTAGTAATTCTAATCACTTCACTCACCCATTAGTGAAAGTTAAATGATGAGATGGGAAAGTAGTGGCCCTTTCAACTTCCTTCTCTCTAATAACTTCATGAAGCCAACTTTTTTTTCTTTTCTCTCAACTGACAGGGCTCTGGCTATCCTATCACAGAATAATTTATTCATCAAATCAAGAACATTTTCCTTTTCAAACTTGAATTTGTGAGAGTGGCTTGACTTGCACACATTATAATTAACAAACGCAAAGTTATGATTACACATGAAACTAATCACAGGTCAAGATATTAACAAAAAAATTGTTTTCAAATATTTTGTTTATACTAGATGCAATATTGAAAACCATGGCATGTTTTCCGATTTGAATCATTGTAGGAAATGTTGGTTCAGGTGACGATTTATCGCAGGTAACATTCAGTAGAGCTATACATCTATTGATTCCAATTCAGAAATAGTCTAACAGTTGAAAATTTATAATCTAAACTAAACTATGAGAAATCAAATTTTTTTTTTACTAGGTCACCAAACAAACACAACCAGGAAAAAAAAACTGGCATTAATGCAGCATTGTATGACTAGAAAAACAATTGAAACAGAAGTCTGTAATTCCATTCATTAGAACATCTCATTTGATGATCAGCAAATGAAATGAAACAGGTGTATATTTGGCACTGCTAGACTAGAATCCAATTGTACTCTGGGCAAGTTGGTCCCTCTGCCAAAACAGACTGACAGTTACCACTGTCAGTAGATGAAGCGAAAGTATCTCTTCCCCCAAAAAGCCTTTGATATGCATAAGTTATTCTGTATGTCTGATACCATTCACTTGCTCTGAAACCTGGTCCATACAAATTTTCCCTTTAAAATGATCAAAATCATTTTTTTAACATTCACGTGTCTGCAACCTGTACATTCTAGACTTCTGGTGCAAGGAGGCAAGTGATCAAAATGACTGAATATCCCTAGGGGAAGATCAGGGCAAGTGAAGTTGTTTCAAAAGCCTACAGTCCAACTTGACTTACTCCATAGTCCAACTAGCCCATGTTTCTCTCATTGGTGATTAATGTTAATTTAGCATGGGGGAAATTGCATTTAATTTGATATTTTATTTACCTGATTACGTACTTTCTTTTTTGTTAACAGTAACAACTTGAATCAAATCAAAGTATGTTTCCTCAATTACACACACCTAAATTTCAATAACTTTTACTCAAATTCCAGGTCTGATTAATTGCAATAATGAAGTCAACTTGGAGTTAGACAATATTGATTCTCATTATACTTCTGTCACATTTTGCAAGTTGATGTGACATGATGTCACAGAATCAACTTCATTTTGTTTGTAAACCCTGAATTCCTATCATGAAAGATACTTATATTTTTGGTGAGAATTACCTTGCTACGAAGGATGTCATTAAAACAGTTGATTTAATCACACGATTTTGAGAAGGCTGATATTCATCTGATTTAGAGGTATTAGTTCGACTAATATTAATGATTACAATTTTCAGTTGTATTTCTATGGCACAGTGGTCAAGGTCTATCTACTATACAGCAGTAGATTTGGGGGATCAAATCAAACTGGGAGCAAAATATATTTTTTTGTGTCTTCTTGCTTTCAAGGTCAGTGGTGGATTAACCATTAGACTGAGAGGGCCTTTCCTTTCTTGCTTTTAATGCTCGTGGCAGATTAACCATTAGGTTGAGCAGGCTTTCTCTTTCTTTTGTCAAACTCATACTATTGAGTTTTGACTTCATTTTCATGTGTAACAATGATCAGAAGAAAAACGAGTGATATCATGCATAGATAACAGTGACATACGCAAAAACCAGTTGACTCCCACACCCAAGGCCCAACTCTGGTTGACTTATTCTGCTAAAGTTAGATCCCATTTACAGGCATTATTAATAAAGGAGTTGAAGTGAGACATAGTTTTGGAATAATATTGAAGGGAGAAATAAATTGTGTTTTGCTCACTCTTCAGATTTTAATGAAGCAAAAGAGTTGGACTATAGTGCAGCCAAGCTTGTATCATCCAACAAAGTATACTTTATAGTGACTGCTTGAAATCTTTTATGAACTCACTAAAGGTGACAATGCTTTAAAAATCCTTAGAAGTACTTTCAGCAACACGTTTCATCTTCTCAAAAACTGAAACTTACTTGTTAATTGAATTAAACAGGAAATGATTCAGAAGGATTTCTCTTACAAGTTGGCAGTAGGATGACAATTTATTGAAGAACACGGAACATCTTACCTGTGCTATAAATATCACTTGCAATTATGAGATTGAAAAAGCAACATGGAAATTTTTTAAATGAAATTTTTAATTTCAATGTAACTTTTCTAAGTTTCCATATGAAATTTGTAATAAGTCTTTGTAGACTCTAATACACGTTTAGAAAAATAAGTTTTAAATTTTGAGGACACCAATCCTCTTGGAATTTTTCTTGTAAATGGAGAAAAAAAAAGCATTAGTATGATTTTCTTCGTTTTCCACTTAAACATCCAGGCAAAAATTCTGATCCTAACATTCATCATCCACTTTGAGGTATTAAGAATCCTTAACTGTCAATTGTTGGTGGTGCAAGAAAAATGTCATTTTTGCTGATACGCATAGAACCTTAGTTTTATGCTGTTGCCTTGTATTGCATTCTTTGTGACTGTTCTCTTGGCCCAAATAGTGAAAGTATCCAGATTTGTGATTCCTGTTCGCCCTATAGATATTGGGTTCGCTGTTCCAACTTCTTTTGCATATCTTCTGATTCTAGTTGTTCAAGAGTGAGTAAAGACAATCCCAACTGATCTTCCTGTAATTGAGATGGAGATGAAGATGAGACATTTAGAAACCTATAATAGATAATGGCTATTACAAATAGATTAATAGAATATATACATGGCTGAAATCTTATGATTTAGCTCCTAAGGACATATCTGAATCCATAAGTCCATGACCTGACATATAGTTTGTTATCAGCTGGATTATGTTTGATCTATGTGAATAATATCTACCACTGAATTGAGTGCATTGACAAGGAAGGAGATTGTTAAAAAATGAATGTTTTCAACATAGGGCTGCAGGCTTATCAACGTACATACTCAGGGAAAACTCAGTGACGAAAGGCAGATCCAAGGAAAATTGTAAAGCCAGGATAAGTAGCTGTATACATATTTAATAAGCTTAGCCTAGCTTAAACTGGTACTAGTGCAAGGCACCTATAAGGATCAAACCCACTACAGTAGTAATGGTTTGCATGACTAGTTTTCTAACTTATTATTCAGTGGCAAGGCAGTCAGTGAGCCGCCAGAAACAGCAGACATTATTAAAAACAAAGAGTAAGATGAGGAATAGCAATAATGAATAAGTCTGGATCAGTAGTTTGACAGTTATTAGCTGAAATTTCTATTGCATTATGTTCGATTCTATATAATTAATAATCGCCATTGTACAAGGAAGGAGTTACTGTTGAAAAATAAATATGTATTGTATGAAATGAAAGCTCTTCACTTGTTTTACCTACATACATTTCCATGGAATCATTTTTTATAGCTGTTACTCGAAGAGGTTTAAAAAAAAGATGTACAGGAAACAAAATTACTTACTTTTCGGAAAGGTTGAGCCATTTGCCTAAGGAACCATTTTGAAACCTGCACTGCCTCATCTGTGGACAGGTTGCAGAGGCTGTCTTTTAAGTGTTCCTGAATCCACAAAGGAAGTTTCCCACGTTTATCAACACGGGCATAACGCTGCAATGGCACAGAAATTCTGTTGAAATGGGATGAAAGTAATACTCTTGCAAATGTTGATAAAATTGAAATATTTTCTTCGATGAAATACCTGTTATATCTAAGTCTCTTGAGCTAATAAAATTTTTACATCCATACTAGATTTTTTTTAATTATTATCAACAGACAAATATAGATGAAGTTTCACTTTGAATCATTTTGCAGAGTAGAGAAATTTTTCTTCCAGTAACAACTCTGTATTTATTCTTACTACTGTGGTTAATTCATTAACTGTAACAAGTAGTGGAAAGTAATATGAAAAACGTCTCTCAAGACTGAGTTGCCAGTCACGATTATATATATATATATATATATATATATATATATATATATATATATATATATATATATATATATATATATATTAAATATATAACCTTACTATAATTGGGAATGAAAGAAAGACTACATCTCTGCAACAAAATTTAATGAGCTGTTACATCACATCATGTACCAGGCGCTTATAGCACAAGAGAGTTCATTTGATGCTTGTAACATAAAAATGAAAAATTCATCTTGCTTGGTAAGTAAATATTTAAAAAATTTCACTGACAGGCAAGGAAAATTACCACGAAGAAAACATTTTAAAAAGGAAAAGAATGATAACCTTGTCAGCAAAAACCATAATGCCATAATCAGTCTTCCCTCGTAGAGCTCTGCCGACACATTGAGCTGCGTGTCTCATGGCATCGAATGTCAGGAAGTCATTCTCACGAATTTGGAAATTGTCTCGTAGATACTCCAACCGAGCCTTAGGAAGAAAAAATAGAAAAGTTTTCATTTTTTCACTTACCAACCAACCAGATACATTATATTAATAGTACCACTACTAATCTGCCTTTAAAGTCTGGATAATGCCCATGTCTAACGATAAGGCCTACCAGTTTTTTCGCTCATAGTGCCAAAACATTCTGAACTTATCCACAATTACCGGCTACAATTTTGCTTATGATCTTGTGAGATCCATGTGGACATCCGCTATGTCTAATACAATGTCTAGACAACAATTGTCTGATATTCATGCAACATAGCCTGCCCATTGCAAATAAAGTTTGCTAATAGTTTCTAGGATACCCCAGATACCTATTTCTAATATACGGCACTGTTTTGTAATCTTTGCATTTGATGTTTAACATGATTTTTTTTTCCTGTGCATGGTTCTTCATTTGAGAGCCATTTTATTTTTCAAGTTCCATATTTCAGCTCTGTGACTGTTGGAAGGATCACCTATGGAGCTGAAACATTAATATTGATACAAACAGCTTCATTACTAAAGGCCAATCATGAATTCTTTAGCAATAGTTGATCTCTAATGTTGAAAGACCATTGAAAGATTTTACACTATAAATTACTCAATCACACCAAAAACAATGCAGAGGAATTAGACAAATTTTGAGGAACTAAATTCTATTGATTTCTAAAGAAAAGCCTAATTATCAAATTATAGTCTTGTTATTAAACAAGTCAAAATGTGCATGCTATCAAAAGTAATATCTACACTTATACCAAGTATTTTAAAAAAGTAATTTCTCTTTGAATTTCTGAGATGAGGAATTATCATTATTATACACTGCCTAGTATCCTCTTATGCGTTATAACTACGTTTTGACAGTTGTATTTTCTAGTCTTCTTCAGGTGTTTATTGTAATTACTAGATATGCTTAATCAACACTTCTATCTTCTAAACCATAGATTCCCAAAGTGAGCACCATGGTTAGTTCCTAAGGGTGCAGTGGAATATTCAAAAATTGAAAACAAATCAAGGCAATCATAATTCAATGCACTGAAGCAGTCACAATGATGAGAAGTGACATGTAAGATTTGAAAAACTGTGCAGTGAACAACAGGCTCACCAACCTCACTAGTAATCCTGATAATAGAAAGAGGAAAGAAATACAAAACTTTTTTATGAATTTGAATAATAATATAATTCATTAATTTCTTTTTACCTAGCCTAACTACATGAGCATAAATGCAATTGTTCTGTATTTTCTAACTTGAGGCAACACAGAAAAATCTTTATATACTAAGGGCATATTGATTCAAAAAAGTTTTGTCCTGTAGGAAACTGAGCCTTGTCTCTTCCAATGAACCAGTATATGAGCTGCCATTAGCATAGAGACCAAGTCTAAATATGTTTGTTCAGAAACTTCCAAAGATTAAAATTGCAACTCATAAGATGTAAAAAAAAAAAAATCTAAAAACCTAACTTACACATATTCATGTTATTTATGTATCTGCAGGATAATAAAGTCCTGACCATTTAGAGAAATTGGATGAGTGAAAGTAATTCAAGGAAAATGATAATGACAAAGTGTAAATTAATTGGCATACTTTTAAAATTCTGCTTTGGGTGTAGACATAAGGCATTCCAAACATGACAACAGCTCTCCCAAGATGATGATCTGGAAATAAAAATTATCAGACAGAAATTCAATTCAAAATGAGAAATATGAGTGATAAAGATAATTTTTCCTAAACAGAGTTATATAGACAGGTCAGATAAATAGATGAGCTAAAGATCCATGGATGTTTACTTTTTCTTAAATAGATATGATAATTTACAACCAAGAATCATGCAAACTGAATCATGGAAATTTAAATCTGTTAGAAACCAATGAAAATACTGGTACAGAGGTCTGGGAATTTTCATGGCCCGATCCGTTTGTGGATCTGCCACTGAGGTTTTTTAATCCAGAATCAAAGTGTGGTTTAAACCGTTATATAGTAGTTCATAAACCAACTTGTTAAACCGAATGTATAAAAAAACTTATGTAGGGTTTGAAACCAATTCAGATACTTGATGTTTATTTTAGCATGAAATTACACAAGTGTTCATAATTTTTTTTCTAAATCTTATAAATTAATTTCAATTCAACCAATTGAAAAGTATAAGCAAACAGAAACGAGTTACATGAATGATATTGAAAATATATTCCATCTTCAACACTAATAGAAAAATTGTTAAAAGTAGATAAACTGCTAAAAACTTATAATACGAAAATAGCATTTTTGTTTACTGGCATTTTCTGTCCGGGAATTCTTGTTCATTTCATCAAATGCAGTATAGCCAACAGCACTTTCGCATGCAGCTCATGCACAGACAACCTTTTTGATATGTTTTTTGGAATATCTTTTTTTTGCATGATAAAGAAAATGAAAAATGAAAACAAAGAGAAAAATAGAATTTTCTTAAAAATAATTATATTTAACATCTTAACAACATTTGAAAAAACATACACTATAGTTAGTTATTTGAGAGGTTGACAAATGAAACTTATATATGCTAATTTTTTTCTCATCAGGTGCTGATTTTCTGTTGAAAAAAATATTTTATCATTCCAATAAGTTATATAAGCATAGATTGATTATGCCTATTCATAAAGTAGGTTTTTACAATTGTTTTCATTTTTCAAATTTGAAATTTAGATGTTTTACATCTAAATTTAGATTATTTTGGTTTAGAAATTGATTTTAGATGTTTGATGCAAATTCAGATTTTTTTAAATGAGGTTCAAATATTTTGAGATTATTTAGTTTAAAATTTGAAATACTGCAGACACCTCTGCAATAACAAACGTAATTTTCAATATATTCCAAGTTTTTTCTTAATCCAGCAAATTAATCATCTACATTATTTTTCAAATATTTCTTATTAAACACCTTCAACAGAACAGTTTAATTTTCTATTGACAAGAGAGACACATCCTTTGCAGAAGTTGTTTGTTATTGTCATTGACAAAAATGTAAAAATCTACTTTACAAATAAGCTTAATTAATCTATGCCGATATAACTTATAGAAATGATGAAAGAACTTATTTTGACAGAAAACCAGCTACTGATGAGGAAAAAACTTGCATATAAAAGTTTTATTAGCCAACTTCTCAAATAACTGTCTGCAATATATGCATGCTGCCGATAATAAAAGTAAATAGAAAGAAATTCAAAAATTACTTCTTCAAAACATAGAAATGAAATATCATTTTTTGTTTCTTTAGACTAAAATTTAGGTCTTTTTCTTTCTAACAAAGCCAAGAAAAAACTCGAGAACTAAATTTTTCAATTTTAATTATTTTAGGCTGTCGATGTCCGAATTATTTCTCTGATCATTTACAAAAATTGAATTTATATTATGTGTGTTTTATCATCTTGTTAGTGTTCTTCCAATGTTGTTGAGATGTAAAATGAAATTCTTATAAAGAAAATTCAGTTTTATTCTTTGTTTACATTTTTTAATTCCTAAATGGTACCAGGTTGTCTGCAAATGGGCAGCATGACGAAAGCCCTGTCAGTTGACTGAGTGTCGGCTATACGGCGTTCGACAAAATGACCAGACACAGGTCTGGCAATGGTCAGATCTCAAGGTTGCCAGATTAAAGAGGTACAACTATTTTCTTTGATATACTATCATTCTGATAACACTTATAATGAGAAAATAATCTTGAGATAATTTACCAAAATCAATTCCTTCTGAGACTTTTCCTCGTGCCACAGATAAGAGCACAGCTCCTCGTCCATTTTCACAAGCCTGAAAATAAAAATGTTACACGATTGTTATTCTTGGACAGTTAGGAGAGCAATGTTAATCATAAACAGAGAAAAAGTGGATGATAATTCTTTATTTCTGATCCATGCTACTTACTTAACTGTCATGGAATAAAACCCTCAGAGTTACAATGGAAAGCAACATAAAGAAGATGAAAGAGCAGAGATAAAAGATAACAGAAATAAGATAAAAGATACACTAGTCAAATTATTGACAATACTTGATCTAATAAACTCAAAGATTATTAAAATGTAAATAACCTTTTCGGAAAAATTGTAGAGATTCCTAACAAGGCAAACATTTTCGACTATAATTTCTTTTATATCAATTTTAGTTTTCATCACAACTAATCAGACCATCAGTCTACAGCAGTGATTAAACAGTACTAATTAGAAATAAAGACTAGGCTCCAGGCAAGACTCACTCACATCCCATTACCTCAGGAAGCAACTGCTCTACCACTTGAGTTACAAAAGCTTCTACAATCGACAGATCATACCTAACACTTGAACTTATCCTTTAATGTTCCACTGTTCACTCAGCAGTAGTATTAGTGGTAGTAATATTATCTGGATTTTTTTTTAATGAGATGAATTATTGTCCATCATCAATTCTATACCATTATTTCTTCATTTTAATTTGAGTTGCTTTTCATGATTTTTTTATACTTTCATTAATTATGGTTGACATTGCTTCATCTAATAAAAAAAAATCGTTCAAGCCTTCATCATTCACAAATGAGCTTGTAAAGTTTAATGAATAAGAATAATTTCAATGAAAATAAAAGTAGCAATAAAAAAACAGTCAGTACTAATTTATAGTTATTTATAATCTATCTTTCTAATTTTAGGACTTTCTTCAGATTTAAATGAGAAATCTAGGCTAAAAGTGCAAAAAAATGAATCACCCTTTGATAATTAGATAAAGCCAGGCTGGTCTCAGCAGCATCTTGGGTTTCAATGAACAGTAGTTTACATTTTTGAAGGTTGTCAATTATTCCCTGTGAAGAAAAAATGGAAATCAATAGCACCAGATAAATAGAAATAAACAGGTAATACTTAAAACTCAATATAAATATTCAAATTTAAATGAATTCAGGGTTCAGGAAGTTAAAAGAAACAACCACGTGCATAAAGTCAATAGCAAAAGGAATCTGAGGAATAAAAATGGCTGCCTGCACGATAAAAGATAGGAACTCAGTCATTATGTGGAAAGAGATTAAAATTCAGAAAAAAAGAAATTATAGATGACACAGAAGAACAAAAATAAACAGTGTAAAATGCTATCTATGGGTTTTATAAAAAGATAAATTAATATATGAAGATATGAAGATATGAGCATATATATATATATATATATATATATATATATACACATAGATGGTGATTTTTATTAAAAAAATTTAAAAAATGAAACTTACCGTCTCATACCAAGCAGCTACAATAGTTTCCTGGGAAAAAAAAATCATAAGATAATTTTATTTCAAGATTTGTTCAGACAATAGTACTCATTCCCATTGTTGCTTATGTAATTACAATGTTTTGGCAAATCAATTCTTAAATCTATACTAGCCTGACAGGCAACAGCCAAGTCAATGTATGATGCTTTTTTTCAATCTTGTTATTCTCCATTGGTGTTCCCTATCAGTTATTTGGACTTCATCCCAGAGAAGTTAATGTGCGCCTTTCTTTTCTTCCATACTGCACTATAAAAGATTTTCCAATCTACCTCTTGGATATGCTCTTTAAGACTGATTTTATGTGGATGGATAGTTCTTCCTTCATATTTTTCCCCACTCCCCTTTTTTCCATAAGGATTATACACCTAAAGAAAGCAGTAGAATTGATCAGCTAAAACGTCGTGGTACCAGTATCGACAACACAAAGAATGAATTTGACCGTCCAAACAAATCTTGGAATGATAATGACTTCTCAAAATAACAGACAATTTGAATTCAACTTTATATTTGTGATTTCTCTCTTGTAAAAGAAAGAAAAATTAAGAGGACAGAGTAAAATTGGCTTAAATTGATATCAAAGAGTACAAGAGATTCTATAAAACCCTTTTGAGATTCCTAGGACATATTTTTTTCTAAGTTTCTATGACTGCTGGGATACATATCATAGATCTCTTTAGTCTACAGGAACATTTTAATTCAAACATTTAACAACTTAATAGATTAGTCTTTAAAGGATTAATGCAAGATGGATTAGAAATTTATTGGTAAGAAAGAGGAACAGAAAAGTAAATCAGAGCTTTTTTGTCGTATCTCAATCCCCCCCAAAAATCATTTACAACGAAAAAGGTTCAAGATGGTTGCTATCAGTCTTGTTGAACACTCACCATGTAGGAATAACTTGTGAAAAAACCAACTATGCCATCTGGAACCACCTGAGCCATCTCTACTAAAAGGTTGCCATAGTTTCGTATAACAGCTGCAAAAAAAAAAAAAATCAGATCAAAAAATTATGAAGAGTGAAATTTTATCTTTGAATAATATTTTCACTGAGAACGTTGATCTGTTTCTGTGTTAGATTAGAAATTCAGAGAAACTGATCATTCAGACTCTGTTTTCTAAGATATCAAGACAAACTCAGTTCAGTTTCAGTTGCTCTTATGTTGTGTAACACATCAGCCAATGATTTTGTCTCTCTCAAACGAGCCATGAAGACCCAATCATTGTATCGATTGTGGGTTTTTACAGGGCCAGTGATAGCCTGACAGCTAAAAGGGGATGCACTACAGGGCTAAAGGGTCCCAACAGCCCTGCTGGCTGGGGAAGAAGGGGGAACCATTGATTCATGCTCTCCCTCAGAAAACTAGTATGAAGTGAATGCAAACAGTCCCATCCAGTGTTAGTAACTGGTTCACCATTTCAATTTTTCTTGAACTGATATGCCAGCCACACCTTCCCAAGACAAACACACATAAAACATACCTATGTCTTCTCTGGTTTCGAATTTAGAACTCATGGCTACTTGGTCATTGCCTTTGCTTACAATCTGGAAAAAAAACAATAAAGAGTCTTTCTAATGACACAATAAAAAAAATGACAGAAGTTAACTCTTAAATTCATACACCTCTTGATATCATTCCTGAATGAAAGTGGGACTCTATGGTGATAAGAACAAAAAATAAGGTTACTCTTTTGAGAAAAGAATTTTTTTTTTTTTTTAAATAAAAACAATCCTACCTGAAGGTCAAAGGGAAGTAACTATAATCAATAATTATTTCCCTTGATATTACCATGTAATTTTTTCATATGAATTTAATAGTTAATATTAGGGTATCTGCCAGAGGAGAGACATTCATTTGTCAACATCCAAAAGTCCATTCATTGAATTTCATTAGTCTCGGCTAAATTACCACCCTAACGGGCAGAGTAAATTGCTGTCCAAAACAAGAATTTATAAGATAAAAAAATGATTTGATAGAAATCAGATAGCATTCAATTTTAAAAATAAGAGAATTACTGAAAGAAAAACATAAGTAAATACATCTATTTAAATCATATTGCTATTATTCTGAATAAATTGTTGGTTTTCTTTTTTATACGTGCACCATTTTTAACATTAAGTGGGCCGAGGGTGTTAAACTTTACCATCAGAGAGGTCCATTATTTCTAAAACTAAACAAAAAATGAATAAATAGAACTTTTTGGTGATAAGATATATAAAAAATAATTCATGTTCAGACATAAAAAGCGAACTTATGCCGCTTATTTGGGATTGCTTTTTTTTTTCAAGCAATTTACAACTGCTCATTAGGGTGTTTTTCCCAGCAAGAGATTCAAATTGATATATTTACTTCTGTTTTCCTTTCAGTAATTCTTATATTCTTTAAAATTTGTAGACCATTTTTAGCATCAAGTGAGCAGGAGTGTGAGGTTTATTATATCAATTGTAAGCTTTCATATTCATTTATTCATATCAATCCACATGTCTAAAAATAATTGAATATTTGAATGAAAAATTTGACAAATTTGTGTATTATAAGACTATCTAAATACGCATCCTATAAACGATTTTCTTGGGTAGTACACTCAATCATTTAATTATCATATATATATATATATATATATATATATATATATATATATATATATAAACTCTTCACCTATGTATCTAAAAATAACAACTCTCATTTACAGATTTAAAAAAACAAACACATACATCTAACTTATATATCTAAGACTTGAAAAATCTGTGTATTTATTTTAAGAAAATGAATTATTAATAAATATAAAAATTTGACCAGTAAATAATTTCATAGGTCATTTTTAAAATTTCAAAAGTAATATTAATATTAATATATACATTAAAAACAGTGATAGGATTCGTTTCATCCTAATTCATTCATTTAATACATCTTTTTACTTTTTTCATTCAAGTGTTTAGCTCTACTTTGTCTCCAGCAAAAAGAAGAGTAGACATAAAACTGTTAATCGCCTCGAAGACCATAACTTGGTGGGATGATTTTCAAAATCTAATTTGCTGAAAATCTTCACCTTGTTTACATTTGTACACACAAGAATTTTCATAGTGTGATGTTTTGTGGTTTTTGTAAAATAAAATATAAGATATTTTTATTCATGATATCAGATAAAACTGCAGTCAAACAACAATTCAATCAATGTTGATTTCTCTCAGTTCCTCTCTAAACTCTCCAAGTTTCTCAATAAAATCTACAAAGCAGGCAAGGCTGTTAAGAGAAACAGAGCATTAAAAAAAAGAGTCAATTTCAAGATAAACTTTTATTGTAAATCAGCCCCCACCCCCACCCCCAATAACATATTTTGAGGAGTGATTTTCAAGACCTAATCTGCTAAAAACCTACGTAAGACTCCACACGAAATTTCATGGTTATGTTGAGTAGTTTTTGTGGTAGGCTTTCACATACAGATGGACATTTAGTGAATTATAATAAGATTAGTAAGAAATAAAAAACACTTGGAAAATTCATAGTTCAGGAAAAATAACTTACGATTGGAAGAATGCAAGGTCGGGATAAGGTCATTGAGAATGTTGCCATAGTAACCGGCCGATAATCAAGAATTTTGGGATACATCTCTAAAGGAGATAATGTCTGAAAAGAATTAAATGCAACATTTGATTAAAACAGAAAATGCATTTTATGTATGTAAAAGCAAGCTAGATAGCTAAATAGGTTGAATTTCTAATTTCTAATTTTTAGTTAGAAAGATAACTCCAGATTATAAAACCAATTAAAGATCAGTAATCAGTATTGGACTGAAAAGAATATGTTCTGAAATATACAGATATTTGAAATGATCTCCCTCTAAATATTTTCTACAAAACTATTTTCATAATCTGTCTTGAAATTATCAAGATAGTAGGTCTCCTGAGAGAAACCACCATTTACATAGATAAGATTTTCAACAGATTAGTCAAAGGTATAAATCCTAGCAACAGCATAATTATTTCATAATTATATAGGTAATTTTAAACATATATATGTACATATATACAAATATGGGTAATTCAAGAGTTAAATAAAAATCAAAAACCAAGTTCCCAAAAAAGATTTTCATTTCATTTTTTGGGAACATAACAACTACGCTTGTAAACAATGATATGAAAGTCTTGGATACAATAGGAAATAAATGATGAGGCTGCATTTCCATCTTGCCACGCTGTGATGAAAAACCAACAAATCCTGGTGGTATCGTATGGGCCATCCAGTATTAGTGGTAAATGCCTGACCCCATGGTCATCTGATGAAGTCTTTGTTGGTGATGCAGTTGTTTTCACAGCATTATACATATGATTTCTAACAATCTCATTATCACAAAACCTATTTCAATTAAGCTGTCATACATTATTCACACATGTAATATTTTTCTTTAAGTCACTGATTGCTCAAAGATGCACATTTATTATACAACACAGAAATAAGAAGTGTTCTTCATAAGACTAAATAAAAGAAGACTAACCCCTGATGTAATAACTACGGTCTGGAAACGATCAAAGACGGGTTTAATGGCGATGGAAGCATCCATGCAACTGAAGTGCATCACAGGATTTGGAATTGTAGGGGTTCGGTCATCAAATGGCTCAACAATTATGATAAATCCTACAAGAAAAATAAAGACAAAGGGGTTACAAATAAGGTACCTTCTCAGAGGACATATCATCATCTAACGGGGAAATTGGAGTGAAATTGGGGCATATCATCTTTGCTAATAACATGGCAATAACATCAAATATCAACAACAGTATGAAACATAATGAATGTAGGTAAGTTATAAATTAAGTCACATGTTCAAATCACTGCTGGATTTACTCAATTTATTTATCTCTTTGGTTCAGCATAACCAAAAACAAACCAAAAATCAAACCAACCAACCAACAAACAAAAGTGTTATGGGCTTTTACATAAGAGTTCCTGGTCTACTAGAAGACAATTTATTTTGAAATTTTCTAATAAATGGCCTTTTTATTTTCAAAAATATCATAGAAAACAAAGAAGAAATTTTGCAACAAGAAAAAATGAAAAATACCCTATTTAATTTTTCACACAAATAATTTTCAAAAAATAGAATACCATTACTTATAAGAAAAACATATAGACTTTTTATCCTCCATTATACTTATAACACCTCTTTCATAACATGTCCACAGGTCTAGTAAATGCCGTTAGCTCAGCTATATTATAGTTATTAGATTCTTATAGACAACATCCAATATCTTGACTCGTACCAAGTTCATTTACATTTTTCTCCATTTGTGAGGGCGGATCAATAAATCCGTTACCTGACATGCTATCATTAGGCGGATTTCAATCAGAAATTTGCACTGTATAATGTTCGATCTGTGTGATCAATATTCACCCATAGCCCGACGCAGTAAAATTTGAATAATTCTCAATTTGTGGCTTCTATCTAAAAACATATTGTAAAAAAGTGGGGGGGAGCAAAGTGATTGAAATTAATTCAACAGGTGAGGGTTTTTCTTACCTTTGGTATAAGTGCTGACGAGGGTGGCAAAGTTGGCAATGAGGTTCATGTTAGAAAAATCATCCATATCTGTCAGTTCTAATGTTCTCAACAAAGAGCGTAGTCGCTCACTGCAAAATCTGCAAGAGATTGCAAAATAAAGTGAAATTAATTGAGCTAAAAGTTAAAATCATAAGAATAGAATAATGAAAAAAAGATACACCAGTAATATTTAAAAAAAAAAAAATAGATACACAGAAAGAAGAGAGCAGATAATGGAATTATTTCACTATCATTCGATTATTTCAATGATGCATATCATATACGCCCTGATGATAGTAGTACTGAGAATAAGACCAAGTGGGTATTAAGTTAGCTTTCTTTGCCCAGATGTGCTGAAAGTCTATTTACATTAACAACCATCTCATGGAATATACGGATAAGTACGGATAACCAAGAATTAGAAAATCTGATACTACTCACAATGGAAAAAAGTATATCTCCAACATTAAAACAGTCATGATGGGCAACAATTTATTTCACGTATAAATTACAATCACTAATGCTATTTCAGTTACTAAAACAAGTAGACTGACTTGACTATCTGTTTCTACCAGTACTTACCGAAGTGGCTTTCGTTCTATACAAACTTTCTGAACACAATCTTTGAGAAAAGAAGGAGGGCTTTCAGACACAACATGATGTATTCGAAGTCTCGTTTTAAGAAACTCAACAAATCGTTTGAAGAAAGATAAAAAGTGTTCAGCGTTTCTGATGTTTCCAGGTACCGCTTCTGTAAAATTGGAAAAGAAACAAGATGGCGTAACCTCACCAAAATATAATCACATGATTATTTTTTTTCAATCTAGATGGCATGTTCGATATTAGAAGATACTTACATCCTGTATTCTAGGGAGCCTATCTAACATGGATAGCACCTTACTGATTAGGCCATCAGGGTTCTCACTAAATTGCCAGTTCAAAATCCCCTAACATTTTTCAAATTTCTCTGACATTAGATGAATTAACACAGGGGTAATTAATGTCCTCACCCTAGCCATCTTTTTATTTAAATATCTAAGAAAACAACACATATAGAATACATCAACTTGTAACTCAACAAATCTAACTAAAAACATAACAGATCTTCAAAATGCTATTTTAAAAGACATGCATTTTTTAAATGTCAAAAAAAAGGCAGCTCTCTCCTACATTTGAGAAGTAGCTGTACTTAGCCGCCCAATTCCCCTTTAATTTTTAGATTTTCTTCACACGGGGAAAGGAAGGACTTTTTCCCTGACAATATATTTTAGCTCTTGTTTTTGCCATTTCGTTCAATTTCTGAAAGAGGAACAGACTAAAAGGAGAACACTTTCTTCAATACCAAAATGTCAGAAACTATTTCAAGAGGATACGAGAACTATATGTAATATTGGAATAAAACCAAACAAAAATTTCATAATTTTATCCGTGGATTTTTTTCAAGTTATATAGATAGTCTCAGAAGCTTTACAGCTTTAAACACTAAACATCAAGCTACTTGCAAAAAAATTTTTTTTGAGTCACATCAGTCACTTATTCCTCAATATCTGTGAATGTAATTTATGTAATTTTCTTCAGTGTATTTTTCTCCATTTTACATATACTTTATTATTATGGTACAATGTATGAATTTTCTCTTGTTAGGATCATCAGTTGTTTACCATGTAACTGTTTCGGAGATTTTAAAAATAAAACAGTTACATCAACATGGCACCCCCGCAGTATTGATCAAACACCAACTCATTTTCAGCTATATTTTGATATATAGCTTATGTCATAAATGAAGTTTGTTATTTTATGTAGGTTATTATGTGTATTGTATATGGATATTAGTTTATACAACACATCATTTAATTTTTGAAACAGGTTACATATGTTACCTAAAAAACATATCAAACAATGAGGGATCAGTAAATATAACAACAGACATGACTTGCTATTTGTGTCACTTTATATATATATATATATAACCAAAATTAAGTATAACCAGAATTGAATACCTGATGGGCAAAGAATTAGTGTGCATACAATAACATTGTCAAGAAGGTCTCTGATTGGTCACATCAAGAGTGTCGGGAAGGGCTATAAATTTTCAAGTTTTATCCGACAATACTTTTTCCTTTCCAAAATCTATATACTTAAAGTATTCGGCTGTTAAAAAGTAGAAAGAAAAGGAGAGTTGATTTTTCTCAGCACAATAAGAAATTCCCTGACAGTTTGAACAATATTTGGATAACTCAAAATCTCCCGGACTATTTGTAAAATTGCCTGTCAATTCCTTGACCTTGAGAAATTTATTTTTTCCCTCACATTTCCCTAACAGGTGAGAACCTTTGGCCATGGAAGCCAATCAGCAAATGTCATTCAAATTTATTCATTTAGCTAGACTCTTACTCATCTGATTCACTCCATGCTATATTGCTTGTTTACACTTGGTAATTGTAGTTACAGCAGTCTTAATTTGTCTCAATTTCTTACATGAAGCATGGTCATCATTAATTTTCCAGTAGTTTTTCTTTTCATTTAACTTTCGTTATTTTCCATTGGAACAGTTATTGGTTTCTGTGGCCTAATCAGTAAGGTGCTGTTCATGTCAGACAATCTTTCAAGGATACGGGATATGAGTTCAAATCTAGCTGGGGACCACTTCTTTATTTTCTGATCCATGCAACGAACTAAACAGTTATGGAGTGTAAAAATGACCTGAACATTGAGCTTAAAAACAACAATGATAAGATTGAAAGGTAAACTAGTCAAAAATTAATGATGATGCCTCATCTTGGAAATCTAAACAACTTTATTATGTCTATTACTGCAAGGTGTAAACAAGCAACAAAAATAAGATGAAAGAAAAACTAGTAAAAAATTTTAAATAACGACAGCGTTTTCATCTAAGAAATTTAGACTACACAAGAATAAAGTGATTTATAACAAAAAATCTTGCTTACAAGCATCATTCATTTACTCAACAATGGATTAAATAGCATATACATGACACGTATTCTTTAAAATAAACGTGCAATAGGAAATGTTTCTGAGGGCAAAATGACTGAATAAACTAGACTGAAAAATATTACCAACAATTAATACCTTATGTGCTGCACTATAAAAAAAGTAATTTACAAGAATATTTGGAAGAACACCATTCACTACAACTCATCCTAGATGAATAATTGTTCACAATGAGCTTCAGTAGACAGCCCCCAAGTCATAAAACCAGTCTGTTGGACACGGTATAATATCTGCATTTTTTTTTTTTAATCAAATGTCCATTTTAAATATTGGTATATATGGTACTTGATTGAAATCTAAATAACAGTCAATTCAATTAAATGAATGAAGGAGATTTGTGAATAAAGAGATACAAGACAACTTACCTTGCAAAATTTCAGTAGGAACAACTGAAAGATAAAAAAAGAACATCATAATATCTTGTGTGATAACAAATAACATGCAGTAAAAAAGATTAATACAAAAGTTTACACTACATTTCCCAAGATTTATGTCAGCATTTTAATCTTAGATTTTAAAGATAATGAATGAATGAAATAAACTGCATAATTTTTTAAAGCATCTTGATAAATTATTTCAGTTTTTTGTTTCTTGTACTATGAAAAGTCTGTGAGAGCTTTTATTGAATCTTAAGACAAAAATAGATAACTCTGTTTTTACAAAATACATACGTGAACATTTTATTGTTAAGTCCTTAATAGTGAGAATCTAGGAGAAAAAAAACTGAAGAGAAATTACCAGGATTGGAGAGGATCACATCAGTCTCTCGGGCAACGTTTGTATCTCGTAGTCCATCCACAAGTTTTTGATATTCAGTTTTCAATGTTTTTTCATCTGTTTCTCGGAGCCTTGCAAATAAAAATACTAATTTTATTCAGGAAAAACACAATTTCATACAAAAAAAATCAAAACTACTAAAACTTTCGCAAAGATTCCAGCTCAAAGAATACTTTTCATTAAAATAATTCAATCATTTTTACAGAAATAGAAAAAGAATTTGAAATTCAAAGAGCTCCGTATAATTCACCTATATATAAATATATAATTCATCAATAGATTAATTTTTCCTTGTATTTTAAATGAGATCTTAGGTATAATTGTTCTGAATAATTTATGTACAACAACCTTGACAATACAAAATACCTTTAAAATGAAAGTTGCTAATAGTATTTGAATTTTTTAAATAAGGCATTATTTCTTTCATCTTGCGATGAATTAAAAAATAAAAATTAATAGTGATAGTAGCTAATCCAATTATTACTAAATTTTTTACTGGTATCTTTTTAAATCTTAATTTCAGTTGATTTTTATTGCAATCATTGAACTGTTCTATGGTTGTCAGTAAGCAGTGCAGATTAGGAATATGAAATAAGCCTTTGTTGAGATTCAAACATTTCTTTTCTTTGGGAGGCTTGTCTTGTCTTAGCACAACAGCTGCCTTGGAAATAAGGTTACAGAGAAATATAACCATAAAACCATTTCACTCCCCTGACCATCTGATACATCACCTTTTTTTATTTACATAAACTAGTAATATTAGTAGTAATATTTTTTCTAATTTCTTGTCAACTATTGTTGATATTTTAACTAGTATTTCTTTCATCAGCATTTTTATGGCTAATTTAAGAATGCTTCATCTAAGAAATTCAAAAAGATAATATTACTAGCTAAACTAAGTTTGGGAGCCTTAGATACAAAGTTGATATTTCAATTTTCAGATTGCTGTATAAGAGAGGGTATTGTACCTTTTAATTAGTAAATGATTGGATAAAATTCCATAATATTGTGTATCAAGTTTACGCAAGTGTATTAAGTGTGTGCAAAAGTTACCAGCAAAATAAACAGTTTTCAACTGAGTATTCAGTCACTGGTTTGAAGAAAAAATGGTAGTCAGTAAACTTTTGCATACACCTAATAATATTACTTTGTCCGTTTACAAGAAAAGCTGTCCAAGACAACAAAAAGAAAGCCACTTACTTTTGTACATGTCTTTTCAGAGTGTCTATATTGTTAGAACATTTGTCTAGAGTTCGCCGTGTGATAGTAACACTCATAGACTCTATACACACATTGTCTGCAATGAAAATAGTTCAACTCTTATCATCATGAAATATTGCATAGAATTTCAATAGTAACAATAAATATGTTGTTTCTTTGTCTATTTTTGTCATGCATTAATGTACAAACCATAGCAAGCATGGAGAAACTTTCAAAGTCATTCATGGGTCAGCGGTAAAATACAAGAATCAACTGGAAGTAATGAGAAGTAAAGATATTATGTATTACCAGAAAGAAACAATTGCTCAAATCAATGACTACCTCTGACCCTAAATTCTTCCAATGACTAATCTTAAACCTTTAACCTTAAATTCTTTAATCAATCACTACAAACAAAGCTCTGTATAGAAGCTTCGTCAAATTACATTCCCTTTGTGTCTCAATTTTACCACAACCGTTTTTCTATTTTGTTTGTCGGGGGGGGGGGGGCTATTTTTACTGAAAGATTTAATCTTTATTGACTAAACCCTGTTTTCTCTATGTTTGATAGTAAAAGACAATATAAACCATGCATGAGTGCTTCTCTTCCTATCATCTCCTTAAAACTTGAAAATTGTTAATTGGCACTTTGAAGTTGAAACTATCAGAGATTGTGTATTGCATATCACACAGGTATTTTTTTCAAAATCTGTCGTGCTTGGATTGACATGTCAAGTAATCACAGCCAAGTTGAAGAAATAAGACATTTATGCATTTGTTTGAAAATCACTTTTTTTTATTTAAACATTCATTTTTCATGAAGTAGTTTGAATCAATGTGGCCAATTCAGATGGATTTTCTTTTTGAATTTTAGAACTTGAAAGTCACTACAAATTACAAAAAAATTCTTTTTTTTTTTATCCTGAATTAACAACACTTGCCTACTGAATTTGAAGAAATAAAATGAAAATTAACATCTAAATTGGCAACACTGATTTGAACATTGTAAGGTTTACTTTTTATATACAGATATGTGTCACTTAATATCCAGCTTACATTCCAACCAGTAGGACATGAGGCGAATATTATATAATACTGTAAAAGCCTATTATGGCATACTGGACCACAGCTACACTACTTGTACTGACTAAACAGCTAAAATCATGTACTATATTGCAGATAATCTCACATAACACACACATTTTTTTTTTAAATAATATATTTTCAATAATAATAATCTATACATTTATATATATATATATATATATATATATACATACATACATACATAAACTTAGAAAAGTAAAATATTTTAATGTAAGTTTTATTGAATAAACAACATTTTAATGCATCTTTAACTATGTACTTTCAAATAATATTTTTTTGTTATTTTTAACTTATTTTGATGAAAAATTTTGGGACAATTTTCCAAACATCTAGCATTTAAGTCATCTAGGATTTATTATAAAATTTCTTTTAATATAAGCACAACATTTTCTATTTTGCTTTTAAACATATGAAGATTTATTCACCTAGCACTGGTCTCAGTTATACTCCTACAACTTAACTGCTCCTGATTTTCAAGCCAACTTTAAGAGTGACCAACGTAAGTCAAAGTAAAAAATGAGAATTTGTTACAATGGAAATGAAAATTATCAACTTTTCTGTGGAAGTAAAATTCCAATATAAATCCAGAACGAGGAAAAATTGATATAGAGAAATTTATAAATTTCTCAATGCTAGTTATGGATGGTTTGTACAATACTACATGGCATGAATAGCAACAAATACAGAGTTACCTCCCATGCAAAGCTTTCCGTTCCATAGAAGTAAGGGAGCTAACTCGTATACATACTTTTAGGACACTCAAATCATTGTCTACATGATTGATTTCAATTTCTTTCATTTAATTCTCAAATTAATAATATAAAAATCTGAGTCCGACATGATCATAACCATTTTCTATTTTTAGTGATCTTCCGATCCCACAGAAAAGCTTTCTTCTACTCTTATAATTTTTTTTTAGTATAAATATATTTTAAAGTTTTAATGTAGATGAGATGCTTATTGTTGCCTTCAGTTTGAATAAAAAAGATAAAATTAAAATTATTGTTCAAAATTTTTTCACTCTAGCAAAAAGTAAGTCTTATAACACTAGCATACTATAATATCTTTATCAATAAAAATGTCAGTGAAAATAAATTCTCAAGTGAAAAATAATCTACTAGAAAATCAATTAGTTTCTGTTGGTACTGAAGACAAACAAATAAATCAAGGTATATACAAAATCTACAACATCAATTTTGAGGAAGATATTTTGATTCAAAATAGCAACTGATACTTACCAATGTTGTGTGCTTCATCAAATACAACAACAGATTTTTTGTTCAACTCTTTAGACACAAGATCAGCAATTTTGGGATCAAGTAGATAATAGTAACTGTAGACTATCACATTTGCATGAAGAATCTAAGCAAAAAAAGGAAAAAGAATGTATTATATACTTACTAACAATAGTGCAGAAAAATGGAAAGTGTTCTCTATGAATAACCAAAATAGACCATGTCTCTCTGAGAGTAAGGTGACACCATAGTAAATGATAAAAATGTTTCAAGACATGCTAACGGGCTCCTAAGGATTTTGTACTTAGATAGAGCTTTTTAGGAAATTCAAGTTGAAGGGTAAAGCAATTCAAAAATATTTTCTACTAAACTGACAAAAAAAAAAAAAAAAAAAACCTATGTTCTTTTTTTGTTGGTCCCCACTACACTAAATGATTATAGCTATTACACCTCACTATATTTTTGTTTGCTAAATAAATGTAAATTTTAATTAAGTAAAAGGCTCCAATACAATCTAACTTTTGTCTTGACTGACTGACAAACCCTGGGTTATTATCTTCATGAGATAACAGCAGAGTTGCCATTTATTTGGCAGAGAAAAATATTGTGGTTGGGACTAATGGAAAAGACCCAAAACAGAGTTAAAAGCCTAATAATATTATTTGAAGTACCAAATATCATCAATTCTTGATTATGATATTTTAAAGTAAGCAAAAGCCTTCTAAAGTTACAAAAAATTATGATCAACAATATGGTAACACAAAAACGCTGGCTTTCTATATTCATTTGTATATTATATTGATTTTGTAAATTTTCATTTTCTCAATGGAATTCAAAATGACTTACTGTGTATCGGGCAAGAAAATAAGGGCAGTAACCTTTCTTCCTCCCAAAATCTTTGAGTTCATCCTAAAAAAAAAAGATTTGATTCAATGAACAAGTAAATTGCAAAAAAAGCTGCATGAGACTTGAGCATACACATAAAAAATGTATTATGTTGATGTTATGTTATTTAACATAAAAAATGTATCATGTTGATGCAAACATAAAAAATGTATCATGTTGATGCAAACATAAAAAATGTATCATGTTGATGCAAACATAAAAAATGTATCATGTTGATGCAAACATAAAAAATGTATCATGTTGATGCAAACATAAAAAATGTATCATGTTGATGCAAACATAAAAAATGTATTATGTTGATGCAGGCATACCTAACTCTATCTATTACACAATGTTAACATCTCAGGAGTTTCTTTGAAGTTTACTTAGCTTTTCATTTACCTCTGTCAACAAAGTTGGAAAAAGCTATAAGTTTTTGGCCGTATCTGTTTGTCTGTTGGTTTGTCTGTTGGTTTGTTTGATTATTTGTCCTTCCGTCAACAAAATATCTTCAAAAGTACTGAATAAATTTTAATAAAATTTTGAATTCTTTCCCCAATTGAGAAATATAACAGTTTTTTTTTTCAATTACATTTCTGTATACGCTCATGACTATCAACACAATATCTCAAAAAGAATGAATTTCTATACTTTGTGGAAGTATGGACAACAGGCTATGGAAGGAAATTTTGGAGCAGAGTACTGCACAATTATCTCCCCAACATCACAGTTATACATCAAAATTACATTATATTGCCAATTTTTTTTTTTTATCTCAAGACAACCTTCAATATCAACTAAAATGGAATCTACTTGGGGTAAAAGGAAGTTTGGTGGAATCCAAAGGGAATTCTTTATCATGAATAGATGCAACCTGCATAAACAGTTACCACCAATACCACAGCAAGCGATTGGTTCATTTAAATGACACATTAGAATAGAAAAGATCTTTTTATGAGCATATCAGTAAGTGATTTTGGAGCATGACAACAACTGTCCACAGGTTGCAAACATAACACAAGAGATGGTCATTGTGCTGAAATGGGAAGTTCTCCCAAGCTGTCATCTCCAGATTATTACTTGTTCTGAATCATGCAATACTCTTTGATTGTTTAACAAGCCAAACAATTTCAAGGTTTCAATATATTATCGAATCAGACCTGAAATCTCTCTTTTATGATAAAAAGCAACCTGTAGATGACAGAATACACAATTTACTTGAAAGTTGTTGTAAGGTTATAGAAAACCAAAGAAAATCCTTTGATGAGTAAATGATGATGTAATGAATTTACATGAATAAATTTTGAAAAGAAAAAAAAATGCTGGAAACTTTTTTAACAGCCAAACAAATGAAATACTTACCATTCCATAAATACCAGGCTCCAGTGGTACCTCCCTGCCATGAGCATCAAAATTCTGAGAAAAGAAATTACAAAATTTATTTTTACAATACTATGCACAGCCAGCAAGTTATTCCTTCTTTTTCTCAAATATATATATATATGTATCAATAAATAGATACAGGATCCGACAGAATGATTATAAATTAGGATATATTATATTGAAACTCATATTTGAAATGATCTGCCGTCATTACATAGTTAAAATATCACTTGGCCTGGACAACATAAATAGAATAAACAATTAAAGAAAATAAGAATCAAATTGATAGGGTAGCTGCTTCAACATAGCATTACTCTGACCATCAAGCTAAACAGCAGGCAGTAATACAAAAGCCCAAATGTCTGCTTTAACTCAAATTCTCATTTTTGCTTATTCACAGTCCATAACTATTCTATTCATTTCTTCCAACACAATAGTTATGTATTAAGAAATGGATATGTGATCCAACACAATGATTATAGATTGTGTTATATCATTTTAGAACTCTTATTTGACATGATCTCCCATCATTACCGGGTTAATTTATCACTTGGCCAATACATGTCAGGATGGTGAAAAAATAATTGGTTGGTGAATAAACTTCAAAGCGGTATATCCCAACTTAGAATAAAAGTTATTAATCAAAATAAGAACCTTCAGAATCTACATATTTTTGTCAACCAGAAACAAGACCATTTATTCCAGAAGCATAGAATTCTGGGGTCCTTCAAAGGTGTTTTGAGCTGCAGCTTGGTTGTTGAAGATCTTTCCTTGCAGGCAGTGGTTGAAATGATCAAAAAAGTGGTAGTCAGAGTGTGATCTGGTGAGTAAGCTGGTTGAGGTTGAATTTCATAGCCTAGTTCGTTCAATTCCTTCAGGGTCATTCACATGACAAGCAGTCAGGCATTGTCAAGCAGAAGAAATGGTCCTTTTCAACTGACCAATGTGGGATGTAAATACTTCTTTGCTATAATTGTTTCATCAGGATCCAAGAAGTTATAGTGGATGATTCCATTTGCCAGCCACCTAACAGTGACCATAATCTTCTTTTGATACAGGTTTGGCTTGAAGAAGTGTTTTGGTGCTTCCCTTCAGTCAAGCCATTGCGTTGAATGCCATTGATTCTTTTACTGAATCCATTTTTCATCAAATATCACAATGTGATCAAGAAATGGATTGTTTTTGTTGTGCAAAAAGAGCACAGAGCAGACCTCATAACAGCTAATTCTTTTCATTTTTGTTCAGCTCGGGCTGCACCCATTTGTTGAGCTTATCTAATTTTCCAATTTGGTGCAAATGTCATATGACTGTTAAATGATCAATGTCTAGTTCCTCTACAACCTCTAAAGTTGTTTTGCATGAGTCCACCTCAAAAATGGCCTTTAATTGGATGTCCATGACCCTCCACATCTTCAAGGCTCTTGTCTCCACTTGAAATTTTTGGAACCAATGCCAAATTGTATGTTCGTTGACAGCCCCCAGGCCAAATACTAGGTTGATATTAAGAGCAGTGTTTTACATCTCATTCTGAATTCGTACAACAAAATTGCTTGAATTAGCTTTTTTCCCCCCATGTTTGATTTGATAGCCTCAAATAAACATTTAGCTTAAATAAATAGAGCAAAATTCATGGTTTAAAATAGTATATTACACAAACAATGTTGAATAATAGTTTATTAAAAAATAAGGATCAAAATTTAAAGTAACAAAAACTACAATTATTTTTTCACCAACCTTATATATATTATATATAATCATATGTTTCATCATGTTGTTATTCATAAGAATGAATGTAAATTGTTCTTATTTATATATCCTTTGTTGATTGTTATCAGCCAGTTATTGTTACCAAGAAAACTGAGATTGATCACAATAAGGAGCGTCCTCTGCGTGTATATATAAATATATCTTTTTTGATGATATTCTTATAACCTATTTTTTCTGATAGTGAATAAGTTCTCCATTATTAATTTTCCTAAGAGGCAGACAATTTTCTCTACCTCTGTTCAAGTCATTTAGTATTCATCAGACATAAAAATTAACAGATCCATCCCAGAGCATTTATTTGCTACCTACAGCAAGGAATGAGAAAAAGTTATGAAAAAATTTCGAACTAAAATTGCAGAGCATGAATTGAAAACTCAAGCAACTTGATTGTTAGCATTTTTAAGCTTTTTAAATCTCAAATTAATGACAAAAATCAAATATTTCTTGCAAATAAGAAATACCCATTTTCTGCAATGAAAACCAAAGTCTTAAGCTTGTTTAATGCTACAAAAAATTGTTTTTGTTATTATCCAGAATATTAATCATTTTTCATTACATCAATAAATTGGTAGTGATAAAATCTGTCATTTGTGAACATACCTCATAAAAATTACAAATTGGAACAGTTTCATCATACTTGTGCTTTGTTCGTATATGTGTTGCTGTTAAAGCATGACATTTTGCATCAACAGCTTTACCATCACGTTCATTACCAACCTGAAAAGTGATTGCAAAAGAATATTATAGAAAAATTATTTATACTCCACTAAATATCACAGATATTTCATTCACTTAATTTAGCTAAAGGCTACAATAGAAGTGTACCCAATGACGATTAAAAATACTAGTTCAATAACCACCATTCAACCACAGGCATTTTAAATAGGGTATGATGATGTGCACATGTTATGCTTGCTACAACATGGATTGTATTCTTTTTCTTTATTTTCCAACTAAAGCGTAATAAAAGTAAATTAAAATCAAAAGTACTTTTAAAGTGATTTTAAAAGAAATGATAAAGTTAATAGATTGTGAAATTAAGTTTACTTAATGAAAATGTGGTGATCTTTAAATACACACCACATCTGCCCAGAAATTATCCAATCATTTTTAATACCCCAAGGACCTGTTGTGGGGTCTCCACGTAATTTGGTTTCAGAGAAGACTTTACTGTGCATGAGAAAACAGACATTTTCCTATGGGGTTTCTAATGCAAGGTTTTTCGGCAAAACATTGAATTCCCCAGTTCTGTAAGCCCCCACCCCCAGTCCACATTTGGCTCCTTCCTGTGGACAAGATCAAGGAGAATGTGACAAGGCAGGCAGTGAATATTGACCCATCCTCTTGTGTCATGCGTGAGTATATATATACATATATGTGTATGTGTGTGTGCGTACCAATTATAAAGATGGTGGCAGAAGCTATCATAGGTAAATTTCATCCTCACCAATCGGCCAACAATTGTGGACGTTCCAAACTCAGTAAATATTTTTACACATGTACATGCATTTACATATATACACATACAAATACTAAACTTTGTGAACTCACCGTAGGATGAATGCATAAATTTTTTCTTGAAGATAATGCAAGGCCTAAAACATTGGATTTTTCTTTCGTCTCTTTCTCGTAATATAGAATTAGATTTTTCAACTCCTCAATCACCTGCCGGAAAATGATTTCAAGAATATAATCAAGAATGAATATCAAATGAATGTACATTAATAATCAGACAATTATAACACACTGGAATTGATTAAACAAAACAATTTTACAAATATCTATGAAAACAAACAACTGGAATGAGATTTATAGATAATGGCTTAGTGGTAGAGCAGAGGATAGCTGAGAAGGCTAATGATCCCAGCCTAGATACCAGATACTGGTGGAGCTTGTTACCACATATGTTCAGCAAAGAGAAACAAAAATCTAATCAGAAAAACCAGGCAAAGGATCTTTTCTTCTCAAGAAATCACTCTTGCATTTATTGATGAATTCCTATGTAGAGAATACAAATACCCATACACTAATGAATGAGATTTGATATAAGGCTACTTGCAAGATACGTACCACTCACCAACACATCTACTGGTACCTTTGATAGCTGAACCCTTACATAATGCCATCTTTGCTATTGTCCGAGTTAGCATTAGATATTGCCGTATGAGACAACTTATGCTTTTCATTTTGATAAATAAAAGAAAACTCATTATACTCTTGAGAATTACGGTAATGGGCATCCTCGGCATTGGCTTTGTTTTTCATCTGTAATGCCATATGATGCATCTGAGTGTCATAGGCGGTTTTTCTATCAAATGGATGCACACCTGTGTCAAAGGCTACACAAAACAATGGACAAGGTGCGTGTGCATTATGTGGCGGTAAATGTGTCAATCTTGACATTCTACTGATTTAGCCATTTCCGCAAAATCTGTAGGGGACAAAAGTAGTGATATTAGAGATTTCTAAAATTTAACCTAGGTTGATAATTAAGAGCATAGACTTGGGGCTTGTTTTATTCTTTTCAAAATTACAAAAGGAGGAGTCCAAACAAATACTGGAATAATAAGGACTCTTCTCAAAATAAAAGAAAAATAGAATATTTGTTCTATTTTAGATTCCCATAAACAGAAGGAATATAAAAAGCAGTTATCCATTAGGAAAACTTGCAGCAGCAATAAATCTGTAAGTAATGATGAATGATGAAAATGACTGGTTCCTGTTTACACTGAAAATAAGATAAACCTCTGGAGAGACGAGATTCTGATCTCTAAATATATTTTTAAAAAACATACCTTCTCCAATTCTGGCACAGTTCTTGAGCAGTAAATCAATTTTGTTACATCCAGTGGATGAGCCTATTTTTTAAGGAATGGAAAAAAATGATGCATTAAATACTTACATCAACACATATATTACATTTCTGTTTAAATTATTCAGTTAGGTCAATAGGCATATATATCAAGCAGTTATAAGTTCAAAGTACACCATCAATTAAATATCATATCAAATAAACAAACTGTATGCAAAATTGATAACAAAACCATCGAATAGTTTCTTTATTCAAATAAAGGAAGGTCCAAATAGATGATATATATATTTCACTTGGGCATGGACTCATTCCCCCACCCTCAGCCATGGGTAAAATAGGAGGATAGACAAGACTCTCTAGTTTGGGGAGGCAGTCATAGTTTGAAATAGGTTCACCAAAACATTGTCAATATTTTGCAAGGAATATAAAAGAATAGGATAGATGCAGTACATGATAAAAGGGAAATACACAATCCCTTGCAAAATATTGACAAAATGTCTTTGTGAATCTATTCCAAACAATTGCCTGGGAGGCAACCAATTTTGGAGTAAGACAACTCTGAATTCAAAATCCACCCAAAGATAAAACATTCTGAGAGATAGGTTCTGACCAGCAAAAAACAGTAAATTTTTTTTTTGGTCTGAATTAGTAAGATAAGGAATTATTATTATACACCTATCTATATAATGCAAACACAAATGTGTATAATGCATTCCGTACAGTTGTGGCAAGAAATATAAAGTCGAGACCAGATGCCCTCTAAAAGTCTTGAAAAATATCAAAAAGCCGTAATTTTTGGAGCGACTATAAAACACTGTACAGCTGACCATATGTGAATGGAAATCAATGGAAGTGATCTCATCAAGCCTTGTGGCCTGGAGTTAAAACAAAAGATAGAGAACAACATTGGAAAATAAAAGAATTAATGCACATGCTAGGCTATCATAACATCCTCAGTAGGCCTAGCATAAAATTAAGCACCATATGGAGGCTTTGATCAAACATTTGCTGCAAGATTCCAAAATTTCACCACAATTGTCCCATAGGGCAATGGCCTGGTTGGTATAAGTATGGGTTAAGTTGTAAGTTCAATCACTGGGTCAGACAGAAAAATTCATATACTCCAGTTCAGTGGAACCAACAGGAGTGGCATCACAAGGACAAATTAACTAATACAATATATCCTCTACCATCAAAATTTCCAGAAAGTTATGAACTATGACAGGAACCTGAAGAAGGCAGACAGGTACAACAGCCAAAACATTGTGACTGTAACAACCAAGATGGGGACACGAGTTTGAATAAATCAGTGTATAAAAATTTTGCTTTGGAAAAAATAAATGAGAATATCAGTGGTACAGTAGTTTTCAGAGTAATCCATCTAAGCTTTATTTTCTAGATTCAAATTGTTCATACATGCATCAAGTATGCTTCACTTTGAACGGGGATTTCAAACTATGTAAACTGTAGTAAAGATGAAATGAGAAAGGAGAAATTCAATCCTAAATTTATATCCTCTTTTACAATGCACATTTTTGCTTGTTACTGAACTTAATCATCTATATCAGATATTGATTTCTTGCATATGCTTTCTACTTACTGCCATGTAGGCTGTTATAAGGCTAAGAAGAGACACGGTTTTTCCTGTTCCCGAAGGCATCTCAAGGCTGCAGTGACCCTGAAATAAAATATTCGTCAGAATAAACAACAAAATCCCAAGACATTTGGTATTTACAAAAAATGATAAACAAACATCCAAATGACATTTCAAAAATTCATTAAAAAAGAAATAACATGAACATGATTTCATAACACATTGACTCCTATATCATCATCATGGCTTGACCTACGTGGGACAGACAGATTTTTCCACATCAAATGCAGAGGATCAACTGGTGATTCAAGGAAACAAAAGAAAGTTTATGGTACTAACTAGACCCTCCTGTATGACTGATACAGGGGCAGTAGCCCACTTACCTTCCTGGCACTGGGGCAGCTGCCCACTTACCTTCCTGGCACTGGGGCAATGTGCCCCTCTATAAAAAAAGAAACTGTAAAACATACTGAAACAAATATTTATTTCTAATTACTAACCAAATAAAAATTTACTTTTAACCACAAATATTTTCACTATAAAATAAGATTTTCTCTGAATGTGAGCCATTCAGAGAAAATCTGTGATAAACGTCTTGCTTATTATGCTTGAGCATCTCCAAGTTCTCCATCATGAGCAGTTTTTGCAATCATTGCTTTAAACAGAAAAACAAGTTTTGCTCAGTGAATGAGAAATTTTCATAATTGTCTCCAAATTGCCATGTATGTTTTATCACTTATAGTAACAAGAGTTCTCTATACTTTATTGGTAGAATTTTTTTTTAAAAAACAAAATTTTTATCATTTAAATCAGTAGAGTAGCAAACATCTGTTTCATAAAATTCATTTTCTCTCACATTATAAAACAAACAAGCTGTCATCAATATCATCTTTTGATCTTCAACTGAAAACCACTAACTGGATGAGAGGTTGGGGAGCTATAGTATATAACAAAATGTTATTGCATGAACCCAATTTAAAAATCATATGTTCCATTGAAGACGGCCTAGTGTTGCCAAATTACCCGTCTTTCAACTAAATCTGACTGATTTTTTTTCAGTTTATCAGATAAAAATGTACAATAGCTGATTTAGAAAAGTAATTAGTAAGTTTAATAAAAAATAAACATTTTATGGTCATTGTTGATTTGTCCATTAAGATGAATTTTGTAGTACCAGAAGGTACCACAGTGAAAATGCATGCTTACTACTATTTAGAAAGGAGCATCACTTTTATCAGTCAGCTATGTGGGTGAAGAAGAAGGGACTAGTATGCTAGAGAGGCAAATCACAGATGAATGAAAAACAACGGTTATAAAGCCATTTCAGTGTGTAAAATGAAAGTCTATGATGAAGGTACTTAATGAAAGGGGATAATTTTCAATAAAAATTTTCATTTCGCCAATTTTAGAAAAAATGCTAAGCATTCAGCAAATTTACAGACGTTAAGTTTGCATTTCCAAATTTAGTCATCGTGTTTTAAGATAAGTAAAGAAATGAGAGAGCAAGAGTGAGTGAGAAAAAGTTTGTGTATATTTGTGGTATGTTGAATCAAGATATTAAATTTCATTATCTTTTGATTCTAATAAAATCTTTATATATATATATATTAATTATTGAATTGAGATCACTTCATATTTGATAAGTAGACTTTAAATAAATATATAAAACATTTTCAGCAAAAAAGTTCACTGGAAATGACTAATATTAGCCATTTTCAAATACAGTTTCTACAATAAGTTTTTTTTCCATGCTTGCAATCTCACAATAAAAATATCTCAAAGTGTAATTTCAGAAAAGTAGCCCTTCCCCCTACCCCTAATTGCTTCTGGCACCCTTGGAAAATCTTGTGGCACCATCCCTGCCATCTGTATTTTTCAATTGCAATAGTCGATTCCACAGATGAGTGAAACACTTTCATGAACTCTCTTGGGCTTGGGACACATCTTGCAATCAAATGCAAAAAAAAAATTAAACACAGATGCTCGAAAGAGACAGTCCAAAGCTCTAGTGGCTTGAAGTCTTTCATAAAAGCAAAGTAGCATAAACTAAAGAAGCAATTACCATTAATTTAGGTAGGAAAATCTTTCAGCATTATATAACCTTCTTCTACATCAGCCAGTTTCATATTCAGCAGAACAACTTTTCAAGTTCTCTAAAGCTTTCTGATACTTTAAGACACATATTGCTAACAGATGTACAAAGTAAATCAAGAAACAGCACAGATGCTCACAGACACAGTTCAAAGTTATGATAGCTTGAATTTTTTTTCAAAAGCAAAGTGGCATAAAGTGACCTTCCAAAAGTGGGAGATACCTGTTTTTATGTTTCAGTTTCCGGTACAATGACACACAGAGCATAGCACAAACAAATGATTCAATTTTAGTGTTAACAAGGCAGCTAACATATATTTGTTTGTGCATATCAATTGATTAGCTGACTTGACTAAACAGTATAATTTTTGACTAAGTAGCACCGGCTGTTAATAATATCAAAATTACTTTTTTGACGACTGAAATCTACAATCTCAATAGAAAAAAAAGAATACTATCAAAATGCAGCTTTAAACCAAATACATTTGGAATAGTAACGGAAATTATGTTGAAAAAATTACCAACATGGCAATTAATGATTACTGCATAATATATTTGGGTAATAGTTGTAATAGCAAAAATAGAAACAGTTATACTTATCCTCAAAAATGATGACAACCCACCTTAGCATCTAAAGTTTTCTTCAGTTCTGTCATATACAAATATTGTTCAGGATAGATGTAATCGTATGGAAAGTACACAAGCAAACCATCAATATTCAACCTTCAAATAAAAGAGAAAAATTAATGATTAGAATATTCATACTCTTCAAGAAATGTTGATTTAAATTGGTAATTGCATATTTGCTCTTTTATCTGGGAAAGAATGTTTGCTGCAACAGCAGAATTAAAGTAAAATGAATGAAAAGAGCATCAAGTTGAAGTGCCTATGTCGGGTAGGCCAAAAAAGTTTGCTCTCTTTTTGTCAATTTAGACTTCAGCTCTCAAGTACAATCAACAAAATTTCTTTTCTGGTACATATTTGAGGGAAAGCTACTTGCTTTCAATTTCCTTCTTAATTTCAACACTGGAATTCTTGAATGATCACCCCTTTAGCCAGAACATTATAACATAAGTGGTCAAGTTTTGGCTAATATCAAACACCTCTGATTAATTAAGAATTGATGCAAAAGAAAAATCTACTGATAAGCTAAAAAGGAAATAATTTTAATAATAGCGGCAGTATTTTGATCATTCATTTTAATCTTCAAGGAAATTTTTTCTATATGTACCCAATTCTATGAATAGAAATTGCGCCTAATTCAAAAACTTCGTTCATTGATTCATTGTAGTTGATTAATGGACATTTTTTAAGGAATTCTGGCGCGTATGTACTAACATAGTTAAGATTAAAAGTGATTTTTATTCGAGTTTATCATACAAGCTGGGTGAGCAGTAGATGGTTTTTAAAAACCATAACAATGATAGCATATTATTTTTTAAAGTAAACAAATAAAAGATTCAGGGAAACTTATCAGAACTCATTTTTTATCTATTTTGATAACGTTTTCGAAAAGTAAAATGGAATAGAATTGTGATTTTCTCATTGAAATTTGAACTTCAATGATCACTCACGGCGAGTGAGTTTGCATTTAATTTTAAAAAAAAATAATAATATCGAAATAGCTGTTAAATCATAGAAAAGAAATTTCAAAACCTGAAAAAAACATTAACAGATTTGAGATATTTGATAAAACTTTGATGAAAAAAAAATGTGTGAAATAAATATTTTTCCGTCGTTCGAACTAGAATGTAAATAGGAAAACAAACATCGAGAAAAATTTTTAAAAAGCATTTTGCCGGTTCAGTTGCAGTAGTAACTCCGAAATTATGCTGAAAATCGTTTAGTAGATGTGTAAGAAAACAAAACAACGGAAGCAATTTTTTTTCCGAAGTGAATCAATATAAAAATTCAGTAAAACTTATCTCACCTCATTTTTAATATATTTTTCAACTAAAAACAAATAAAAAGGCTTCAGAAAGTTTACCAACGCGTGGTAAATTTTACTTCAATAGAACAATGTAAGCATTACACCGGAACCGGTGTAAGGCCTAAAAGTTGCTCTAGTAAAACATACCCCTTGTAGCTAAAACGACGTCGTTAAAGTAACTAAAAATAATAGTCCTAACGTTGTGGTATTTTTTCAATTGATGATAAATTAAACAACTTGGACATGTTATAGGGACCTTCAGTAAGTAAGAATATCTTGGGTAAATATTCTAGATCAGTTGCAAAAATCTTTAGCGCCATTTTTCATAGCAGATTTCCGCTATGGCATCCTAATATGGAGGAAAACTTTTTCATCTAATATGGACATATTGTATCTCGTTATATGAGAATTTTCATGTTGAGTAAAGTTTACAAGAGAACTATATTCCTCAGTGCAAGTCCTTCCATATTATTGACAACCAGAAACACTGCAAATATTTTTCACTGAAAAAGATGACTTGCCCCATCGAAATGCATTGAAATACACCGATGAAATAATAAGATCTCTTTAGTTTTTCTCTTCACCTTTTCATTCTCATTTTCATCAACATTCTGTCGGATCACTTCACATCCTCAATACAAACATATGTATGAATATGTATATGTATTAAGAAATGGATATATGATCCGACAGAATGACTATAAATTGCATTATATTATATAGAAACTCTTATTTGAAATGGTCTTCCATCATCACACAGTCAATATATCACTTGGTCGGCAATAGAATAAACAATTAAAGAAAATGGGGCTGTTGCAGTGATATAATAACCTAGTAATGACAATAGATTATTTCAAATAAGAGTTTCTATATAATATAACGCAATTTATAATCATCTATATATATATATATATATATATATATATATATATATGTGTGTGTGTATATATATATATATATATATATATATATATATATATATATATATATTTAAACATACATTATTAAAGATAACAGACAAACTTTTTTTGTTTTTTTGGTAATTTTTCTAGTTTGTGTCCAAACCTTTTATTGATGTCATCAAAGTTTTTGAAAAAATGTTCCAAAGTTGGTGATTCAAGATCTTCTGACCATTTTCGGTCATTTTCAAAAAGCATGATAGTGGTTTTCAAAGAGCGATCAGTACTACTTATCTTTACAATTCTATATTTATCTTGTAAGAGTTGTCTTTTTTCAACTTGCGTAATCATAAATAAATCAGTTTAAATGTGTAACTGAAACTAACGCAATGCACTGACGATGTCATCTGGGTACATGAATACTGCATGCACTTAAGAACACCGATGCTGATGTTGAAAGATATCTTATTGATAATAGGTTGTTTTGCTGTTATCAGATGAGCCTCGATTATTCAAAGTCTCTTCCTGGATTGGTAATGTGCAAAATTCTTGTTGTTGATAAGAAGCTAACGAATATTGACTGTGGGGCTATGATTCTTCAAAATCTGCATTGGATTATATTCTTTATAGCTTTTTCTTCTTGTCTTATGTTTTGTCTTATGCTATTTTTGTTCTGATCATGATTGTTCTTAGTATTGTCTTTGTTATTCATCTTTAAAGTTGATCTAATCTGTTTGACAATTACATAGTTCGGAAATCCACTGTTAATCAGAATTTGTTTAATGTTACTCAACTCTTTAGAGGATATTAGTTTAGCCTATTCATCAATGTCCCCATTGTACTGACCATTGACATGATGATATAGAATATCTATAATCATCCATCGAATTAAACAAAATAAAATGCGATTGAATACAAACATGAAGAGGGACATGAGCCAAAATTCTAAGTAAAATAAGCCAAAGAATTTTGAGAATTCAAGAGAGAACCAAATAACACCACCAAAATATAACATCATGACATGGTCCCCATAATAAAATTGGAACTCATATATTCTTTTGAATTATTAAATACCAATTGGAAAACACTCCTAAAGCAAAATGCATAGTCGAAAATAAAAAGTATAAGAAAAATTTATAATTTAGTTGTTTTTCCAAATAGTCAAATAATCATATTATATATATATATATATATATATATATATATATGTGTGTGTATATACACACATATATATATATATATATATATATATGTATACAATACAAATCAGAAATCCAATACAATATCCAATATGCAATGGGTTTATTTCATAAAGTGCTCAATACATTGACATTAAACATCAAGTTGATTTAGAGTAGAACTCAAAATATAATGGAGTAAGGATTCGCTACACAAACCTGTCAGTGTAATGAATCCTTACTCCATTGTATATAAAATATATAAATGTATATATGTGTGTGCGTTTGTATGATTACAAATTGCATTATATTGCATTGAAACTCTATTTGAAATTATCTCCTTTTATTACACGGTAAATGTATCATTCAGCCTAGACATCAATAGAATAAATGATTAAAGGAAATGAAGCTGCTGCAGGAATCGAACATGCAACCTGTAAGGTAGCCGCTTCAACATAGCATTGCTCTTCCCATTGAGCTAAACAGCCACCGGTAATGCAAAGGCCCAAATAATTGTCTTAACTCTTATCTATCTATCTATCTATCTATCTATCTATCTATATATATATATATATATATATATATATATAACTTATTGACTTTACAATTTAGGAAAACAACTAAATCATATGAAGTGAATTTTTGTTGTAGTGCCCTAATCTGGAAAAAAAATTTTTTCATCAAATATGAGCGCATTGTATATCTTTAGAAAATAAATTTCATAGCAACTAACTTATCGTTTGTGGACAAGTTTTTCCACAAACCTTGAAAACTGTTAGCAGACCAATTTAGTTCCACTAACTTTAAGTCTATTGAAATTTTTTTCACTGGTAGAGTAAATAAAGTTTAACAGCCAAAACATCTGTAAAGCACCAAATTATATTGCATGTTCCAGTTATCCAGACTGCCTGAAATATTTTATGGTCGTCAAAAATATTTTGCAATGTTTTGTGGTGCAAAAATGTTCAAACCAGCCTACAGGAAGGCTATGTCCAAGACATGGGTGCTGTGGAACCAGCAGATCTACAGAATGATGTTGCCAGATGGCATTCTATAACTCTGTTGTTGTCCCCAACAACCTACTGGAGAAGAAAAAGGGAGCTGTCCACAGGATGATGATTCAGATGAAACTGCTGACCATCACTAATTCTGATGTCAGCTTCCTGAAGGAGTATGCCCAGGTGATGTTTAATGTTGACAGGGTCTTGGATAAGAGCCTGGGGGAGGATCAAGCCTTTCTCGGGAGCCTTCAACCAACTGTAATTGCTTACGGCATGAAGTTGAAGGAGGCCAAATTCAAAGGCTTTCTGTACAGCAGTCATCTGGTAGATGTGACACTGTCAGGCATCACAAAAAGGTTTGGGCTCCTCCAAGGAGACCAAAAGTACCAGCTGGGTAAAGAAGGCCATGGAGACTGCCATAGAACCAACTCAGAGAAGAAGGCAACAGCGACACTAGCAATGAAGATGAGGATGAGAAAGATAACTTTGTCAGCAGCATCTCACGGCCTCAAGTCACTGAAGTCCAAAGCACAGAACTTGGTTGCTGCAGGCCAGCTTGAAAGAGGTCCTAACTGACGTCACCTTTTTAATTGAGCAAATATTGATCGACCAGTCCATCAATTACAACACAGCCATCCCATCCCATGCTTCAGTTGAGCACCCGTTCTCCAGGGGTTAGGACATCTTGAAGGCCAAGAGAACCGCGCTGTCAGATGCCAACTTTTAGAGGTAGATGTTCATGAAAGGCAACCAGTGTCATGTCATGGTAATGAAGGAGCCGGAGGTCGAACCAGTAAAATAATGTTCAATTTCATTTGTGCATTTCATCATTTATGCACACTTTGATCATCATTTTACAATACCTTTTTGGAAAGCTCTATGCCTAAGCTACAACATGTAAAAATTTTAGCTCCCAACATTTGGTTCTAGAGTCAAAAAACAAACTGAAGCTAGGTTCATATAATAAAAGTTAGCAATTATTGTAAGATTCCAGTAAATTTTTAGCGGTTTATTGGTTTACCATTTTCAGAATCGACTTTTCAAGTTAACAGATTAACCGTTATCAAAGTCGACTTTTTGGTCAGCTGTATCCACTACTATATACCCACACACACATACGGATATATATTCAAAAGATTACCATTAGCACCTTTTTTTAACCCCCCATCTCCAACTTTTTTTAACATTACTCCCCCTTTTCAACAGTAGCATCACCTTTCACATTGGCCCTCCTTTTTCAATATTAGCCTCCTCTTTGGGGGGGGGGTATTACCTCCCTTTTTCCGTCTCTTATTCCATGTCAATCAGGGTTCATGCTTACCAGAAAAAAAGTTCATTCAACCTTCAGTCTATTTGCCTGTAAGTCTGTGACAGTCAACTGAAAAAAAAAACACACACACAATAGAACCCCATGAAACTTTTTCTGTGTACCAATGTGCCTCAGGAAAGATTAGTTTTGCAAATCAGTTTTTGAAAATCATCCTAATATATTTTTCGGAGGGTTTTGATCTACAAAGTCAATTTTTGCTGAAATGGACACATTCTTTATGCCTGCTCTTTTAGCTGAATTATGGACTGCAGAAAATAAGAATTAAGAACTCCCTATTGGATGGTAGGAGAAGAGGGAGAATGATTTACCGGCTGCTAATGGCCTAGATACTGAAATATGAGTTGAGATCATTCCCAGAGAGAAGGGAAAAGAAAGGGGGAGAATGACAGTTTATTTCAAGAAGTGTGTATGTACATTTTTTTCCATGATGTCACAAATATCATTTTTTTTTAAAAATTGAATTAAATACTGTTTTCCATCTATGTATCTGTCTATCTATTTTATCAATTCTTTTTGACAGCAATTGTCTCCACGTATTAGAGCAGGTGTTTAATCTAGTTCTGACAATTTTACATCTTCCTAATTTTTTAATTTGCTAAACATATTGAATACAAAATGTTATTTTATGAGATTTTTCTCCATATTTATCACATTTAATCTTTAGTTGTGCTTATGTCAGTTAAAGGTTTAATAGCATCATTTTAACACCGTTGAAAATTAGTATCAAGAATGGCCAATATCAAATATGACACTAAACAACTATAATGAACTTTTTAAAAAATATTTTAAAAAATGCTTCATATCAGTTATCTTAAAATATCATGTTATGTATTCTGACAGTGTAGCACTGGAGAGCCTCAAACAATACACAACACAGTTGAAAATTTCTTAAACAAATGAAAGAAGTGTAAAACCAAAACAGCTCTTTATTCTGGTGTGACAGAAGAAGAGATTTTTGTGGCACAGAAGATTTTTTCTTATATACTCCTACCCTTCCAACAAGTGTAGTGGCCATCAAAAACATGAGACAAAATCAGCAAATCCCAGTAGGTAATAAAAATTGATGGAAGAACACCATAGATATTTTCCATCCAATCAAAATACCATTGTGAACCATTTACTGAAACTTTCTCTGTAGCTGGTCTGAGCCTCTTTGCACCCATAATTACTAAGACACATCAAGGATTAACTGTGATGACAATCATAAGTAGTAATACAACCAGTCGTGAATATTGAAGATTCTTCACGGCATTACCTGAGGTTAACAGACTCCCTCATATTATACATTCTCACATTTCCTTGTCTTAGAGAAGGAAACTAATCTGAATGAACCAATATGCACATGAAATAATAAAATAACAAGCCTGCTGCGGGGTCAAAATTCACACCTACTTCTATTCCAACTGAAGATAATCACAGAATATATTTATTTATTTGTTAGAATGAAATAAGCCCTGGCGTATTTCTAGCATACATTTTCAACAATTTGCAAGACTTGTCAGTTTAGCTCAGTCGGTAATAGACCCACTAACTGATCACTTTTCCATGATTACAAATCACGGTTAGGAAATTTTCATTATATATTTATCAGTTTGATTTAATGCAACAGGACTGATGAACAGAGGAGTTTACTCCCCTTAACTTGGTAAGGATTACTCTTGTTGTTACAGTAGAAAAAAAAAGTCAACTCCAGAGTTTGACAATTAACTATACCTGAATAGTTGAAATTTAATGTCCAAATAATCTATTAAGTCACTATCTAGTTACATGTTAAAATGGAAATGTTTCATTCATTTACTTATGACTTATGGAATATGATATATGATATATAACTAGTGGAGGGCCTATGGTTAGTGCCACCCGAGGCGGTAACTCATAGTGTCACAACCATCTTCCAGGAACTTGCTCTCTTCTCAGGATATCTAGAATTTTGGTGATCTTTTTGTACTACCATTCATTATTAATCATGATTCTCCCATATTATTGAATGCAGATGTGGTATATTAGACCTGCAGACCCTGCATCTGTGGGGGTGCCAGAGCTCTTGGTGTACAATGTATCTGGAGAATCCTGAAAAATCTTTATCAAAATAATCTGAAAAATCTAAAAAAAACAATCCAAGATTATCTGCAAAATGATCTTTAAAAAATAGCAGATAAGCCTACATCCATGTTTTCATTCAATGTATAAAACTATACAATAAAATGAAAAAGCACTCAGGTAGTGCATACCTCTACCGTGATTACCAGGGAAAGTAATTGAGCATGGTTCCACCCCAAAATTAGATCACTTCTTTCATAGCATGAAGAGAAAAAAACAAAAATACATCTCAATCAAAGATATCTGGATCCATCCCCAAATTTGACCTATCCTTCACGCCCTTCCAGAAAATTTTATTGAAATTCATTGAGAACTTTCACAAATATTGAGTAGACAAAAGGATGTTTCATAAGAAAAAAGAATTACAGTCATCTTAGTGTCATCTAGGACAGGCCACCCTTTGCTTAGCCCACCATTTTATACAAAATCTCAGCAATAACAGTCAAGCATTATGTTACAATATTTGCTTCCAACAATTTTATTATTCTTGTGTTATGCTATGATTGCTTAACCTTTAAGTATTGATTATCTAATTGTTTTTTTCCGTCTTATTGAACAACCATAGACACCAAAGATGGCAAAGGGTTCTATCCTTTTTTATACTTGCGTGTGTTTGTGTGTTTGTGAGTGTGTTTGTGTATTCCTGTGCTCCTGGCCATACCATTATGTCTACAGTCTTGAAAATTGGCATCTGTACTCCCTTAGGCACTATCTAAAAATGTTTTCGATTTAAGGAAAAAAGGCTTTTTCTTAACCTTTTTGGGCCTCATTTTGATGGGCTTAATAACAATATCTAGATTCTCCAGAATCTAGATGTTTCTAGATGTTTTTTTTCTACTCTATTGTAGATGTTTTCCTGTGTAAAGTGCCAGTGATGTCAAAAATAAAATTTATTCGTCGATGGAACATGACTTCAAATTGTGACACTACAGTTTAACAGCAAGTTTTGTTGCTTTTCATGAAATAAATAAAGATAAGATGATAGAAAAACTAGCAAAAAATAATAATAATGACAATTCTTTGAAATAAATATTACTTTAATGGTCAATATTTACTTTATTTAAACATTATTTACTTAATTACAACAAACAAAATAAATTATAAGTTGGTTTTTCCCTATGACTTTTTCCTTTGCTAAAAGGCAAAGTTACAACATATTCTCATGACTTTTTGGGTCACCATAATCTATAGGTTCTATTCTCAATAGATATCTAATTTTTACCCAAATCTATTTTTAAATATGCTTGAGATTTGAATCTTGAATTTCACTATTTGAGACTAAATATAAAAAATTAGATATACCATATCTTGAAGATTTTTCCTTTGTCATTAAAAAAAAAATTTCAGGATTGATACGTAAATTACATATTCTCTAAAAATAAACTTGAGTTTGCAAATCTATGGCAAATAAATCAATTGAAATAAACTATTTCTGTGAATACAAATGACATTCTACTAATATTCAATGAAAAAATGCTTCAACCAATAATCTGTTTTCCTTGTGAGATAGAAAAGTTTATAGACAAAGTTCATGTGATTAGAACCGTTACTTCATACTCTGATTAAACTCTATAGTAAGGAGCTCCAAAGATTACACATGAATAAAACTTCATTTCCAATTTCTTCATTTTGTATTGCTGTCGAATCCCACCAGAAAGAGGTCAGAGATTACAGATGAAATAACATTCGAATGTTGACTTGACAGAAAAAAAAAAAAAATCAAGTATAATTCTCTTTTTTCTTTCATTGATTCCTTATTCTATAAGATAAATTCATTATTACAAATTGATTGGGGGAAGGGTGGTTCTTAAAGCCAAAAGTTTGTTATACCAAATGGTTGCCCCTCATTCTATTCTGACCTTACCTTACATCGTTTGGTTAATCCAAAGGCAGTTCAAATGACCCTCACTCTATTTTGGATCTTAACGTTTAATACAAATGACTAATGTTATGTACAGTCCTATAAAATATCAAATAGGAACAATTGTACTTGAATTTCCTTGCTCATTTTGAGAGGATTCTTGGAAGAAGAGCTTTAGACATATTTGCAATGTACATAGATGATCAATAAATAGATACTGTTCATGAACTTTGCACTGTACACATGTAACTATACACTATGTCCACATAACTTTGCTGTTCCCTCTGATTATCGGGAAAACTTTCCACTGGAGGTTCTGGCGTGATAGGAAGAGTTTGAACAAACAGCCCTGGGCTTGAAATGCTTGAAATGATGCCAAGGCTGACAAAGGAAGTGGATGCCACATTATAATTAGGGTCCTCCGACAAAACATGAGGTTCTTGCTTCCTCTTCACACTGATTGAAATTAGTTAAAAAAATCTTTTAAATCTTAAGCTTGCATTTCTTCTGCTGCTGTTGCTGTAATGACTCCTATCGTAAGATTCACAGTGTTTCATTAGACTACCACATCTCTCGTGTCAGTGGCATCAATGCCACTAGCCAGAGTAGGGCCGGGTGCCTCTTCATCCTCTTTATCTTCCTCTTCTTCTTCAGGTCCCTGTGATGCAAAGAACTCCTCTTCAATTTCTTTTTTATTCAGGTGGTGGTAACCAGGTACCACAGCATCCTCATTCAGCCATTCCTCCAGCTTGTCTTCCTGAAGTCCCCCTTGACCTTCTGCAACCAAAATATTTGCCATCTCATAGGAATCAAGGCTTTCAAAATCGATTCTGGTAACCTAAGGGATGTCCAGTAGTTTTGTCCAGGCATTTTGGGGATTGTCCAAAGCCACCTTCTTCCAAGCTTTTGCCCAATTGTAGATGGTATCCTTCAGGCTGAAGTATTGCAGGCTCTTCTTACCTTTGATATTAACATAGTTGGGCTTGTCCGCTTCATCTTCAACTACAAAAAGACCCTGCCACCTATACAGGTTCCTTTAGTGTCTCTGGCAACTGCCAATAACCCTTGGGTCAATGGGTTGGATAAGAGAAAATGTGTAAGGAGACAAGAACATGGCCTTGATATGACCATCATCGCTGGTGAGCTTGGATAAGGAAGGATGGACTAGGGCATTATCTAAGAGTAACAATGCCTTCACATTGTCTGACTTGATCCCAAAACCGTCTGATGACGGTGAACTTCAGGGTAAAAAACGTGGTGGAACCAGTCTGTAAAGTGGTCCTTGGTAAATCAAGCAGATTTGTTCCAATGATATTTCACAGGCAGCTGGATCATAATGTCTTTCAGTGCCTTTGGTCTCTTACTTTTCCCCACTTTAATAGGTTGCAACCAATGAGAATCATACGTATTTAAGAACACTAAAATGGAAATCTTGTCCTTCATAATCATGTATCCTGGGGTGCTGCTGATCTCCTGTGAGGTCTGCATATTTCTTGGGAGTGAATACCAGAAGAGCCCAGTCTTATCAGCATTACAGATTTGAAATAAGCTGCCTCGGTTCATCCATTAAAAGGGTTCACAGCTTCATTGTCAGCATTCAGCATCTCTCCAGTTGTGGCATTGTTGACGTTACTATGCTGCCAGTACGTATATTCCAGCTGAAAGGGAAAACATATTAACATTCAAAGATTGATCATGATAGGGCAGGTCTATTTAGATAAGATTGCTATGAAGCTTCTTCATAAAGAAGATGCTAAGGAAAGAGTTACGTTATTCCAATACATTAGAATGTAATATAGAAGAGAACTATGATTAGCTAGTAAAGCACATGACATAACAGGTCTAATGTTGTTTGGTTTATCTGTCAAATGGAGCCTAATCAGTGATGCTTTTAATAATGAGTGGTGTATTTGTCCAAGCTACATTATCAAAAATTGGTTGGTTCAGATATAGGTGCAAGGAGTTAGAAGGGACAAAATGAGATAAGTGATAGGCATCGTTAACGTTGAGTCCCCAGAAAGATTCTCATACCAAGGAAGATGCTTGACAAAAGACGATATATAATAGTTATGGTCAAAAAATGGAAACCATACCGTCCAGGTGGCTAGGGAGATAACCGATCTAGAGAGACCAGGGTGGAAGTGAGTGGTGAGTTACAAGAGTTCATGTTTTCATAAACTGGAGCTAAAGGAAATGATGTCATTTTTTATGTGGCTAGCTTTCAAGTTTTGTATCTAAAGCCATATACTTATTTGCATTTATTATTAATTTTAGCTAAAAATAAACGAGTCAATAAAGCTTATACCAATCTCTCTGAAGCATGCTTAATATCTTAGTCTTTGGTTGTGACCAACTCAGCTCACAGCTGCTTGTACCACTGAAAGACTGCTTCAACCAGTCCTTTGAAGGGTAGCTCCCTCAACTTGAAATAATTTCACGCCCTTAGGTCCAGACTCCAGCTTCTTCACGCTCTCCTTGATCCTTCACCTATAGAATCTCATGGATTGTCGTCTTCTTGAGACCATACTTTTCCTTGAGCTTAGCTAAGCTCTCGCTATGTTCATGTTCCTCAATAGCTTCCAGCTTTGTCTTCAGAGACAATATATTCTTCAAGCGCTTCTCTGAAGTAGTAGACGTAGGAGTGCTAAGCAGTTATATCAGAAATGCAGGCGAATAAAACAATGTGGTAAACACAGAATGAAATACATGTTGACGCGATCAAGTATCCAAGAGGACTTCGCCACATTCATCAAACTTGGTTTCGTTAATAAGAAGAAAGTTTGTTATGGTCCACACGTTTGCCTCGTTAATTGAAGTTCATTCTCTGAATCCGAAGTTAGTTCGGATGGTTCCGCGAGTTCGTTAAAGACGAAATTCGTCATAGCGAGGGTTTACTGGAACTGCAACAGATTGAATTGAATATAATATTTTTAATATGTAGGTATTTTAATGACAATCGTTTAAGATGTTCAGTCATCAATGTGTTAAAATTAATGAAATACTGCATTCTGGTATATTTTGGAATGAAGTGCATTTCAAAATACTGCAGTGTATAGGATCGTAAATAAATTCGGAATGAAATCGATAGGCAAATAATTTTCTTGAAATAATATTTGTAATATAATAATTTGTAATAGTTAATGATCAAAGTCACCAACCAAACCGAACGAATATCTTTTAAAGTAAAGTAAACGTGATTATTGCGTTACTACTACAACTTGTTTCAACTCGACTAGGTTCAAACTATTTTTTAATGTTTCAATAATGCACTGGTTAATTGAATAACTGATTAATTACTATAATATCACTAATGCCCTATTATTTATTTTCCTCAAATTTGAACTGCAGCAGTGAAAAATCCACTTAGCTCACGAACGCTGAACGAGTTGTACAACTCCTATTTACATGATGTCATACTAAATTATCTTCCCTACATAAATGATATTCCGTCGTGTACAATACTGCAGGTGTGTGAAGGCAGGTTTCCCTCAGCGTGGATCGATTAGCAGAAAAAAAAAACAATTGAAGAAATTTAGCAGAACTATTCAGTAATATGAACATTTTTATTGATCTACGAATATTTTTGTCAGAACAAGGATATTAAAAACTATAAATTTGGAGAATTTTGATATTTTTCAAAATGTAGGCGGTATTCAATTACAAAACAGGTCCGCGGCAATCGTTTTCGAAGGTTTGATTGAAAGTGAGAAGAGCAGACAGCTTTGTTTTCTAGACACTTGTTATAATGGCCAGCCGGCTCCAACTGGACGAACTTGGGCATTTTTAGCTCCAGGACGTTCAAATTAGAGCTTCGGTTGGTATCTAGTTAAGATACAAACAACGGATATTATTTCCAAAGTACTTAATTCCTTCATTGAAAGACTACACCTGGTCAGATTTTTATCGATGGTATGATGGTTGTGTAACAGAATTTCATTCAATAAGAAGGACAAACAACATATGGCGTACTTTTTGTCGTGTTGTTATTGTCATTGAAGAACGTACAGAATTAAACATTGTCAAAGATGGAACGTGTATTGAGAGACCTCGCCAACGAGGCTTCTATTCCCAAGTTTCATACAATCAAGAAAGCCTGTCTTGATGTATTAGGTAAGAATTTAAACAAAAATATTTTTTATATTGAGCCATATTGTAAAAAAAAAGTCAATCAATCATAATTTTTGGATCGAAGGTACGAAATGTTTTTCCTTTAACCTGTTTACGTGTTGATTTGTAGAAGTATTTACGTTCGATGATATTGGGCAAGGTAATAATAGATAAGGTGAAGATTGCATGAAATTAAATAGTGTTAATTTGAGCTTTGCTGAATTTTTCAATTTTCGACGAAAAAAATTATACTGAAAAATAATGCCATCACCGAAACATTTTCAAATTAGTTTTCTACTTTTTTTTTTCTATATTTTCAGTGTTGCTTGATTTTGATCAATTTGATTTCCTACAATTTTTTCAAAATAAGATGTGTCAGTGTGAAACAAAAAAGCTTTAAAATAACTTGCAATCAATCGAACATGATTGTAAATTATGAAGCTGCGTTTTCATTTGTATTTAAAAGAAAAAAAAGAACCAAGTGATTATTATATATATATATATATATATATATATATATATATATATATACTGATTCATCCTTCTTACAGGTAGCAAAAAGATGTTCCATCTATTAGTTCTACCGAATTTATTATTACAAACCAAAATATAAACAGATTGTTTAGCACTATGACATTTAAAGTGAAAGTCGTGTTTCAGATTCGATGCACTAAAATATCAAAAAAAAGCTTCCAATGAGTAATAAACATGTTCTGAATAGTCCATTTAATGTTGTTTTTCACAGTTGCTGTTTTTTTTTTCTCAGTATTTCAGTTTAGTTTCATAAACTGAAACTAAACAGCAGTTATTATAAAAACGTGTGTGTATTCAAGTGAAATAATGCATTTTGAATTTGAGACGTAGATTTGTTTCTCAATAATGTAGTGTGTACATTGTCCAACCGTCCAATACTTCTAACTTCTATTTTTAATGTCATGATTCATCTTACCAAGTTTAGTAACCTATGTCGAATTAGTTACATTTTTTAAAATTCTTCCTACAATTAGTCAAGTCTGTCTCTGTGCAGTGGAGACCACGCTTTGATCATCCTAGCATTTTCTAAAAATCAGTTGATGAAATTGGACGACAGAAAATATCTTCAATTCCTTCTTTCGTTGACGTAATTAATAAAAATATGTAAGTCTGGTTAGTCACTCAGTAGAAACCGCCTCGTTACCAACGTTTTTTTTTTATACCATGTCGTGCTCGGGATGATCAATTAAAAAGTTGTTGGGTAAAATTTAAACACTTATAAAAACAACATGAAAAACGATTCTCAAACGAATTTGATTCTAAATATACGTACCAAATTTTCATGTGTCAAAAATATAAATTTACTAAAACGATTAGTCAAAATAGTTAGGGTCATCGAAAAACAGTGGAAAAGAAACCTCTACCAAAGGAGGGCCTATTACCAGAGTATAAATTGGTAACTACTGACTACGGCCTTAGTTGAGATGAGCATTGATGACTGAATTTTCATTTTTTTAAAAACAACAAAAACAAAAAAAAAAGCAAAAAACAAAACAAGCGTGAATGAATGATGTTGAACACAAAGTAAGGAATCAATTTAGCATAAACTTGTGCAAATTTAAATCCCACTAAAGTGGAATTTTGAAAAATCAAGCAAAAAACTTTTTTCATACACACAATAAAGAATATATTTCAACCTTTCAGGCCCATGGGTGCGACCTGTATGCGTAATACATACATACATACATACATACATACATACATATATGGCCAGCTAGACCAACTTAAAACTGAAGAAGCCTATGTTGACATTTTCGATGACAGTTTCTTAAAATTCAATTTAGTACCCTTTGTAGTACTGTTTAAGTCTTTCATAGCTGCATGCATGTTCTTTTTAAGAGAGTAAAAAGAGACAAAATTCAATTTAGAATTATGTAGTATCTATTTATTTTTTTAGGTGTTGCTTTCTGTCTAGTGATCATCATCAGTTTTTACTTCTTCATCGTATATTGCTCCTTCATATCTGCAGGGAAATAGTTGCTTTCCTAATAGGCTATATTGATGAATCACCACTTGCATTTACTTCGTAAGTGAATCATTGAATTGAATAGCGATGGCTTGTTTCTTTAAAAGGACGGGAATATGATTAGAATTGTTTGAAAAATTCTGTAAAGAGGCAAGGATAATTCCAGATTGTCATTAGTATTTAATTTTTAAGAATCTATCAGCTGATAACGTGAAGGTAGTTAATAGCGATATAAGAAATTTGTAAGCAATCTGTTTCGGAAAATATATTTCCAACTAATTTTTTGGTCAAAATTTGGGTTTTTGAACCACGTAGAAATCTATTTTCTTTCAATTTCAATCCATTAACAAAAATTAGACAATTTAAAGTTTTTAGAAAGAGGTAATATTTACGATATAATTATAATACTAAAGTGGGCATTTACCTTCCGTCATTTATACAGAAGAACAGCTTACATGTGCTATCTTCCCTCTCATCCAATTTTATTTTTGCGCCATCTTTAACATGGGGTGTGCACGAGTGTGAAATTTTTACACTCAATATCCGATGCTTAAAATGGCGCATAAATGAAAGAATTCACTCAAGAAACAGAAAAAAAATTCGTATTCACAAAAAAGATAAATGGTAAAAAAATGTGTCCCTAATCAATCGGTTCATTAATTACTGTTATAATCTCCGTATTTGCCAGAATTTGTTGAAATCAAAAAATCTCAATTTGCAAGTTTCACAGTAAGTACATAAGCCATGACTGGAAAAAAGGGAAAAATCATACTTCGGTGAAAATGGCGAAAAGTAAGCCCCCACTTTAGCATTAGTTACATTGTAAATAGAACCTTCCTGGTAAAACCTTTCTTTAAAAAAAAAACAACTAACGAATTCCCGGATGGTTCGAGGGCTTAAGTGAATTGAAAACACCTTCAATTGAAGGAAAAGAATTTTCATCTAGGAGCACTATTTGGCATTAAAAAAACAAACAACGAATCTTGACCATTTTCAGTGTCAGCATTTGACATTCCATATGTTGGTTCTCAGTCGAGTTTTACTCTTCAGTGAACAGACATTGGTTCGAAAATTCTCCTCCTCCTATTATTATCATTACCATCAACATCACCATCATTAACAACAACAAAGGTGGTTAGTTGGTGGCCACTCAATGGAAACAGTCAAATGACCAACGACTTTTGGCAGCATGCTGTGTTGGGGGCGGGGGGTGATGGATTAAAGCATTTGATAAGTGGGTGGGGTGATCATTGAATAAGTTATTTCTCTTGCCTTTTGTTGTGCAGTGATCACTAGGAAGTCAGAATTCATAAACAAAAAAAAAGTGTGAATGCTGCCGGACACAAATTGAATGATCAATTTTGCATAATAGTAATAATGGTGATAATAATAGTACTTATATTCAATTGTGAGGGAATATTGTTTGTAAATTTAAAGCATTAAAAATTGATCTTCGATCAGGCTCTAATTACTTGTATCACCTTCCATTTTCAGGTATTGTTTTTGGGAATTGTATAACAAATAGTAAATCTGTTCCAAATCAAAGCAGGAAATTTGTTTGTATATTTATACTTCTAACTGATTTTAAGCCTATTAATGAATGATAGGATTGTAAGAAGAGCAGAACGATAAAATGTTTAGTTTAGAATGCAGATAGTGTACAGTATTGGTGAATAGAAATTTATAAATATATCTTGCTGTCATTTGTAAAGCATATGGATTTTAGGGCCATATGTTTGATAGATGGATACTTTTTTCTTCCTATTAGTTGAGGTTACAATTTTCTTATGTGTCTATGAGAAGTTAATTGCTGCTACATTTTACCCCAGTGTAATGACCTGGAACTGTGTCACATAAGCACATTCAATGAAATTAAACAAATCATCATATATATTATCAGAGCTGTGTCTGTCACATTCATAGTATTAATAGCAGCTATCAGCCTGAGCCTGTTGCTACCTGACAACACCAGCTATCATTAGCAGCCTGGATGAGCACTGAGCGTGGGAAGTTAGAGCCGTGTCTGTCACGCATGTTGACTTGAGAGGCTTTAATTTTGATTTTAAAATATAATAAGAGATGTCTGTCACACTTATGTTGTTTTGCGAGGTATTTGTTTTAAAAAATAACTTGAATGAGAAGAAGAAAGGAAATTAACAAGAAATGTCTTTTACAAAGAAATGTAACTAAGTAGCAAGATACATATATATTGATTATAGGTAATGATCATTTGAACTCACATGATGTCATTAAAGTGCTGTTGGGTTAGGATTGAACTTTTATCAAATTACCCCAATATGTCAGTTTTGTTGATTTTTTTTTTTTTCATCTAATATTACATAAATTTTATTTGTATATTTATGATAACCGTTACTGAAGTGACAGGGGTAGACTTATTATAAAAACAAAAAAATGAAGATATCAGCAATTAATGAATATAGAAAGTACATTTTGTTATTGAATGTGAAATTATTATGTGATGATTTTCTCCTATTCTGTGCTAAAATATCTCCATTAATTAACACACTCGGCATATCTGCTTGTTCGGTGTATAAGATTGGGATTACGTGACTTGCAATATGGTCAAATTTTAGATTTTTGTAGAATAAATTTCCATACAATTTTAACCATATTCTATGTAAAGAATATCATGTCATATTACTATTCATACATCTTTTTTTCATTCTTTTCAAAAATATGTAAATTTTTATAATAAAAGATGAAAGATTGTAGGAAATATGTTATAGAAACAACTATGAATAGCCAATGAATTCAATTTAAGCACTAAACTGTAAGACCCCTGCTTAGAATTACCAATTTACTTGGAATGTCAGGCCAATTCAATTGGAACAAGCAACAACACTTAACTTGATCTTACATGCAATAATTTATGTAGCTGATCTGATGTTCAATCAACCCTTTTATGCTCTAATTATTTTCAGTTATTGCAAAAAATCTAGAGTGTAATTTTTGGTTGCACAACAAACAGCTACATGAGAAGGTTAAGTGCATTGTTGCTATGAATCTTGTGTAATTTTAGATATTTCCATTTCAATTATGATTTTCCACATCTCTTTTATCAATTTCAAAATTCCATGTAAAATTTTTGAATGGCTATTTTTTAACTGTTCTTCCTTAATTGTGGTCATGATGTTATAAAATGTACCTCCCAAATGCCTAAGCTAAAATTCTGATAAAGACTCAAATTTTACACTCTGTTTTTAATAGAAATTTCGAATCAACCAACCAATTAAGAATTGAATGAGAATTTCCGTATTAGACTTTTTCATCACTGTCCTCTTTGAGTAATCTAGTAGAATGCCTGTCTCTTCTGTTGTTTTGATCATTTGTGTCTTCTTATGAGCAGGTGTGCTTTGCAATGGCGTTATTGCGTTAACATCCTTTTTCACACCCTGATTTTAGGTATCAATAAATTCATGTAAACAAATGAAAATCCACGCAACTAGAGAGAGGAATGAACAGTTATTCTCTTTATGTAAAGCAAACAATGTCCATATTTCTTAATCCTTTTTTCCACATTCTGTTAGTGATATTGAAAATTGATCATTAAGTAAATCTCGAATATATATGAAATGTAGCTATGATTATCATTCTTGTTATTTTTTGAACATACATATACTGCTGAAAGTTGTTTCAAGTATATTTTTGGTATTTCTTTCAATGTCTGTAACTAATGTTCTTACTTTTTTTGCTCAATTTTTAATTTCATTTTAGATTTCTTTTCTTAAAAATCTGTACCACCATCAAGAGTTTCTTATCAGATAAAGCTTTACATTTTCAGATAACCTATCAGAATTTTTTTTTCTTCTAATATTTTCTCCAATGAAGAATTTCAATACATATGCATAAATGAAACACAATCGTAAAAGTAATAATCAAAATAATGCTAAAAGCAAAGCAATTATAAATTTCAATTCAAAACTTTGAATATCCAAATGAAATAAAATATGCTTGTGTCTGTCCTATGGATTTTGTTAGCCCATGACAACACACAGTTTCTGAGGTTTTTGTCCCTCAGAGGAGTGACATTGTATATGAATACATGCATGCATAATGAGGAAGTTTTATTTATTGAGACGAACATCAAAATGATTTCCCTTTATAATGCTATGAATATGCTAAGGATTTTGTCAACAAAAAAATTTTAAAAAGAAACAGCAGACTGCTACAAAACACAAAATATGAACCACATTTCAAAACTATCTTATACGATTATGATAATGATAATGATGGCAATGCAAAACCTAATTGATAGAGCAAGGGGGAGTTTTTAAAAAAAACCTATAGACTATAGACATTAAATTGAGAAAGGAGTGGGTGTTTTCTTACAAACTTCCTGATACAAGTCTTTTGCAATATGTTGACTGTCCAAGTAACTCCTGTTCTGTTGTCTAAACTACATTTGAATATGCCGACTTAGCCAAGTATATAGAAGTTGGAAATAAGAGTAAGGTTGTTGTCCTAAAATACTTTTCTCAATTTATTTACTACCCGAGTAACTGTTTTGCTTTGTAATATCACAAGTATACGTGAATCCGCCAACCAAGTCATGTCCCTGGAAGTTGGAAATAAAAGAATAAGATAGTTGCATGAAAAAGGTTTTAGAATTGCTCTTTTTCTAGTCAAATATCAACTATAAACAAGCTGACTTTAAGATATTCATCAATCTTGTGAAACTTATCTAAAATTGATGTCCCATTGTCCAAAACATGACTTTCAGTTGTGTAATATATTGGAGCAACAGTGAGATATTTTTTGTAGGCCAAGTTTACTGCATAGTTTCACAAATTGAGACCCATTTAGGATTGACATTAATTGTTGTAAAAATTCCATAATGGTATAATGATTCCCTATCTTCAAACTTTGTTTGTCATCCAAATTTGATACAAATTTCTATTCTGTATGATTATATTGCAAATCTACCCAAAATATTCTTTCTCCACATCCTAAAACGTAGACATGCAAAAGTGTACTTCTATATCTAGCACACTGATTTGCTAAGTTGCAAAAAGACCATCTTGTTATGTACTCATCATCATGAAGCAAAGTTTGTTTTAATGTCTTTCTTACCCTCTCTTGTTTTATTTTTGAATGATGATTTTTATTTTTGGTCTCTGCTATACCATTGTTTCCATTAACCTCCTAATGATGAAATACTGAAAGTTTTGCAGTTCTCACTAATGAGAAAATCAAACTTTTTTCCACTTAAAACTTGTGCAGTATCCATAGTCTCATGGTAAACAGCTTGTCTTCAAATTCATATTGATAGTCACGTGTTAGACCCAACTCTTGGTGTTGAAATTGGAGTGAGACTAATTGACTGACTTGAATTTCTGAGATGAGATATTGTTACTATTTAATGATTTGGAGGGATCTATAATCTTCATCTTTGTTTTTTGTATGTCATATTCAGTAATCCTCCTGGAGAACTTTTTTCCAACAGGTGAAATCGTTCTCATACATTACTTTTTATGTCTAGAATTCTTTCACTTCAGCTAAACTCGCACCTTAAGGTTTAAGGTTTCTGAATTTCACCTCCACAGTGTCTTACAGTATCATATAACCTGTTGGATAAAAATGTCAATTTCTGCTGTTTGCATTGTCGTGTTCCTATGAGGTTGTGAGTTCAATCCCTGAGCTTGGCAGTTTGTGAGTACACCAGCTCTATGATGAAGTAATACAACATCTCTTCCATTATGATGCCATAACATTTTAAAATATTTTTCTCGGTTACTTGATCTCATTTATAGTTTGAAAAATGATTATCCAATGATCTAGAAAAAAATGATTTGATAAAACAGGAGTACAATTATATATATACATATATATATATACTTATTAAAGCTCAAAAATAAGTATAAATGGGAAAATGAGCGATTAAACCCTGAACTATAAGAAGATTAACAATTTCTTATGAATTTGCGTATTCTAATAAGCAATTGTTTTTTTTATTTGATTAATCTTAGCACAGAAACGAGATTATCCAAATGATATAATTTAATGGAGTGGACTTATATTTGTCATGATCTAACAAAAAAATACTTGTACGGATGAGAATATCGAAATATTGACACACTTCAACGAATTCTTTCCAAAACTACAACTGGCATTTCTACATCATCTGAAATATACATGATATACCTTTTATATGAGTTGTAGAAAAGAATATGATTACTTTTGAAGAAAAAAAAAAACCATTTAAGGTTTATGTGACTCCTATTCTGCTATTCAAACTTGTATGATGACTAAATTTTCAAAGTTTACTTAATTAATGCACTATTTTTCAGTGATTAATTATTTACTTGCTTTGTATATACATATATATACATATATATTTATATGTATATGTGTATATATATATATATATAAATATATGTGTATATATATAAATATGTGTGTATATATAAATATATATATATATAAATATGTGTATATATATATATAAATATGTGTGTATATATATATATATAAATATATATATATATATATATAAATATATGTGTATATATATATATATATATATATATATAAATATATGTGTATATATATATATATATATATATATATAAATATATGTGTATATATATATATATATATATATATAAATATATGTGTATATATATATATATATATATATATAAATATATGTGTATATATATATATATATATAAATATATGTGTATATATATATATATATATATATATAAATATATGTGTATATATATATATATATATAAATATATGTGTATATATATATATATATATATATATATAAATATATGTGTATATATATATATATATATATATATAAATATATGTGTATATATATATATATATATATAAATATATGTGTATATATGTATATATATATATATATATATAAATATATGTGTATATATATATATATATATATATATAAATATATGTGTATATATATATATATATATATATATATAAATATATGTGTATATATATATATATATATATATATATATAAATATATGTGTATATGTATATATATATATATATATATATGAATATATGTGTATATATATATATATATATATATATATATAAATATATGTGTATATGTATATATATATATATATATATATATAAATATATGTGTATATGTATATATATATATATATATATATAAATATATGTGTATATATATATATATATATATATATATAAATATATGTGTATATGTATATATATATATATATATATAAATATATGTGTATATATATATATATATATATATATATATAAATATATGTGTATATATATATATATATATATATATATATATATATAAATATATGTGTGTATATATATATATATAAATATATATATATATATGCATATATATATGCATGGATATATGTATGCATATCATATATATATATGCATGGATATATGTATGCATATCATGTATATATATGTATGCATGTATATATAAATGCATGTATGCATATCGTGTATATATATATATATATGCAAGTATGCATGTCATGTCTATATATATGCATATCATATATATATATATATGCAAGTATGCATGTCATGTCTATATATATATATATGCATATCATGTATAAATATATATATGCATGTATATATGTATAGTAAACACGTATAAGTATGTATATATGTATGCATATCATTATATATATATATGCATGCATATCATGTACATATATATGCTTGTATATATGTATGCATGTATGTATATCATGTATGTATAGATATGTATGTGTATGTATAGATATGCATGTGTATTTATGGGAATGCATGTGTATAAATAAATATACATGTGCATGTATAGATATGCATGTATATATATATACATGTATATGTATGTATGCACATAGGTGTGTATATATATATATATATATACTTGTACATGTATGCATGCGAATATGTGAATATATATATACTTGTATATGTATGCGTGCATATATATATATACATGTATGTGCATCCATATGCATATGTATATATATGTATATATACACCTATGTGTATGCATGTGCATATGTGTATATACATGTATATGTATATATGCTTATATGTGTATATATACATGTATTCGTATGCATGTGTATATGTATACAAATATGTGATATATATACGTATGTTTATATATGAATGTGTGTTTTTATATATATGAATTAATATGTGTATATATATATATATGAGAAGATGTATGCGATGTATGTGTATGCATGTGGATATATGCATGAACAGGCATGTATGTATATAAATATAAATGCTATGTATGTGCATGCATGTGTATATATGCATAGAAGTATACATATATATCAATGCAGACATGTATATATATACATGTACATATGCATGTATATGTACATATGCATGTATATGTACATATGCATGTATATGTACATATGCATGTATATGTATATATGCATGTATATGTATATATGCATGTATATGTATATATGCATGTATATGTATATATGCATGTATATGTATATATGCATGTATATGTATATATGCATGTATATGTATATGTACATGTATATTTATATATGCATGTATATTTATATATACAGGTATATTTATATATGCATGTATATGTATATATGAATGTATATGTATATATGTATATGTGAATGTATATATGTATATGTGAATGTATATATGTATATGTGAATGTATATATGTATATGTGAATGTATATATGTATATGTGAATGTATATATGTGTATGTGAATGTATATATGTATATGTGAATGTATATATGTATATGTGAATGTATATATGTATATGTGAATGTATATATGTATATGTGAATGTATATATGTATATGTGAATGTATATATGTATATGTGAATGTATATATGTATATGTGAATGTATATATGTATATGTGAATGTATATATGTATATGTGAATGTATATGTATATGTGAATGTATATATGTATATGTGAATGTATATGTATATGTGAATGTATATATGTATATGTGAATGTATATATGTATATGTGAATGTATATATGTATATGTGAATGTATATATGTATATGTGAATGTATATATGTCTATATGTATATATGAATGTATATGTATATATGAATGTATATGTATATATGAATGTATATGTATATATGTGAATGTATATGTATATATGTATATGTGAATGTATGTGTATATATATATATGTGAATATGTATATGTAAATGTATATGTGTATATGTATATATGCATATGTGAATGTATATGTGTATATGTATATGTGAATGTATATGTATATATGTATATGTGAATGTATATGTATATATGCATGTATATGTATATATGTATGAATGCTTGTATATATATGCATATATGTATATATTTATGCATGTATGTGTATGTACATATGCTTGTTCACGTATGAATAAGTATATATCCATGAATATGTGTGTATATGTATATATGCATGTATATGTATATATGTGTATATATGCATGTACATTTATCTATGTGTATATATGCATGTACATTTATCTATGTGTATATATGCATGTACATTTATCTATGTGTATATATGCATGTACATGTATCTATGTGTATATATGCATGTACATTTATCTATGTGTATATATGCATGTACATGTATCTATGTGTATATATGCATGTACATGTATCTATGTGTATATATGCATGTACATGTATCTATGTGTACGTATGCATGTACATGTATCTATGTGTATATAAGCATGTACATGTAAATATGTGTATGTATGCATGTACATGTAAATATGTGTATTTATGCATGTACATGTATGTATGTGTATATATAAATATACATGTTTATCTGTGTATATATGCATGTACATGTTTATATGTGTATATATGCATGTACATGTATATATGCGTATATATGCATGTACATGTATCTATGTGTATGTATGCATGTATATATATATAATTGTGTCTATATGCATGCATATGTATACATAAGTATATATACAAATGTATGTATGCATATATGAATGTATTTGTATGCATGGATATTCATGCATGTGTATATATATATATGATTTTATATGTATGTATGTATATGTATGGATATGTATGCATATGTATATATGTATGCATTTACATATATGTATGCATATATACTTATACATATATATATGCATGTACATATATATATATATGCATATACATATATTGATGCTTTGTATACATGTATCTATATTTATATATATTTTAATATGTATGCATGTATATTTATGAATTTGTCTGCATGTATTTTTATATATATGTATGCATCTATATGTATATATATGTATGCATCTATGTTTATATACGTATCCATGTATGTATACATATATATTTGTATGTATATATCTATGTATGCATCGATATATCTGTATATATGTGTATATGTATATATGTGTATGCATGTGAATATATATGTGAATGCATGCGTATATATATGATTACAAGTATATATATATGTATTTTTATGAATACATATATGTATTTTTATGAATACATATATGTATTTGTATGAATGCATATATGTATTTGTATGAATGCATATATGTATTTATATGTATGCATTTATGTATTCGTATGTATGCATATATATGTACGTATGTATGCATATATATATGTACGTATGTATGCATATATATATATACGTATGTATGCATATATATATATACGTATGTATGCATATATATATATACGTATGTATGCATATATATACGTATGTATGCATATATATACGTATGTATGCATATATATACGTATGTATGCATATATATATGTATGTATGCATATATATATGTATGTATGCATATATATATGTATGTATGCATATATATATGTATGTATGCATATATATATGTATGTATGCATATATATATGTACGTGTGCATATATATATATATGTATGTATGCATATATATATATATGTATGTATGCATATATATATATATGTATGTATGCATATATATATATATGTATGTATGCATATATATATATATGTATGCATATATATATATACGTATGTATGCATATATATACGTGAGTATGCATATATATACGTAAGTATGCATATATATACGTAGGTATGCGTATATATATATATATGTATGCATATATATATAAATGCATATATATATGTATGCATATATATTTATATATGCATATATATATGTATACATATATATATGTATACATATATATATGTATACATATATATATGTATACATATATATATGCATGCATATATATATGCATGCATATATATATGTATGCATATATATATATGTATGCATATATATATATGTATGCATATATATATATGTATGCATATATATATATGTATGCATATATATATATGTATGCATATATATATATATGTATGCATATATATATATGTATGCATATATATATATATGTACGCATATATATATGTATGCATATATATATATGTATATATTTACGCATATATATGTATGCATATATATATGTATATACGTATGCATATATATACGTATGCATATATATAGGTATGCAAATATATACGTATGCATATATATATGTATGCATATATATACGTATGCATATATATATGTATGCATATATATATGTATGCATATATATGCGTATGCATATATATATGTATGCATATGTATGCATATATATACGTATGCATATATATACGTATGCATATATATACGTATGCATATATATATACGTATGCATATATATATATATACACGTATGCATATATATATATACACATATGCATATATATATATATATGAATGCCTATATATATACGTATGCATATATATGTATATATGCATGTATATATGCATATATACATGTATGTATACATATATATGCATGCATATATATATATGTATGCATGCATATATATATATATGTATGTATGCATATATATAAATGTATGCATATTTATATATATGTATGTATGTATACATATATGTATGTATGCATATATATGTATGTATGCATATATATGTATGTATGCATATATATGTATGTATGTATGCATATATATGTATGTATGCATATATATGTATGTATGCATGCATATATATGTATGTATGCATATATATGTTTGTATGCATATACATATGTATGTATGCATATATGTATGCATGCATATATATGTATGCATGCATATATATCTATGCATGCATATATATGTATGTATGCGTATATAAGTATATATGCATATATGTATGTATGTATATATGTATGTATGCATATATATATATATATGTATGCATATATATATATGTATGTATGCATATATATATGTATGTATGCATATATATATGTATGTATGCATATATATATGTATGTATGCATATATATATACATGTATGTTTGCATATATATATATACATGTATGTATGCATATACATATGTATGTATGCATATATATATGTATGCATATATATATATACATGTATGTATGCATATATATATATACATGTATGTATGCATATATATATATATATATATATATATGTATGTATATATATATATGTATGTATATATATATATATGTATGTATATATATATATGTATGTATATATATATATGTATGTATATATATATATGTATGTATGTATATATATGTATGTATGTATATATATATATGTATGTATGCATATATATATGTATGTATGCATATATGTATGTATGTATACATATATATATATGTATGTATGCATATATATATAT
>OY735211.1:39489786-39504786 GCA_963457665.1 Thysanoteuthis rhombus | reverse complement strand
GGTATATATGTGTGTGTATATATCTATATGTATATATGTGTGTGTATATATATATGAATTTATATATGTGTGTGTGTATATACATATGTATATATGTGTGTGTGTATATACATATGTATATGTGTGTGTGTGTATATACATATGTATATATGTGTGTGTATATATATATATATGTATATATGTATATATGTGTATATATATATATATGAATATATGTGTGTATATATATATATGTATATATGTTTGTATATATGTGTGTATATATATATATATGTATATATGTATATATGTGTGTATACATATATGTATATATGTGTGTATACATTTATGTATATATGTGTGTATACATATATGTATATATGTGTGTATACATATATGTATATATGTGTGTATACATATATGTATATATGTGTGTATACATATATGTATATATGTGTGTATATATATATGTATATATGTGTGTATATATATATGTATATATGTGTGTATATATATATATGTATATATGTGTGTATATATATATGTATATATGTGTGTATATATATATATGCATGTATGTGTGTATATATATATGTATGTATGTGTGTATATATATATGTATGTATGTGTGTATATATATATGTATGTATGTGTGTATATATATATGTATGTATGTGTGTATATATATATGTATGTATGTGTGTATATATATATGTATGTATGTGTGTATATATGTATGTATGTGTGTATATATATATGTATGTATGTGTGTATATATATATGTATGTATGTGTGTATATATATATGTATGTATGTGTGTACATATATATGTATGTATGTGTGTACATATATATGTATGTATGTGTGTACATATATATGTATGTATGTGTGTACATATATATGTATGTATGTGTGTATATATATATGTATGTATGTGTGTATATATATATGTATGTATGTGTGTATATATATATGTATGTATGTGTGTATATATATATGTATGTATGTGTGTATATATATATGTATATATGTGTGTATATATATATGTATATATGTGTGTATATATATATGTATATATGTGTGTGTATATATATGTATATATGTGTGTGTGTATATGTATATATGTGTGTGTGTATATGTATATATGTGTGTGTGTATACGTACATATATGTGTGTGTGTGTATATATATATATGTGTACATATATGTGTGTGTGTATATATATGCGTGTGTATATTTATATCTGTATGTATATATATATGTGTGTGTATATATATCTGTATACGTATGTGTGTATATATATATGTGTGTCTGTATATATATATGTGTATATTCAGTGTGTATATATATATATATATGTTTGTGTTTATATTTATGTGTGTATATTTATGTGTGTGTATTTGTACATATAAATGTTTGTGTATATGTGTGTGTGTACATATATATCCGTGTGTGTGTATATATACATATGTATATATGTGTGTGTATATATACATATGTATATATATTTGTGTATATATACACATGTATATATATTTGTGTATATATACACATGTATATATGTTTGTGTATATATACACATGTATATATGTTTGTGTATATATACACATGTATATATGTTTGTGTATTTATACACATGTATATATGTTTGTGTATTTATACACATGTATATATGTTTGTGTATATATACACATGTATATATGTTTGTGTATATATACACATGTATATATGTTTGGGTATATATACACATGTATATATGTTTGGGTATCTATACACATGTATATATGTTTGGGTATTTATACACATGTATATATGTTTGGGTATATATACACATGTATATATGTTTGGGTATATATACACATATATATACGTTTGTGTATATATACATATATATATATATGTCTATATATATATGTGTGTGTTTATATATATGTATGATATATATATATATATAATCGTGTCTGTATATATATATGTGTATATTATATGTGTGTGTATGTATATATATGTATATATATATATGTGTGTGTGTGTGTGTATATATATATCTTTTGGTATATGTGTGTCTGTGTATATATATATATATATATGTGTTGGTATATGTGTGTCTGTGTATATATATATATATATATGTGTTGGCATATGTGTGTGTGTGTATATATATATATATACGTGTGTGTGTTTATATTCTTATGTGTGTATATTTATGTGTATGTGTATTTGTATATATTTATGTGTGTGTGTGTATATATTTGTGTGCGTCTATATATATGTGTGTGTTGTATATATAAATATGTGTATGTGTATAGATATATATATATATGTTTATATATATATATATGTATGTGTGTGTATATGTATGTATGTGTGTGTATATGTATGTAAACGTGTGTATATATGTATGTGCGTGTATATATATGTATTTGTTTGTATATATATATGTGTATGTGTGTGTATGTGCATATATACATATGTATTTTTGTGTGTTTATTTTTGTGTGCATATATATATAACTATAATAAATAAATTATGAGTTGTGTTAATTTTTTTCAAATCTTCATTTGAAATTATATCTTGTTAGTACATGGTGAATGCATCATTCGTTATAGACAACGTAAATAAAATAAGGAATCAAAGCAAATGGGAAAGCTCCAGGAATCTGATTAGTCACTAATATTGCTGTTGTTCCAACCTAGCATTGCTTTCACAATTGAGCTCAACTGTTGCCAGTAATGAAAAGGCCCAAATAATTACTTTAATTTTGAATCATATATATATATATATATATATATATATATATATATATATATATATCTTAGGCTATTTTGTGATTTTTGAGGTTCGCCATGCTATATGCACTTTGTGTTCTACTCAATCATTTAGGAAATCAATTGGTACCATATGTATTCGTAACATGGCTCTAGTGATTGCAATTCAATATGAGGATACAACATAAATTAAGTAGCAATAAGAAAAATCATTTTGTGTACTCACAGAGGATCTGTAGGTGATTAAACTCCGTGATTAATTAATCTGACTTTGATTCTGCCATTTTTTAAATTTTGATTGTTGCATAAAAAATACAATTCATCTCAGAGAAATTTGAATTAGAAAAAAACTAGTCCATCCAATGATTGTCTGGGTTATGCAAAAATAATTCTTGTGTATTCTTGGGAATATGATGAAAAATGCATTTATTTACCAGGTGGGGTTGTATCAGAAAGTCAGAGGTCAGCTTACATAATACAACATAATTTAAACCACCTGCTACCATAAAGAGCGTCAGGTATTGGCTGGTTTGTGATAAATACTGATGACTTGAATAGGCAGACATAGCATTTTGAACTTGTGTTGAATGTAACTGGCAAAGAGAGATTATCAGTTACTGGCTATCATACACAAATAATGGTAAGGTTTGCTATCAGAGCAACAATGAAATTTCAAAAATCTTTGCTGTTGCCAAAACATCAATAATTTGATGACAAAATTTTTGAACAATCACAATAAAAAATAATTTTTAAATTCCAGTTGATATTTCTCTTTTTACACAAAATGTGTACTCTGTAAAAAAAATTTTCTATACAGAAAATATATATATATATTTTTTTTGCATTTGTTTCTAATTGTTTAGAGCCGATTGGGTGGGGGAATATGTAGCAGGTCCAAAAAAAATTCTATCGGATCTAATTTCCTCACTGTATCATTGAGTCTTTATGTAAATAAATTGGGGAGGTATTCAACTTGAAAAAAAGAAAAAATTACTTCAAGATTTTCTTACCAAATACCTTTCTCATAGAAAAATAAATTCAAAATTGAATATATCCCTGAATATCATGTATGAACAATGTTCACCAGAAAATCAAGATTTGAGGAATTTCAAAATCTGATAAAAGACCCCTCATGATTCGATTTTGATAAAATTTTTGATATTTATTTAGTATTGGACGAATTTTTAAAAAAATTTTCATTCTAAAAACTAGAATTTTTTCTAATTTTCCCATGATTTTTACTATTTTGATGATTCGTCATATCTGTACATCGCTCTTTTCATTGATTTTTATATATTTAACTGATAGGTCTATCAAGATATCAATTATGTCTACCTTTTTTTGAAATGCACTCCAGAATTGTTCTTAAAAGATTTTTCATCATTTTATCCATCATATTTTGTTCAAGCAGTTCCAAAGCACTTTTCTAAAAACGGTTAACATAATTATTAATTTGGGATTTATCTGTTAGGTGTGTAAAAATCAATGAATGCATCAATGTATGAATGAAATGAATCCTCAAAATAATAAGTTTTCATTGGAATCATATGAAAAAATTATGTTCTGAAATTTTTGATAAATTATTTTTTTTTAAATTTCTCCTCTAATAAATAATATTGAAAATTTTATTGATATATGCTTATTTTGCCATGATTTAAAATTCCTCAGATGTTGATTTTCCTCTTAAATTTGCATTCATATTGTTCATACCTTCTAAATTTTCTATTGAAATCAGTCAATTGGCATATTTTTGGTGGAATTTTAAAATGTATGTGAAAATCACACTGAAATTTCCCAATTTTTAGTATTGTCATTGGTTGAAGGAAAGTGCTAAGTTGAACAAGTTATTTCCTTTAGTTCTCTGAAAAAATTAATTAATGTAATTTTTAATTATTATTACTTTTTTGTGGGAACATCCAGACTTTTGAGAAAACATGACATGTCAGTAAAAATGCCCCTATAACTTTTAACATTTGAAATTAAACTGTAGCAGCCAACTTGTGAAGAGCAGAAGTCAAGGGAGATAATTGACTAGTACTAAGCAGTGGTTCATTTTCTGCTATTTCTAAATTGTATGCCTCTTGACAATTTGGAAATTGTCAAAGGTTTTTAATGTTATGAAAATTCATTATTCATTATTATTTGGCTTTGGACACTTCTGAAACAAAACAATGGTCATGCAGTGCATGAGTTGCATACCAGGAATGGACGCGACTTATATATATGAATTTACACATCATTCCAGAATAACAAAGTCCATATAGAACAGGGAAAAAACACTGAAGAAAATTACATAAATTGCATGGATAGATATTAGGAAATAAGTAACTGAAGTGACACAACAAAATTTTTGAAAAAGTGTGTAATGTTTAGTGTTCAAAGCTGTTGAGCTTTCATATATATATATATATATATATATATATATATATATATATATATATATATATATATATATATATACCCCAGTTGAAATATTAAATGATATTGTTTCTGTCACATGTTTGAACATGATTTTCACACTTTTTATTCTCCATTACATGAAAGACTATGGTAGGAAAAGCTACATAATTAGGCGAATTTGAACATATTGTACATTAAAAGAAGACATGAATTGAAACATTGTACCATTGTACCAGAGAAAAGAAACAAAATTCTATTCATGTTAATGTTTTGTGATTGTAGATTTTCTCTCAAGTCCCAATGCCAAAGAGGTGCCTGTACACCAGCTCAGGAATAGATGTTTGGAACCATTCCAAATGGCATTGGAAACGCGGACCAAAAGACTTAGCAACATGGCCATCAAAGGAATTGAGGTTGGTTTTTTTATTTTTTTATTTCTGTTTCCAGTACAGATTAACTTTCTATTCTTTGTTATCTTAGTTGCTCTGTGAATCAATGTCAATGGGTTGAAATATAGCATAAAAAAGTACTTTTCAATGAATGATGACAACTAGAAAATTTTTAAAAAAAAGTCACTCAATAGAAACAGTCATTTGACCAATGTCTTTTGGCAGTATACCATGTTAGGGTGATGAATTATTGGTTTGAATTTTCAAGAAAATAAGTTTTTTCTAGACATAATATGCTGTAAATTTACATTTCAGTCCTCAAGCTTCATTGGTGCGGCTTCTTTGTGTGACACATATATAGATAGATAGCCAGCTGGGTTGTTTCATGTGGTGACTGACTTAGAGTTTTTCTACTTATAGTAATGAAAATTACTACATCATTTTCATCTCACTCCAATAAGTGCCTCAATACATTCTAAATGATCTTGTTTACAAGTACTAATTGGCTATCTTTGTTTTTATTTTATTACTAGCATATACCTGTGAAAAATGATTGGGCTAATTATGTATGGGTTGGCACTAAAGCTATTTGGTTAATCTAATATTAATAATTCAAGTATCTTAGTTTCAAGTTCGTTTTCTTTTTCTTTCAAGTCTCAACTCAAGCTGTTTTAATGGATGGATGGCCATTATCTAAAGTGTAACATTTGGGGAAAAAAAGCCCACAGTCAAACAAACTTTTCCTAAGAACTGACCATTTTCATTCTGACCCCTCCTCTCATTGACCCTTCTTATCTCAGACAAGCCCGATATTCATAGACTCAGATACCGACACCCCTGACCCTTCTTGTCACAGTCCCTTCTTATTTCAGAGGGAATCTGACTCTCACCGACCTAGATATGAACATGCTCCTTTCTACTCCTAAACAACTCACAAAGCTGAAATATCTCCGTTTCAATCCGTAGGGTTAAGCAAAAAACCTATTGGACTGTATTCCTATGTGCAAATTGCTATTTAAAACTTTCCATTTATGGAATCAACTGTGATAAGGGATTAAAAGTGGATGCTTTATGATGACCTGGATTGAAAGAGATTGTAGGGCAAGCAAATTGGATTACCACAAGCCATACTATATTCCGGGTTCCAGGTGAAGGTGATTTTGTGTATAGAGTGGGATCAGAAGGAAGTACTCTACTATAATCTCCTTCCAGAGACTCAAATGATTGATTCAAGCAAATACTGACCTCAATTAGACCAATTGAAAGCAGCAATCAATGCAAAGCATTCAGAATCAGTGAAGAGAAAGGGCATGATATTGTATGAGGATAATGCTAGACAGCATGTTACTCAGGTGTCTGGGCAAACATTGTTACAGCTTTTCTGGGAAATGTTGATTCATCCATTGCATTCACTAGATACTGCACCTTCGGATTGCCATTTATTCCAATCTTTACAGAATTCTCTTAATGAAAAAAATTCATTTCCTTGGTAGATTGCTAAAGGCAACTAGGGCAATTGTTTCCTGAGAAAAATAAAAAGTTCTGAAAGAACAGAATAATAAAGTTGCCTGAAAGATAGAGGAACCGAACAATAAATGGAAGATGCTATCAGAATCTACTTACTGTGATTGTACTGTCCAATGGAAATGTGTGCTCACTGATACTCTTCTGTGTCAGTCTGCCAATAGGCTATGCTCTATCTACTGATAGGTTTTTCTGTGATCTGCATCAAATTTTGCGTGAAGCTTGACAAATCTGCTACCAAGACCCTCATCATGCTTTGTCAGGTTTTTCAGCGAACATTCTTCAGGTCTAACTCAGGATTTTGGGTGGCTGGTGCATTTCAAGGCCGGTTAATGTTCAAGATTACTGTTATTCACCAAATGTTTTTTGTCTGTGTATCTATCGTCGGATAACTTAAGGACAGCTTGAGCTATGGCCCCAAAGTTTCCGGGATTACTAATGGAACTGCAGCACATGTTTTAGAATTTTCAGTTTTTGAAAATCCCAAATTTTTTATGGCATAGTCCAGGAATTTTCCGATAACCCCTGTTCATGTTGTTCAGTAAAGTTAATATCAAAAATAAAATTGCTTGATAAACCAAACAATTCTTTTTTTTAAAAAATTGCTAGCTGATATGACAGCTGTCATAATACAATCAAAAGCAATCTTTTTCAATCAAGTTGGATAAAACTGAGTTCAAACCCTGTCTGGGACAGTTTGCATTCACTTCAAACTTATGCCATTGGGAGAGGCATTAATCAACTTTTCTCCCTAGCCATGGTTAAATAGCGAGGCATTTGGAGTTCTTTAGCCCTGTTTATCTTGGGTATCAGGGGAGCACCTTGGTCCTGTAAAACTCTGCAGATGCTACAGTGATTTGATCTCCATGAGTCATATAAGAAATAGAGACAGAATTATTACCTCATGGGGCAACACAGGAACAACTGAGCAGATATATAATCCATACACTCTGGTTCTATTCTGTTTGGACACATAATTTAATATCTTTCTCTTTTAATACATGGTTGGAGGCATGATAATTATAATAATTTTGTTGCTCTTCTATCAGTTTATTCATCAAACATTTTGTGTAGAGTCTTCATTCTGTAAATGTAAAAATTTCTCAGAGTACCTATGGGGAAAAAAAGCTAATCTCGCAATTCATTGATAGTGAGTTTAATCCTTCCAAGGTGTTTGAGAAATTCTGACTTGTACCAGCCAGCCAATTGAATAAAGACCACAAATATCATGTTAATTATGTATAATGCTGTGTTTTAGCTTGAATTCTTCTGCTCATTAATGTTACTAAAGTGACCGAAGGGATAATTAGAAGCAATTACATTCAGCTGAATAATGTAACACAATAGTATAATTTGATAAAAGCTATGTTTGTTCTAAGTATAAAAGCCTACTTAATACATACTAAACAAACAGTAGATTACCATGTGTAGAAGAACACTTGTCAAATGCAGGACAATTTTTAAAAAAATATCAAGAGTTCCGAGGTGAATTTATGAATCACCACAACCCAGTGTTTAGCTGTGAAAATTAAGTCTTTGATAAAAAACAAAGTACATACTGCTCTAATAACCATTTGTACGACAGCAAATTGTCCTCTTCCACTTCAAAGTACTGCCTCTAAAAATAACACTTTTTTTTTTTTTACACTGCCAAAACAAGAAACCTGCTAAATTTACCAAAAAAAATACTGAATTGGCAAGACTAGCCATATATGGAAACAGCCACCATTTACCCACTCTATTGATTTGTGGACTCCCAGGGGTTCACAGACAGAAGGTTGGGAATCCGAGCTAGTTTCCTCATTTTCGGAAGTTTGGATTTGGATTCCCCCTCCCCAAAAAACCTATTTAGGTAGTGAATTTGAAAAAAAAAGAATGTTTTTCTTAGTCTCCGAGCTGAGTATATGTACAAAATTTCACATCTCTACAATGAACAGTGTGTTCTGTGCCAAGAGCTAATACCTAAATAGATAGTACCTTTGCCCCCCCCCCTGTACCAGTCCCAGATACATAGAAGACTGTGAAAATTAAGGCTTCCAAAAAAGTAATAGTTTTTAACACTTTACTAACCATTTGTACGACAACAGCCTCCCTTGCACACACACACACACCCACACACATCCAGTGCCAAGTCCAGATACGTGGATTATTTGTCCGTGATTACTAGATATGTCTGAATTTTCAAAAAACAACGTTGCCTGAGAAAATGGTTGGTGAAGGGGTAAATGGTTTTCATTTTTGAATTCCGCAATCAAAAGTTCATCAAACCATCTGAAATAATCAGAACACTTTTTAAATGTGTACATGTGTCATTCACTTTTCCAATGAAAGTACAAAATATATTTGTGTAAGGAAAACAAGATGGTCCTTTTTTATAGATATCAAAAAAAAATTCTCTTCCAGAACATACCTACTGAATTTAATCCATACATATATAAAAACTTTATTCTTTTTCTCTTATTGATGCTCATTCATGATGAATTCATTCATCTAGCAAAAATTGTGGCTTAGGAGTTTGTAAATTGTCATGTTACTTGTTTCTGAAAAATCTTTTTAATGCTTTTATACAGATGTTGTCATCTCATAGAAAAGCCATTACAGTTGATGTGTAGTTGGTTTCATAGTTGGAAAAAAGCCAAGGCCTCAGTGATCCTTCTGAGTATATAGCCTAGCCATTCTAATGTGATTCTCCGAATAAAAGGACTGCTATCTATTTACATCTAATTGACCTAATATTCTCTGGCATAGTTTGATAAACCTGATATTCATTTATATTATCACTGTTCAGCCAGCAACAGATTCTCTTTTTTACATGGACTAACTACATAAAGACCAATAAAAATGAGTCCTCAGGAAAACATGCACAGCATTTGTTTACTGTCAGCCAATTGAATGTAAATGTATCTTGTGATCTCCCCTAATATTTATCATGTACAAATGATTTAGAACTTAAAAACCTTTTTATTTCATACATTTGGTTTTTCACATCTCTTGTTACTTATCATTGTAGGTATTAGCCTTTTTTTACATTCAAAGCTCTTTCTGTGCTAAATATCAAATAACTAGCAACATTTAATAGCAATTGAGGAAATCTCTGAGTGAATGCACTATGATTACTCAGTAACTGGCTACAAGATGAAGTTGACATTCACCAGATATATTAGTCAGCACACAAGGCAGTGCAGTGTTGAGTTTGTATTTTTTTAAATCTGCGGTTCTTGAGAAATCTAATAATAATGAATTAAATACTGAAGATTATAAATCTTTCTTTTGAATTATCTAAATTCAGGTATGAAATATCTGAATTGGCAAGAGTCATGAAGCAACTGAAATACTTTGGAGCCTTAATTTCATATGACTAATAGAAAATTGTTTTACATGACAATCATTGCAGGTTGCTTCGCATACCATACTGTCAGATCCTTAGTTTGAGGAAACTGATTATTGAAAACATTTTTCCTTAAAATTCGATTAAATGTGTCCTTATTCTGACTCTTGATGTTTCTATCATTGATATGTAAGTATAAGCTTAAAACAAAATTACCTTTTCATCTAATTATAATTTACCAAAAGTCTGTCTGTGACAGCCTACAGCAAAAACCATACAACATAACCCCATGAAAATTTTTGTGTATATTAATATGACCCCGAGTGAGGTTTTTAGCAAATTACTTTTTGAAAATCACCCTGCAAAATATGTTGTTTTTTGTTTGTTTGTTTTTTGTTTTTTTAAAAATTCATGCTATATTCTCACTGCCAAACTGTGTGCTGTTCAAAGAAGCATTGGAGATTTTAGAGAAGTGGTAAGAATAGGAGTGAGAATGAATGTTTACTGATTGCAGCAGAGGAGAGAACTTTGTTTATGATAAGCAGTATTTGTGTACTTTTAAAAATTTTCTGATCCTTAAAAAAGTCATAAATATCACTTTTTAAAAAGTGATATTTGTTAAACACTATTCGATTTCCATCTATTTGTGTATCTTAATGATCTATTTTTTTTAAAAATTTTGACTGCAATTAACCTGCCCATTAGGGTGGGTATTTAGTCTAGTACTAACAATAAATCTGAGCAATAAAAAAAATCTCATATGAACATGATCCTCAAAATAATTCTGGAAAGTGAAATAGGTAATTTCTATTTCTTGAATATTATGTGGAGGTACGGGCTGGCCAAATGGGTAATGACAGACAGGATTAACTCTTTGACAGTAGTTCAAACTCTAGCTGTGTTTGTTTTCAATTGGCACATGTGTTCCTGGAAAAGGCGTGAATCCATCCCTCCCCCTAGCTATGCTAAAATAGAACGGGATGAAGTGAGAGGTGTCACTTTGGGTGCTTTTTTGCCTCTGTCTACTTCACATATCATAAATGAGCCAAGTAAGTAGTGATGTGAAATGTAGAGCCCTAGCAGGGACAGCTGGATCCATAGTTGAGCATGTGGGTACTACTTATTTTATATCTTTGCATTTGCTTACCTATAACCAATTATTCAATAAGAATGAAAGAATTCATTCCTTTTTTTTTTTTCATAATTTTTTAATTTTTTTCCTATAAATAAAATTTTTGTTCGCAACTTATTTGTCAATAATGAGAGAAACTTCGTCAACATGGAAAACATTGATTTTTATTTTGGATAATCAGAAATGTATTGATTTGTATTTGATTGATGTATTACATATCATTCAAATACTATTATATATATTCAAAATTATGATGACTAAATCATGGTTTAAGTTTTATAGCACTCATTAAGCTAAATTGATTTTGAAAAATAAATTTTCATAGTATTTTAAAGCAGAAAACAATATATTTCAATCATATTTAGCACTTCCTCTTGTTCAAAGAAATACATTTTTGAATTTTGAATTACATGGATAGCCATAACAAATAACATTTTCAATTTTCATTGTTTTATTCTAAAGCAAAGTTGTGTCTGATGTTGTAAACCAGTGCTTTTTCTTTGTTTTTCCCCCCAAAATGGGACTTGATTATAGTACCCTTCCTTTCTCTTTTGTATATATTTTGCTCTTTTTTCTCCAACCCTATGACTGGCTGGTTCAAAAGTAATACAACATATGCTTTTAGACTTCCATGAAAGAAGTTCTTTTACTTTGTTTTGGTGCCTGGTTTCTCAAACATGTATTAAGTGAGTAATTTTGCTTTGAGGAAGGAATAATAAAACTTCCTCATTTCAAGTCATATCCACATTGATATACATGCATCATCTGAGAAAGGATGTATAATCTTAGATTTCCTTACTGAGCCAGAATGAAGACAATTTGCCAGGCTCTCAAAAGAGTTAGTCCAGAGCATGATTCATATAACAAACCTTTGTATGAAGGATCTTATGCTGGTAATTCTTTGATAACTTAAAATAAAAGATCAATTTTGAGGATAATTTTAGATGATTTTTTAAATAATTTGCTCTGTTACATGCACTGGCTACAATAATTCATTTATGTGAGGTACGGATATCCTGTTAATTGTTAAACTTTTACATATTCACATTGATACACAATAAGGTGTCCTATCCTTTAACAAAGTAAAATCCCAGATTCTATCCAAATTATTTTGTTGAAAAGAAATAGTTTGATGGACAATTGTTCACCTATTAAGAATTTGCTGTGTATGTAATCCATGATATCTGTTAGGATTTATTAAACAAATACATCAAGATTTTGATTCATTCTAATATGTGACACATGTAGAGTGATACATCAAGTTCTAGCAGAAGGGTAAGAAATGAAATGTTAATCAGTTTTATTTTAGCACTGACTGCGTTTGAACCTTGTATGTAAGGTTTTGGCTTTTCTCACTTGGACTTTTGTTTGAGCAAGTTTCAGTACTTAATCTGTGTGTTATGCATATAAAATTATGCGGAAAAGGGAATGTCATTGGATAGGAATTAATGCAAGCATTACTGATGAATAAGGCAATTATACATATAATGTTACTATATCATGAATGATTTTATTATAGAAATGCATTGAAAATCAGGGAGAAAGGGATTGTCAGTGGTCAGGAATGAATGCAGGCATTACTGACAAAATAGAACTATAAAAACTTGGGTTTGCCATCTAAAATCAGAAGAGACCATCAGGATATTTTTCTATCTTACTGTATAATGAAATATCAAAGTTTGTCACTAAATAATTGTATTTTCATGCTTGCCTTTATTTTATTATATCTCCAGCTGATTCTTCAAGATAATCAATTCCAGTCTACTATGGAAAGTGAAAGTGAGGAACAACGGCTTCCTTTCCAAATCTTGAAGACAATTTATACCACACCATACTTACAGGAAGATGCTCAGATAGAAGTTATCAAGGTATTTATTGATATTTGCCCTCATATTCCCTCTGTTACTGATAAATACAGCTGAAAAACATTGCATATCTTATAAACTCTATAATCATATTGATGTTTATCACACACCCTGGGCGGGTTTGTGCACATTGTAAACAGTACTCCCCTCATAAAAGCTGAAGAATTAATTGTTCTCCAAAATGAAGAATGACTGTTTTTAACATTTGAATTTAGCATGCATCTGTGGCCAAGCATTGGAATTTTAAATATTTTATGGCCCAGGTAGGTCCTTGTAACTCCTGGGCAATCCTGGGCCGCTTTAAGTATAATCTAATGTAATCGAAATTGAATACAATGAGTTGAAGGTTAGTTTTTCAAAAGAATAATGGAAATATTTTTTATGTATGTAACCCCAATATATTCTTTACGTCATATCAATAAATATCCAACCTAAGTGAAGGTTATCTGTGTAGCAAAACAAGTCAACTTTAAAATAGCTAGCGGAAAGAAATTGCTTTAGTTTTTCTCATTGAAAAAAAATAAACAAATGTTTCCTGGGTTTCTTTTACTATTGTCGCGAGGACTAAAGAGAATTTTTTAAGCAATCTTACCCACACGTTCATGTGTGTGAAATTCCTCCCCACATCAAACTAACCTTGTGTTGCATCCTGTTCTCGTGGAGCTTTGAGGAAATAGATTGTTGGAATGTATCCAAATGTATATATGTAAAGATATAAATATGCAAGTTAATTTTTAATGACAAATCAGAATATTTATAAATGATTGATTTGAACATTTTGAATACATTTTCACCCAAGAACATTTGGTATTATGCAAAAGTATTTTTCAATTAAAAGGAGTTGCATCCTTTAGATTTAATTCACTCTCATCTAGATGATTATTTTAAATGAAAGTTCAAGAAAATTAAATCATTTGGGGTCAGTTAAGATTTTTGTATTTTACTCTAAAATTCACCTGATTATTTTGTACTTTAATTTTTTCAATTAACCGATGATTTCAGAAATATCATTTTCTTTTTCTTTTCATTTCCTTTTCAGTTACTTTTGAACATGTCTTTATCGTCTGCCTGGTGTGTAAATTCTAAAGTGATCACTGAAATCTCACAGGTTTGAAATCTTTTTATTGCATTTTCAGGCATTTTGTCCACTTGAAGTTATAAGAACATTAAATACACTTACACTAGTTTAGAACTGTTTGATCCCAGAAGTTTCTCTGGACTGGTCTCATCATCTTTGTTTTAACTGAACCATAATGTTTCTGTCAATAAATCCAATTTTCAAAGATGTCACCCTGAAAAAAAATTCTTTTAAATGGTGAGGCTGTTTGGAGAAAATTTCTGAATATTGAGGTTTTATCCCTTTGAAAGCCAACATTCTATCTAAAATGTGTTACAAGAAGCGATCTGTTGGTGACAACCTTAAATGTTTGTGTAATTTTGATGTGTGTGTGTGTGTATATATATATATATATATATATATATATATATATATATATATATATATATATATATATATATATATACACCTTGTATATGAACCAGAATGAAGTGTCTAAAAAAATTACTTGAAATTATTTCTTAAAAATAAGTCTTTTATCTAAAATTATCTATAATAT
>OY735211.1:39392286-39484786 GCA_963457665.1 Thysanoteuthis rhombus | reverse complement strand
TACTTTCTAGTGTGTATTTGTAGAATATAAAAATGCACATTGGAATGAAGTAAATATAGAAAAAACAATATTTATTTGACAGACTCTCTTAGTTACAGCTCCTCATTCATAGAAAATAGGAAATGATTCCTATATCTATAGATAAAGTAGACCCACTGGATTACATTATTGAATCCTACCACACTCTGCTTCATCTTTTTTTGCTGTGTGCTTGTTAATAATCTGTATATGCACACTACTTAGTCAATCCTATCTCATTAGTGCTTTTGAATTATTTGTTTTGCATTTTAGCGTGTTTTACATGTGTGTATTTTTTAAGGTTTTGAAATTAAATTTTATGTTTATTTGTTTGTATTTGTAAATGAGATATGACTGGGAACATTTGGAATTTGAAAAAAAACATTTGTTCTGAAATTATAAACTAAAACTATAGTACTCTGTACTGTTCCTCGTTGAATTAATCCCTTACTAGATAATTAAGTTTGGAATCAAGATAAGTTATATATATTTGTTGTACTATTTTTTAATGTTATTTTTTTTTTTTTTTCGAAGGTGAAATTTGTTTATATCCCTAGAAATAAATCCAAATATTTTTTGGTGTTTTTACAAAGTCATCTCTGTAGATATGCAGGGAAAGTATCCAGAGATTTGTCTTGTTCATAAAAGTTGGACTCTTGCTAAATATTGTTTAACTACGTCCCCATTGTTATTAGTAATTGAATAATAGATGATCTGATATGGATTCATTATTTTTTTTCCCCATTGATTCTATTAATCGCTTGATGTGAATTCAATGTATGCAAATAAAAATTGGGACAAATTACTGTGGGATTTGACTGTACAACATTGAATGGTGTGACTTCAGGCTCTTTTCCATTTTTAGTTGATTTTTTTCTCTAATTTGAAATATATAATTAAAAATCAGGTATATCTTATCTTGGACCAATTCTCTCTCTTGTTTATTGTTTGGCTAACTCTTTCTGAGATTGTTTGAACACCCAAAAAACAGAAAGACTAGTCGTTGTAACAACCTCTCCTTTGGAGGAGGCCATGCAAACCACTTCCAGCTGTGTATAGAAGCACAATCACAACCACAACAAGCTTGTTTAAGAGATTTTTTTTTCATTTACTTTCAACCAATCATAGAAAATAAATTTTGTTGCAGTGTATCAGTCATTTTAAATAATTTTTTTGTGACTCTTTTGGTTCTTCGATTTATTATGGAGCTAGAATTAGGTCTGATTACTAATTGCCAATATCTATCCTGAAGTAAATTTTTTCAGTTATTTGACTGTCTTTTATTAAATGAAACATTGTCCACCATTATAACTTACTTTTTTACTGGTATTTTCTTTCATAATTTCTTGTAGTTTTTTCATCATGGCTTTTTACTGGTTTTCAGTGTACAGGGCTACAATTAATGAGTATTTTGATTGTTGATTAGTCATCAATTATTTTAAACTATTAGTCAATTAGTCCTTGACTATTTTAAATGATTATGAATTGTACAATTATTCAATGGCTCTAACTAAGCTATCAGTTCTTATATTAAGCTTCAGTTTTTTAGGCATGTGCTAACTAACAATAAAGACGAATATTTCATTCAAAAATGTCTTTCATTAAAAAAGACTTAACAAGCTGTGTTGTTGATCAGGCCACCCAGATACAAAGCATGAAAAAATTCCAAAAGCTTTTGTCCATTTAAAACCAAGGAAAGTGAAGTGCTGATATATATGAAATGAAACATAGATTAGTAAAACAAAATATCCAAAATTCTTGGAATTAAAAATCTCATTTACAAAAAAGCATCTAAGTACTCTTGAAATTAGAAATCTTATCAAACGAAGAATCTAAGTACTCTTTTCAGTGGTCCTTAACCTATTTACCACCATGCCCCCTTGTAGTAATTGGACCTTGCCTCCACACCCCTTCACATCTCCAACTAAATGATCAGTTTGATGAAATGGATACAGCAAATATGTTTTGTTTTTTTTTTAAATCTCAATAATTATGTTTATCAAAATATTATGCGAACATTTGTCTTCAAAGTATTTTGATGAACATAATTGTTTATTGTTGAGAAAATTTCCAGAATAATTAAGAGTAATTCTTACTTTCTTCTAAGAGTTCATGCCACTTCTTGAAATTACCCCCCCCCTCCACACAGATTCTTGTAAAATCTACCAAGACTTTAAGGTCAACTGAAAGAAATCTCAGTATGTTTTTTTTTAATTTACATTCTATTTTTTTTTTCTTTGGATCCTTAATTATTTTATAGGTTTTTGATTTTAAAGAGATAAGTACCTTTCAAAATCAAAGCTCATAGGAAGAAAGTGGAAAAAAACCATATAATTTTTCGTGAATTCGGGGTTCTTACAATGTTGATTTGACTACATCGGCTTGGCGAGATGAAAGGGTGCCAGCATACGATTGAGGCTAGTTGTTGATGACCGAGTCAGAGTTGAGGTAGATTGGGTCTGGAGCAACTGAGAGACAACTGTACAGCACAGAGTGAAGGTGTTTCAGGCAGGGAGGAGGTCCTCTTGGTCCTTAGTCTCATTTCTTTCCTACCCTTTTTTTTTTTTTTTTTTTTCTTAGCTTGTTTTAAATCAATTCTTATTAATACAAGCACAAAAAAGCAAAATGAATGTAAAATGGGGTTAGGGGCTTTCAAATGGTTGTGTGTAAGAAAAGCAGAAAAAAACAGAAATAACGGAGGGGAATAAAATAAAGTATAAAGAAGTTTCATCTCAACTTTTTATATTATCATTAACAAGTTCAGTGTCAAAAACAAGTGAGGTGACATAACTACAAATAGTCGACAATGAAATCCATTGTCAACTAATATTGTTATCAATTTTTGTCGATTAATCATTGCAACCCTAGTCTTCAGAAGTGAGTAAACAGCACAGATTAGAAATATAAGATCACTGAGAGCTCATATTTTATTTCCACCATAACAGCAATGAAAGGATAAGCAGTCAAAAATTATCAACTTCTGACTAGTATTTTCTTAATTTTAGTAGCTTTTCATTGTAACTTCATTCAGGCTGTCTGCATACAGGAGTATGTAAACAGTACAAATCAGAAATAAAAGATAAGCTTTTGGCAATCCTTAATTCTCAATTTGTACTATTTACTCACTGCCATGGACTGACAGTCTGAATAAAGTTGCTAAAAAAAAATAGAACAAAAGAAAATACAAGTCAGAAATCAATAATAATTTCAAGTTTTGATTCTCAGGCTGTCGCATTCATATTCATAGTGAACATTTTTTTCTTTTTGCCAACCAGCTCAAATTGGTTCTGTAATTGCTTGAATAAATGAAAGGCTCATTATCATTTATATCTGTAAAACAGCACATTCTAATTTCCTGGTTTGTATATATCTTCTAACTGCCAAAATGGTAGTGTTTGGAAAGAGGAAAAGATAATTAAATCATTTTCAATTTGAATAGCCCAACTATTCATGTTAGGAATTGTGATGACATTTATATATTTGGCTTCATTTTCTTTCTCCTTTTGATCTGGCCATCTAATTGTTGGTCTTATATCAAATAGAATTAGTACCTTTAATATTAGTTTATTGTGAATGCTTAGCGATCATCTTGGTAATCAATATATAGAATGATAATAGCTTGCATCTTCTCATGAGAATAAATTGGTTATGAGCAGGTGGAACATAAACTGGTTGTTGCTCATAGCTTTAGAAAAATGCTTCCGGATGTACAGAGAGCGCAAAAAGTATCTGAAACATTTCAAAAAGGTTATTTCAACATCCTTATATAGCTTGAAAATTGACAGAATTTGGACCAAAGATTGAAAAAAATAGAAAAATCAAAAGAATATTGGGACAAGATTAGACATTGATGTACAAAAATCAGAACTCTTCGGTCCAAATTCTGTCAATTTTGTAGGTGTATAAGTATGTTAAGATAACTTTTTGTAATGTATCTGAAACTTTTTGCACTCACTGTATTTTACTCTGGTATCTTTTCAAGCTTTTCTATTACTTTAATTGTAATGATCGTTTGGTGAAATGAGATTAGAATTATGATTTTTCTCTTCTATGCTAATTTCTTTAAAGAAATCTTTCAGTTCAGATGATTTTTCTTGTAAAAAGAATTATGATAAAATAGAAAATCTTTATAGCATGTTTGAAACTGTTTTATTTTCATATAAATCAACCAATATGTACCACAGAATATTTGATACATATAATGTATACATATTTATATTCTTTTTTTTTTTTGGTTAATTTTTATTGTATGTGCTTCTCTCTTATCTTTGTTCAGCTTGCTTGTAGATACCAGTGCATTATATAGATTAATCATCTTTGTATAGAAATATAAAATATGTTACCACCTTTTCTTTTTAAGCTATCAATAAACTTTTATACATAAGAAATGAACCTTCTCTCCATTCTCACATTTCATTTGAGTGTAAATTTCTACTTAATGGAAGCTGAATAAAAAAAATCTATGAGATTGGTGTGAAATCTGTGAAAAAATGTGTGTAATGAAATCTCCATAATGAATAAACTCCATGATCATTTATTCTTTAATGAAAATAGAATGAATCTCCATAATATCTATGATTTCTTTTAACTAAATTTTGTTTAAAATATAAAGTTATATATTCATCTATTGGTGTCCCCTTGTCAGAAATTTATATTTGATGTTTTGAAAATGTAAAACTATATTAAGAAGGAAATAGTTATAAGTTTCTACAGCATGTTTGCAATTAACTCATATTGGACTGATAGTCTCTTCAATAATAAATGCAATGCTTGGATTCTCACTCCCTGCTTCTCCATATTATCTGTATAAGCAGTCCTCAAGATTTGTCCACTTGACTTTGATACATTTCAGTCTTTTGGACTCTATAAACTAACACTACTAACTAATTCAATTTCCATATGGTAAAAATTCATTCATACATTTTTTTTACTGAACTGCATTAGGCCTAGGAAATTTATGATTCCATTTTTTTCTTTTCTACCAAATTAAGGGTACAATGTCATAAAATGCTCGATTGATAATATATTGTATGCAAACATTGCTTTTATATATTGTAGGTTTGCATAAAATAGGCTAGAGAATCAATTGTTAATGAAAATATAAACAGAAAATCACCTATATATGTGGAGTTTCTAGATTGAAATCCATGGGTGACTGCAATATTCAATGAGACTGATCCTATGAGAAATAATGAATCACTTTTATAATTTAGAATATATCTTTTAGATAATATTTCCAAAGTTTTTATGGGTTTGTTTAAGGTGTCTCTCCAGGACATTCTTCCTCACATTTATGTTTGTAAGCAAACCAATGCTATGACATTTACCACTGCACAGTACTATTACATGCACATTGTATCTGAAGACCTTTTTAGCATGTATTTGAAACTTCTAATACTAATGTTAACTTTCAAAAATGAGTATTAAATGCAAAAATGATAATATTGATTCGGAGGTGAAGAAGCATAGGCTTCATGAAACTAATAGAGGTGAATTGTCATGATAGTGATCCTTGCAAGTCTGGTTGAGACCAGTGCATTATACCTGCAAGTTTTTATGACCACCCTCTTGGCAGGACGCAGCATAGTGTGCTCAATTAGCTGCTGGATACACTGGAAAATTTGTCATTCATATTGGGAATTGAAACATAAAACTTACACCACAGAGTATATATATGATTCAATGCCTCAAGATTCAGCATTTGCACATTTTTAGCTCTACTTAAAATGTGATTAAAAATTCATAAATTCAACTTTACAGTTTTTCAGGAATGCAACTGGTACAAAAGTAAAGGACTGCCCATATCTTTAGATTATCACAGCAGTTAACATTTCCTATTTCATCAGACTATTCCTTTAGAAAGAGATAGAGGTATTTTGGATTTATTGGACGAATGGTGCCTGTATGTTGTTACTAATGAGCAACTTTATAGCTGTACTAAGAGGTGCAGGTGGCCTAATTATTAACAGCATGGAAAATGGAATCGACAGACCGAGTTCCCTCAGGCTGAGGCAGTTTGCATTCACTTTGCGTTAATGCCCTTGGAATCCATATCTTCTCCTCCCAGTTGTGTGTAGATAGCAGAGCGGATCAAACTCTTTAGCCTTGTCCAGCAAGCAGTCTTGGAGGGAGATATACTCTGGACTTTCCCCGGGTTGAATTCAATGTACAGTTAATGAGGCTCTGGTGAAGCTTTGATGGGCTTAGCTAGCCAGAAGTTGATTATTATAGAGTGCCCTAGTAAAATAAAGAAAAAGAACAAAATAACATGACTGCCATCTCCTCTTCCCCACACCCCCTCATGTATCCGTGAAAGATTTTAACATGAATAAAAACAAAGTCGTTGCACTATTTATGCTACATGTAGTTGGCTTATGTTGTTATTCTTGTTCCACATTCCTTTCTGTGAAATGCAAGAATTCAGTCCAAAAGATGAAAAAATCATCTATGCTAAAATCAGTATTTGATGGCTTTAATTTTTCATCAAGAATTGTCTGTACAAAGAAAACTATTGATTGGTTGTACATGACCTGTGTAGATTTTGGAATCCCAGAAAATCATCTTATTTTTAGAAATATTTCCTACCAAATTTTATTGATACCTCATCACCTCATCACAAAACATTCTCTTCTAAAATTCTCAGTCTTTTCTATTTAGTAGAAAACAAATATCAATAACTACTAAGTTGAAATTTGACTAATACTATTCTTTGCTTACAGCAAATCATTTTTTTTTTTTCATTTTGTGTGACTAACTCACTAATACTTGTGTATGACCTGCATGCTTGTATTCCAGGATTGGCAAGAGGAGTCTGATGTATTGGCTGACTTCAAAAGCAAAGGTACAATTAATCTTTTTACACCTTTCTGTTACTAATAGTTTTTATGTGGTTGCACCAATAAGTCAACAGCCTGACATGTTGTTATTAGCTGAATTTTTATCTGAAAATTTTGCTATTTAATGTTGATTCATATGATTAATATTTATCGCCTGAGTAATTAACAAATGAAAACTAATTTACCTTTGATTTTTATCATTCAGTTGACTTTCTATTTCATTCAAAAACAAAACTGAGCAATTTCTCTTAAAATAAACCCTTAGCTGAATAGGCTGTATTCAGTACCTGTGAACACAAAATAATTTAATTTTTTTAATGAATAAATGATATGGCTAATAACAGTGAACTTGCACAAAAATTTATTTCAATTTTGTTTTCAATCAAAATAGAAAAATCAATTGAATGTCTATGGAAATCAAAAGTAAATCAGTTGATGTTGAGTTTTTTAAATTTGAGTTTGATTTACAGCTCAAAATTTTAATGCATTCGTATATCTGATAGAGAAGGGGAGAGTGAGAGCGAGAGCTGACATCTTTAGGCAGGGGGAATAAAACATGACCTCCTCTTTGAAAGTCAAAGTATATTTCAATCATCCGTTAAAGCTTATGCAGCAAGTGGCTTCTAAGTATGTGATAATTTTAGAATGAGTTTGAAATGGAAATAGAAACCCCTGCTTCAAACATATTTTGGTGTGTGATTTTCAAAATCCAACTTGCCAAGAACCTGCCTTAGGCTTCTGCAAATACCTATTCAAAATTTCATGGGGTTATGTTGAATAGTTTTGGCTGTAGGCAGTCATATACATGATAGCTCATAAATTTATTATTTGTTCTTTTGCACAAGTCAGTGATTGAGATTCGAGCCAAAGATTACAAAGTCTGAGGTTACATCTGTTGTGATAGATCGGTGAAAATTGTAGCTGCATGTTTTATCAAATATTTCATTCCAGGCTTCATTAAAAGATGCATGATAGTTGAAGCAATAACGAATCAGAATCTGAATGTAGTTAGAAAACATCTTCAACTCTTAGCCCTCTGAATTCTTTTTCAAGGGTGCCAAGATGTTGTACTCTTAGCAATATTAAAAGCTTACAAATTGTGTGTCTTTTATATATGACTGAAATTGACCTGACAATACTAACGCAAAATTCAAGTACACCATTGTTTGGCAGTTGGGGTCCCCTACATTTTACCTGTAATGAATTCTTTACAAACTTAAATGTTTCTTTGCAAAACAACTTGGGCAAAACTTACTATGCTTTTTATTTATTTTCGATTTATTATTATCATAGGAAAAATGGAACACTAAATAATTTTCAATTTGAAGGTCTATTTTAATACACCTATTTTGTCTGTAAATTTGACAGAAGTACAAACTTATTTATTCCATCTAGCAGCTCAAAATTAACATGGTTTGTTTAAGATGGCTCATATAGATATTTATTAGCCAGAAAATCATCCCTCTACTGGATCTTAAACCTTATATTAAAAATTTATGAGCATATCTCAGCAAAGACTTATTAAATTACTTAAAATTTGCAGATTATTAATGTAGTTTGTGTACTTGAGTTGAACTATATACTTTTTAGTGAGCATCCTTCTTCTCTGTTACAGACAACCAAATAAATGTTGATGCAGTACTGAATGAAGTCATCTATATGCTCAAATTCTTTACTGACAAATTAGAAGAAACCCAAAGGTAAGTATTTGCTATCATCTATAATGAACCATAAGAAAATATAGAAATAAAGATTCTCCCATTGTCCAAGATTAAAAAGGGGGTACAGAGTGGCGTAACAGTTGCTGGTTCAAGAATAATTGAAGAGACAAGCTTATTCCAGACAAGGTTGTTTATATTCACCTCAAACTTATAACCACGGGAAAAGCATCAATCCACTAATCCCAGCTATAGGTAAATAGCAGGGCAGTTGGATTCCTTTAGCCCAGTAAGGCAGTCCATTTAAGAGAAGGTTACTCTAATGAAAGAAAAATTTTGGGTGGTAGTTGTCATGATCTGAAGCCTGCGTTAAGGAGGTGGGTTTGATATGAGACTAGCAACTTCTCTCCATAAAAACTTACTTGTTCCTAAAACCTCAGCAGAGTGGTTGCAACCCAAAGAGTCTACAGGAATAAGCAAAGAACACTATCCAAGTATTAATCATTTGAAAGCAACCACAAATTAAAAGACAAGATTTCTTTTATTCTCTAATCTGCAATTTTGCTGATTATTTTTCTGAAATCTTTTTTAAAATTTTTGTTAGACACCTGAAAAAACTCTCTTAGAATGTACTCTTCAGAAACTAAGTGAAATAATTAAAGAAAAAACACTGATTGACATTCTTACGTGTCATCAGTATCTAATTCTATTGGCTTTGTGTATTGAGAGAAATATAGATTATAGATGGAATTTCATTCTTTCATTACTTTCAATGATTTTATTGGTCTTATATAGCAGACTCCAAGAGAGACTTTGTCATGTAAAAGTCAACCTTTAAATGGTCGTGGCAGGTTACAGAATATTTGGAAGTCCAATATTTCAAGATCTCCAAACCAGCATTCTTTAGAGCTTGTGTGGAGAGTATACTTTTATATGGATCTTAGACACAAACCATCAGAGATCTACGAGGTATACTACCTATTTTCACCACCATTACTTCTGAGAGCGCGCTCTGCTAGTCACTGTTTTTGTACCAAAGAGCAAATTATTTCTGACATAGTCTACCTTTGACTACCTTGGCCACCTTGGAGAAGAAGACTAATGAACTACATCGACTACATAGCTGGGGATATCCGTCACAATATAGCGAACACTGATGATGGAAAAAGATTCATGACACTACATTGTGGATTCTGTCTCTGAAGTGTCTGCCAAGTAGTAGTAATAGTATTAAAACTTAAACAGGATAACTTTGAATTTTCATTTTAAAATCAAATGATTTTGATAACTTCAGTTGTTTTAGCTTTGAGATTTTCTACATCAGATACGAATTAAATATACCTTACTCATCATTTTCAAAACTTAGTGCCTAAAGTAGATATTATGGCCAATTTCAAAATCTTTAGAAGAACCATGTAACTATCTCTCATATTGTTTTTAAATTTATCAATGTATCCATACCTTGCATAGATAAATAACCATAGCCCGTAATTTAGGCATTGTTAGTCTAAAATGACCATAGAGACCTCAGAAAGTACTTTTTTTTTTTTTAAACAAATGGAAAAGTTTTTAGATGATACTTAGGGGTGTACTCCTGCAAATCTTTAAGGTATTAGCTACAAAAATGTGACCAGGAGTGCCTGGGGATACACACTTAGACACAGACGAGTAAAGAGAGAAGAATATGTAATCCATTAGTTGGTCAAACCGCCATTTGTAGGGCTTTTGTGATTTGATTAGTTACCTCACTATTTCATAGTAATTCTAATAGTTAATGTAATTTAAACATATTGCAACAGTAAATATTTTAACCAACAGAAAAAAAAGAAATATATATTTTCTTTTTTATCTCTGCAATCATCTTGCAAAAGATTTTTTGTATTGTGCAATTATCAAAATTTCCATTATTATATTTTATGACTAGAGGGCAATATTTATCCAGTGATAGTTTACTCCAGAGATTTGTTTCACTCATAATTTTTTTTACAAAACTAAGTTTATCTTACTTTCTTTTTCTTTTTTTTTTCTAGCAACAACTCAAGTTCTTTAAAACAAGCTATTCCTGTACTACTTGAAGGTGTCCTTGCTGTGCTGACTCACTCTAAAAAATTCTTAGGTGTGCAGAAAGAGTTCATTGAACTGTTATGGTAAGTGCATTTTTGATTCTGTTAAAACATTTGAATCTATATTGTTCATTTATAAAGAACAGTAGATGAACTATATTCATGACAAAAGAAATTAGGATCTCAAAGTAATGAGATGCATCTAGATAACTTAATCGGCTAATTTTTCTAATTAACAAAAGTTTCCTGGAGGAATTTCTCATTAAGGTACAAGAGGAAAATAAAAAACAAGACTGTTAGGAAATGAATCAATAAACATAATCTATAGTCATTTTTCTGTAACTTGTTCATATAGAGGATTCAAAGTCAAATCTAAAATTAGCTTTCCAGAGCCCAAATTTTTTCCCTAACTTCCTATTGGTTTGAAAGTAACTCTCATCATTTGAGACTATGACTGGTTGAATAATATATTTAGGTGTTGATGTTGCAAATGTTCATTGCAACTTGGTGTTAGTTTTTTATCAAAACTAATCTGGCCATTTGGAGCCTGAAATAACTTGAATTGTAACATAAATTAGCCAATTTTCTTCTCAGAATGCTACAACTTCTGGTTGTCTCTCTAAAAGGATTTTTAACAGTTATCTAACTATAATTGAAGAAATCTGTGTGTATGCGCCAAGATGATTTGACAACTGACAATCGTTAAAAGTTGTACAAATATTCACCATACATATTATTCAATACACCAGGCATAGCAGTGGTTAGTTTGAAGTTGTTTGGATAACCTAATAAAAAAATAAGTACAGATACAATAATATAGATATAAATTTATGTATGAATAGATATGAAATATCTGAATTGGTGACACTAAAGAGATGTAACTAAAATACTTTGATGCCATAGTTTCATCTAAAGGACAGAAATTTATATAACATGACTATTGTAGGCTTCTCCACACACTGTAAAGTCCCTTCCAAACTTGCACCTTTGGAATGGGCTCTGCCCTAGTGTATCAAATGATGGGAAGCAATTGGTTCTGGTTGTATTGGGATCTGTATTTTCCACCTTCACTTCAATTCTATCTACTACTTTTTAAGTTAAAAATTATCTTTATAAAGTATATATTTCTATTTTCATGTTTGTTAAATGTCCATTCTTTTAATTTTAAAAAAACTTTATTTTTCAATATATTCATTATTAGATTTTTTTTTTCATTGAAGGAAACATTTGTGTCCATCACTGATCTCTCTATTGGGTACTCCAAAGTGTGAACGGAGTGTTGTGACCCAACGGCCAAATGTGGATGAGATGGGTCGTGGATCTGGATGCTCAACCAGTGGACCAAACTTGGCTTCAACAACAACAAAAGTCATTTACAAGTAAGTGGTAATCATTTTTCTAGACCATTTTAATATAATGGCTTTAACTGATAAATCTTCATCTGATATTTATGCCTTTATAATTCTTCTATAGTTTGCTGAATAAAGTATAATTGTGAGCAAAGAATAATTAGACCAATCCACACTGTGACTTACTTTAATTAAATCCAAATGAGTAATCTATTCTATGAGTTATTGATGAAGTAATAGTGAGAGAGAGACTGAGTATCTCAATGTATGAGTCTATAGCTAACTGGAGAAACAATTGTCAAACTATCGTCTGAATTTCTGTCTAATGCCTATATTGACATTTATTCATCATCCACCAACATCTTTATTTATCCTCCGCTGATGAACCTTCTTCTCTTAACTCCTCTAATGTCTGAGAAATATTTGTTGAAATCAATTATTTTTCCTTGATCAATGGTCTCATGTGTTTTGATTGAAATTGAAATCCTTGTTTGTTGTTTAAAGTGTTGAATGTTCAAAAGCTTTTAACAGAACATACACGTCATGTACATTGATGTTTAAGAAGATTCAAGAAAGATCCAGGTGTTTCCAACTTCTAAATCATTGAACTGTGTGAACAAAAAAAAAACTGGCTGTTTGAATCTAACGGCAATTTTGTATCTCACTTAGTGGGAAAATTCAATTGAGAAAAAAATATAATGAAATGACATGAAAATTAAGTACTCCAGTTGCAGAAAAGGAGATGAAATGAGAAGATTTTCTATTTAAACGAAGCATATTCTGAAGATGACTTCGGAAAAGGGGCTTCTCTGATGTTGAATGGGATTTTATCCAGTGAGGATTTAGATTGTCTCAAATCATTCTGAGGTATATCCTTTCTATTTACTGCACTGATAAAATGGACTTATTTTCTACTGCACTTCACAAAAGGTGGAAAATTTTGTTACCTAGGCAACTCCTCTTTTTACCTTTGAACTTGTGCAGTTACAAAACTGTTCTTGTTAATTGACAACTGCCTGCAATGGTGAAAATTTTCAGTGAAATCAACCATTGAAATCTGGGTCTATGAATGAGAGGCCTGATTCAGTAAGGTTGCAATTGTTTTCAATACATCTGAGGTCAGTTGATCAATTTCTAAACTAAGGTCCAATAATTTATTGTCAGTGTGTTTTTCTTTCTCAGTCTTATTTGTTATCTTTATGACTATTCGTGTACTGGCTGAAGTTGCTCTGATCAGTTTTACTGTAAGCTAATCTTACTGGTTGGTATGAAAGATTTAGTTGTAAAAATTTCATGTATGCCTTTGCCCACTTTTTAATACCTCTTTGGTACTTGATTTCAATCAAATTGATTACACTTTTTAATGGTATGACTTTTTGTTATTGCTTCCACTGCCTTCATCATCATCTATAAATTGTCTTCAATCACAGCCAAATAAGAAGAGACGGGACAAAAACTTTTAATGAAATCTGTCAGCCACTCCCTAGTGGTTGATATCTTTATCAAAGACCCCGGCTCAGTACACCATGTCATATCTTGTACATTGTTGATATTTTCAGTTGATTTCTTTACCCATTTCAATATTGTTCTATTCAATTTTTCAAGTTGTATACTTTACAGTGTTTGATCTTATTCAAATTTTTTTCTTCTTTCTCTTTCATAAAAGAAGAATGGTTTTAGCTATGTTATTTTTGTTATACTCTGTTTTTATTGAAATGTCTCTTTTTCTATGTATGCAAATAACAGCAACAATGAAAAATAATTCGAAGCCATAAGAATTTTATTTTGATAAAAATTATGATAACCATAACTTTCTACCATCTTTTAGCTCTTGGAATCAACCATGAGTATAAAAAAAGATCATTGAAACTTGAAATATAATTTGTTTTCTATCATTTAATTTGAATATGTTTTAAAATGGATGAAATACCGGCTACCTTACCTTTTACACCCAGGATGCATTCCCAGATTGAATTGGAATGTGTTCCAGGCATCCAAAAATTCATACTTTTTCTTTTGATAAAAGCATGTTAATACAAGTTTTTACTAATAAATATATTATCAATTTGTTTTAATGTAAGAAATAAATAGTAATTCAAGTATCTAGTTTTATTCCAAGTATGAGATTTGAACATACATTTATACAGTTCTATTTGCTTTCTTTTGATATCAATTTGTAAATAACACATAGATTATATATATATATATATATTATACATAGATTATATATAAAGATTACTTTGAGATATTATATCGTGTTATGGTTACAGTTTCAAATATTTTTTTAATTAACTTTGGAATAAATAGTTTCATAGAATCAATTGTTGCTAAAAATAATTAAAATGAAAAAAGCAATGCAAAATTGACGCAGCATGCTTCGTATTACTTTGATGAAATTAAACAATAATAACAGAATTATGCTGAAAGAATTTTAACTTTGTTTCCTTCTTTTTGTAGTATTGCTGTTCAACTGGTGCGTCTTATTGGACCAATTGGTTCTCTTCGTCCTGTTTTGGAGTCCCTTTTTCATCGCATGCTACTTTATCCACCTCCACAACATCGACATGATGCTCTGAAGGGAATGAAAGTGGTAAGTTATTCATTTATTTTTTTTTTTTTTTGTTGCTTTATTAAATCTCTAAAGATAAGCTCAGTCTTGTTGCTTGTGTATTTGGTGTGGCATTCCTTGAATTGAAAAACTATTTAAGATAAGTATTCACAATTTTCAAACTTCTAAATGATTATTCCTTTACAAACTTCTGACAACTTGAATATGAAAATTTACACAATTAGATGTTGGCTATATTTTCATTGAAATCAAGTTGTCTTTTTTAATGTTTAAGATTATTAAGTGATTACATATATATTTATTTCACACCAAGATATGTATACATACATTCTGTTTCGTAGAAGTGGTAATTGATAGGATTGTTTTTGTTAGCTTATTCTCACTACTTGGCACCACATACTTACATACTTTCTGTCTACTTCAAAATTCACGTCGGTTATATTTTAGTTCATTGCTAATAAATAATACTAAATAATACTTTCAAGTCCATTCACAAAATTAGACTATCTTTGTTTATAATAATGTACAGCACACACTGATGGTCGAAATTTTAGTGATTAGTACAAGGATATCAAGTATCTTTTGAATTTTGAAATAACAATTTTAGTAGATGCCTAAGTTGTATGTTTAGTATAAATTTTTTAAATCACTAGAACATCAATCCTTTCCTAGACTGTTTTAGAGGGGAGTATGTTCAAGTGATCCCTTGAAACATCCAAGGTATCAGACTTTCACTTGAAACAATAAACATTCAGTGAATTCATCAAATGGAGTGCATACATTGACTATTGAGTCATATTGGTAGAAGCAAAAGCCTGGAATTAAGATGTGTGGCTGTTATCACAACTTTTTGAAGAAATACCCACAAAAATTTATGTGTCACGACAGATTAGGCAATCATGCATTGAAAAATTCATGTATTCATATAAGTGAACAATATCTTTATTTTTTATGATAAAATGAATTAATTCCTATGTCTTGCATTGTTTCTTTAACTTTCTCTAAATTATGATGGTTTACAATTGAATATCTTTTCCCTTTGACTGCTTTTTAATGGGGGGGGGTCTCAATTGACAAAACTTAAGAGGGGAGGATGTACAATGTTTAAATCGAATCTGGATTTTCTTCATAGTTGCTCAGTTCTCCAAGAGGTGTTTTGGATATTGCCGCCCCGACAGGCATAGAACCAGGCAGTACCCAAAAACAATCTAATTGTAAATCTGATATGGCACTCATGAAATTGTAAGTAATATTTCATAATTTGTAATTGGTGTTTATTGTATAAAAGAATCATTGGCATTCAAAAATTGTTTAACCTGTTTTTCATTAATTGTGATTGACTTGGAACAGATTGTTATTTTGTAAATGATTTTGTTTCATTTTAACTCTCTGAAAAGTAGCCATGGGCTACCTTTAAGGTTGATACCAAGTCAATTCCTCTCTATGTAGAATATATTTTAATTATTTGCTTATTATCTATCACTTTATGCTTGAATTGATTACTCAAAAATATATGGCCCAAATCAACTGAAAATTACTTTATTCTCCTATATATAGATTCATTTTTATGAACAGAGACCTTACAATGAAGACATCAAACACTTACAGCCTAAAAATGTTTGATTCTGAAAACTTGTATTTAAGCTTGATCATCGTACAAATATGTTGGTTTTCTGTATCCACTTGAGAGAAGAGAGGTTGAAAGGTAATGCCTAAGAGAACAAGTGATAAACCACCATCTTTATTTGTATACACCTGTGGTATAAATATTCAAATTTCGAAGATAGAGCATTTTCCGCAATAAATTTTTGACTAGTTTTACTAATTGAACCTCTGTGATTCAGCAACTCCCATAGTCTGGCTTTGAATCTATACCATTAGTTTGTGAATCTGACACCAGAGCAGCTCCATTAGCATTACTTAGATGAATGAATGTTTCAGTGAAACTGTTCTGTTGATTTTATAAATTCAGCTGAATTTTAGCCCTTCAGGCTCTTTATCTATGCTTGAAAAAGTGGAATTACGCGAAAAAAATTATACAACTTCTGTAAAGAGTTTTTGTGAGTACTATAGAATCGGGTTGTCTACTGTGTATGATTTAAAGAAACAAAAGGAGCAAATTTTGAAGTTTTTTGCTGAAAAAATGTGTTATAAATGTCAATTTCTGTAGTCCAGCAATGGTCATGTCCCAATCTTGCTAGATTAAAGAGGTTCGACCTAGACTTTCATCTTATTTTGGTTGCTTTTCATCTCATCTCTCAGATTGTCATTGTCTTACATAAGTTAGCATTATAAGGTTCTTATGAACTTCCACAAGTATCTAATTATACAGCATCATAATCATACTTGTCTAGCTTTGTTTTTGCTCTGTCTTCATCTCTTTTGGCACTCTCTTATTCATATAGAAAGAAAGCTATTTATTATAATCACAAATCATGTTATTGAACAGTTGTAATTATCAAAATCAATTGGTCCCAGATGCTTCATTTAAAATGAATTAGAAACTCATTTGAATTAAAAAATGTAAAGCTTTTTATAACGATGAATTTAATAACATAATGATGTTATAACAGTGAATGTAGATTAATAACAATGAATGTAAATTGTTCCAATATTTCTATCCTTTGCTGGATGTTATCTGCTGATTATTCTTATCTGAAAGACCGTCCCAAAGTAATCACAAAAAGTAGCTTCCTCTGTAATAGACTTTTAAAAATTACTCTTATATCCTCCTTATATGAATTTTTTCATGAGTGTCTACCTGCCAAGATTTTCAAGTTCAATTCCACAATTCCTATAAATCTGTTCACTTTTTATCTTTTTGCAGAATAGTTGATGGTATTCAAGAATGCTGCCATTGTAATGATTCAGCTGTCTGCATTACCAGTGTTGAATGTATTACACTTCTGTTGCGTACATTAGAGAGGCTTTGCCGGGGCGTAGGAATTCCGGATGAAGTGGTGCAAGAGATCAATCGAAAATATAACACTACATCAATTGCAGGTTAGAAATTGAACTAAAATATTGAATTTTAAGTGCAGTATTTTGTGATTACCTGATATTAAAGCAATCACTATTCAAATGTTATCGTATAGAAACTCAATCAAACATGAGCACAAATACATATCTGTTTTATCTACATGTTTTAACAGGAAATTAAATACAGGTTTCCCCTGCTATTCATGAATGTAATTCATGATATGCCTTAAAACATTGTTACAAGTTTAATAGCTCATCTTGTTAGCAAGAGTTAGATATGGTGCAGCCACGAAATGAACTATTTTTTATTGTTCTAAATAGGTCTATTTTGAGTTTGTCTAAGAAAAAGTACCTAAGCTCTAAGAAAGTTTCTGGCAACCTATGTTTACTTTAGTCAATACATTTGTATATAATGATCCTTCACTTTAAGTATGTACACACACACACACACATATATCATTTTTACAGTTTTTCATTTAATTCAGCTTGTATTTTAAACTAAATTTAATATACATTTAAAACTCAATATGGTTTTATAATGATGCTGAAGTATCATATCTTACAGGAAATGAAAATGCTGTAAATAAATTTATTGTACATATTCAACACAAAGATATATGTTAAAAAGGAAAGCTTATTATTTAGCTCTTACAAAACTATTAAAGATGCAACAATAATCTGAAGGTTCAGAGACTTGGAAAGAACATTTGATGATTGTCATGAAACTAGAATATTCATTTATATTTATTTGAGGTATGCAGTTCTTTATGATTAAAACAATTTTTTTCCCCAGATTTTTTATCTAATCCTTCTTCATTTTCCCAGATGAAAGCAAAAATTCAATTTCTGATGAACAGAATGTAAATTCCAGTTTTGTCTCAGAAGTTGACAACTGTGATAGTGCTGAAGATACTGCTCTTGATAATCCTGAACCAGAAAGCAGCCTCAAAGCTGAAGATTTGAAGAACAGTAATATTCCTGATGAAGAAGCATCTGATATAGATAAAGAGGATGATACCTGCAGTAATAGCTCTGTGGTAAGCAGTGAATATGCTATGGATGCTTCTCCAACTAAAACATTGGATGGTACAACCCAACCATCAGAAGAGGATGAAGACCAAGATACCAAGACTAACTTCACAGTGACTCCAAGCAGGGCATTTCTTTCTGAAAAATGTGATGCTGCTGAGAGAGCGAATGCTCAAGAATTTATAAACAGACTATCAAAACTCCTACCACGTCTTTTCAACATTATGTCCATTTGTCAGATGGATAACACTCTGCAGGAATTCGCTTCCAAATTCTGCTCAGGTATGTTCTAAATGAATCTATGCTTCCAATTCTACATAAAAGTTTACTTTCTTTTTTACTTTGTCATTATTGACTGGCTTTTAGCTGAAATTAGATTTCTACCTTTTCAGACTCATGGCTACAACATCCTAAGTTCAGTCAACACATGTCAACCATATATTAGAATTTTTCAACAGAAATCTAACATACAATTATGTGATAAAGCTTCATTAGGATTAATGAAAACATTATTCAAACCAATATCCACACTTCTGTTTATTATTAACATGCAGAAAAAACTTTATCCTGCCTAATCTCCTAAAACACCGATTTCGATACTTCATCCGTATGACATGATACTTAAAAGTTAGTCACCACTAGAAGATCTGATATAGCAGACCCTGTCTTGAGAGAGAATGGTATATATTACTCTCTCAGGGATGAAGTCCAAATAACTGTCAGGGAACACAGAGAGTGATAAAACTGGAAGTATCGAGTTCAGCAAGGTGTAGCTTTCTTTGCTCAGCTGTTAGAATCACCTCTGCTACCTGGGTGGCCCTGGATGGTATTATCCATGTGTTGCTGGAATGAACCATGTTGGTATCTTAGCTACCATTTTCTGTTAACTGACTTATACTTTAAAATATGAGACCCTTCTCTTTCCTTATTGATTGTACACATGAAGAAGTTTGCAGAATGGATTGGCCAAAACATTGCAATAACAACATCAGCAACACAAAGAATCAGTTGATTGTCTGAACAAATATTGGAATGAGTCAATAGTATTCATATTTTCTGAAAGTTGAAAAACTGTTCCCTGAAAAATGTGTGTAGGTTATGGTCTTTATCTACAGAGAAAATTAAAACAGAGCTTACTGTTGCTAATAGGAAATGGATACAATATAAGAGTATAAAATTATGATGGTATGGATCAAAAAGGAATTGATATTATCTGAAATATATGTTTATTTCCTAATCAATAATTCTGAATCTGCTATTGAGGATGAAAGATTTTTATGTACAGGTTGGAAACTAGTTTTAAAGGTATTCCCCTCTCTGTCATCCTTGCTGATTGTATTGTTTGCAGTCAGTGGAACTAAAAAGCTATCAGATGACTTAGTCATGTGGTTCTTGATGAACTCAATCAGTTATATTATTAAGACATTCTGTTCATATACTATGAAGATCCTATCATTAAGTAATAGACAGAAAAAATGAGAAGTTGCATAGAAATGTAAGAATTGCATTGCAATTCTTGTTCATAAATTGAGATTATAACCACTTACCAATGAAGTAATCAGTGATAGGCTTCCACTCACAGCCAGACTAACAGTCCAGTCTGGCTCATCTTTTACAGTGATTTTTTAGCCAATATCACCACCTCAAATTAGGTCTAATCCTATTACTCTGGACATGGATCCATAGGATCTGGAACTTGCTCTGGCAAAGAATAGGATTTTTTTTCTTGAAAAAGCCCAAATAATCCCATGAATTAACTTTTCAAAAATAAAGTTATTATTTTGTATTTCATTTAATATAAGTAAGATATCTTCCATCTTATTCTTCATATAAATTTTATTTATTGGTTCTGTGAGAAATTGCTTTGATTAATTTTTTCGTTTAATTCTTATGTCAATTCTAGCTATGATACAAATCTAAATGAAAAATGATGAATCACATATTACTTTCTTCTTTTTGATGTTTGAATTCTTTTCCTTTTTCAAGTATTTATTTGTAAAAATATCTTTTTTTTTTAAATTTTATTTGAACACCAGTCTACTCGAAATCCAGGTCTGCCCCTGTACTTGAATTTTTTAGACATTTAATGATAATGAAAGGAGAACAACTGCTGAGTAAATAAAATAATTCTGAAGTGTTAGAGATTGTGAATTATCAAGATCTGAAACAGTACAAACTGACACATTAGGTTATCCGATAAATAATGTTCGAATTTAGGGTTAGATACAAAAATATAAAAAAATTCATGTTTTATTGGAATTTATTCATTAACTCAGGTTCTATCATTATTAATTAATTCTTTAGCTGCGACAGTTCTTTTTTAGAGAGTCAAGACAAAAACTGGTAATCACTGAAATCAACAGAACAATCTATATGTAGCAGATCTCTTAATCTGTAGTCACCATTTCAAAACCTTTCAAATCATCTTCAGCAATTTATTTCATTAATAGAATATGTCCTCATGAGCAAAATAGATATTAGGGGTTGTTTCTGCAGCATTGTCTTTTCTAAACTCATGTGTCTTATGCACTCCATAGATACGTCCATCTTTAGGAGAATTAAGTTAGTTGAATTGTACTCTGACATATTGTTATCATTTAGGGATTTTGAATAACAAGAATATCATTCAATCTATCACTATCAGACTTCAGATGTTACTTATGACCGGATAATAATAGATTTTTTGATGTTATGGTTTTATAAATATTTTTCTGTAAGACAGGTATCCAAGATGGCTTATTGATATTTTCCTACCTCAACTTAGTCACAAGACAACTACTGTGGGCCCCCTATGAGGATAGAAAAAGCTGAATATCTCACCATGAGAAATCATGAAATGTAAACTTCAAACCTTTATTAGACATATAACACTTTTATCAGTATTGTATAAATTAGAATTCATTTTATTTTTATGTATTTGAGTACTTATATTAATTGTATGTTGTTTTCAGTATGGTGTAGCTTATTGAATAACAACCTTGGGGGATGGGACAACTCGATGTGGCTGACTTGATGTGACTGACTTGATGCATCCAAAATCTATGTAGCCAACTTGATGCCTGGACAACTCTATGTGACCGATTTTACGCAACACTTATTAAACACTCATTAAATGACAAAAGAATATTCAATAAAAGAATAATGAGTAGGCATTACTTTGATAGCAAAATTATTTTATTTATAACTATAAGGTATTCTGTGTGAATTTTCCAGAGGATCTGTTTTTTAACCTTTAGCCTATCGCTAGACTTATATATGTTTTTTTGTGTCATTAGAGAGAGGAAGGATTGGCAAAAAATATACATTAAAATTTATGTGAATAGACTGTATAGAACTGGAGATATGCGTTAAAGCAGTAATCTGTAGTGGAATGGCTTATGGTTTTTGCTTGAGGCATATTTTCAAATGCAAATATATCACCATTAGTATAGTTTACATAGATAAATTTTATATTTAAATTTTTCTCCAGTCTTTCTTCTCTCTGTTGCTACTTTTTTTTGTGATAACATCAACGTTTCAGAAAGTTTGTGCTTTTTATATACAAATATGTTGTTGGCTTGTTCTCATAAGTTTGTGGTATCTACTACATATGTTGATAGTTTATGAATGAAATAAGTTGTCTGTTTTCACAAAAAGGTTTAAAGATTGAAGAAAGTACCCCTCTGGAATATTTACGATGGTGGGAGAGTGAGTAAATAGATGTTCTGGAATATTTATAAGAAATGCCTTATAATTATAAGTAAATTTGATTTTTATATAAGTATAAGGTTTATATAAATATTTTATCAATAAACATTTTTTTCATGATATAATTTCAACCTCAAACATGGAAGAAAGTACCTATATGAAATATTTACAAGGAATAGCTTATAATCATAAATGAATTCAATTTTTATATAAATATGAATTTTATATGAATATTATCATAAAGAAATAAATGCTATTAAATCAACATTTTTTTCCTATAAAATCTGTTAGAAATATAAAAAAAACATTTTTAGTTCGCAAAACAACTATCTTACAAATGTTTTTAGCTGTTGTGCATTGACTAAGCCTATCAACGATTTGGTTTAATGTGAGGTTGTCTTGTCATTGACTCGGCCGCATTGAGTCAGATGCATTGACTCGTACCCAACTCCAACCTTAGAATGTGTTTATTTTTACTTCCTGTTCATCAGGATGTTCAAAGCATTTTTTTTTTTTTTAAATTCATACTCATGTGTACCTTTAAAATCTTTTTTTTTTTTTTTAAACCCTCAGAAACAATCTGCACTGTAAGACCAAACCCCTGTTTTCTTTGCTTGGGTAAGGACTTGAAATTTGCTGGTAGTTACTAATCTTCTTACAGAAAATGGATTGGCTTTTCTCTACATTTTTGCTTTGTAATTAGCTACTACACACCTTGCTTCGAACTCTCATTCATTAGCAAATATAATCAGCAGTATAAGCATAACTCACTTTTATGGTGTTACGAATGCACTGGAGGGGTTTTACCTATTGGTAGATGGATAGCTATAAACATACATAGACTTAGAAATCAAAAATTTACAAATTATTTTTTTTTTTTTTTTTACCAATGAAATTATATCATGGTTTTTTTATTATTTTGAATCTTTTCCCTTTTTTTATAAGTGGACAAAATCAACTAGAAATTTTACCTTTAGAGTATTCTAATCAAACTTTAAAGTTAATTCTATAAAATACTCTGTAACCTTTATGAAATCTATTGTAAAAACTTTGGATGCTTCCACTCTTGTCATTATACATATTTTTCAGGGAAAGTTAATTCTATTTTTAGAATATAACATTTTTAAAATAGAATTGAATTGGAATTATAAAAAAATTTTAATATTTAGATACTATTGAGATTTGGTTCCATGACCTATTCAAATTCTGATATCTTGTGATAAGTTTTTGAACCCTAAAGCCAGTAGTGTTAGTATTTTAAATTAGTTGCTTAGAAATCAATAGATTACCAAAGATTCACACCTTGAAAATAGAAATATCGGTATTATTTTTGAAGAAATCTTAAAATCAACTTTTTTCCCAATATGAATTACTAAAGAATTAAGCTCTGTTTCCCATTTTGTGTCTGTTTAAGTAGATAAGAATTGTTAATTTTTGGTCTTTTTAGTTAAAGTCTGTAGGTTTCATTTGAATTATATGAGAGGGGTTATCTTCATTGCTATATCATTTTTTTTTTTTTGAATTCTCGATTCCTTCTCTCAAAACTATCTTCCTAAGTCAGTTGCTCTTACCTGATTCTAAAATTTCTTTCATTTTTTTTTTTTTTGAATGATTTCAATATTTTTTTTAATCAATTTTTAGACATGGTGACAGGATTTCCATCATTGAACAGTGAACCTGTTGTAATTGTGAATGCTGATGGTATCTATGTTGCCACTATTGCTGTACTTTCTCTCAACTTAAAACTGATTGTCAACGGCTACTACAATAATAATTTTGAAGGAAAAGTTATTGAATCTAAGGTGAGAAACTTTTCTTTTCTTTTTTTTTTCTTATTCACTCAATTCATGAATTTTATCATTTGAAGACTGTTTTTCTTTTATCTGCCTATTTTTTTTTTCAATCTATGTCTACTAGTCTACATCCACCTATCTGCTCATCTATATATTAGGTTATTAAGCATGAAATGTTGTTGGGTTTTTCAACATCATAGGGAATAATGCTAAAAGTAAAAGATTTACTTATGTAATTGCCTTTTTTTTCTAGATTCAATGAAAGTAGAGATATAAATCATTTTTTAAGCTCTTCATGGAAGTGGTGTCTACTCAAAAAGTTTGACTGTTCAGCACTATAACACCAATGCCACACCAGTCATCTGATTGAGGCGCTTCAAACCTATCACTTCTCATAATGGTTCTTAATGGTTTCCCAAATTTAGGAACTCATCAAACCCTTTGGTGACTGCCCAAAGATACCACTGCCTATTCAAGCAAATGTAACTTGGGACTGATTCAAATATATCTATCATGCTATGTAACATTTTAAAGCTTAATAAATAAGCTAAATAACTACATGCTTTTTGGTTCCATTTATGTATATTCATTCATTGATAATATTGATTAATTGCAATTTATATATTGTACAATATTACCAAGTATGGACTATACAGTAAAAATGGCATTTTCTTACATTTTTTTTAATACTTAGTTATTGACCAATCTGAGTGGTGTCAAAAGCCACTCTGTGGTCTATATACTATGCATTGATAGTAGTATTTACATAAACATATGCTTTCAATAAACTTATCCTCTTCTATTTCCTCATTGTGCAAAAATCAGTATTGGCAACTCAAAAAATATTTTATTTTTTATGTATTTTTTTTATTGTCATAGCAATCAATACATCATCATTCCTTGAGAAACGATTTTTAAAGGGACAGTCACTAAAAGGTTAATACCCTTTTTCCTGAACCTGCCTAAATCCAAATTATCTAAACTCTTGCCAAATTCAACAATTCCATTGGGTTTAGCCCTCACACCATCACCACTGGGGGTTGACCTCCCAACTTACGTCATATCACGTAACTACCCACTATGAGTTCTTCTACACCCCCAAATTCAGAAAGCAGATGGCATAGGCAAAAAGGTGGGACTTTAGGGTCAGGTCAATTAATTATATTTTCCAAATATCAATTCCAAGTTTGCTTTTCTCTTAACTCTATTCTAGGGCTGAAATTAGGACTTTGATCTGAAACATTTCAGATGGACTCTTTGGCTTAGTCCAATATCTTAGGCCTGTAGGTACAACCTAATTGTATCCTGGCAAATATAGATAAGGACTGCGGGATCAATCACTGTCAGCCTGACACCTTACATGAACAACTTATTTCTCACTTGCTTTGACAAAACAGCAACTCTAAGAAAAATATTTGCTTGCATTTTCCTAGTTCCAACTAGTTTAAGGAAAAAGACAATTTTTAGTTTTTGTAGAATTTGATGTAAATCTTTGTTGACTTTCAAAATCCTGATAATATATTTGTATTAATGTAATTTCTCACTGGTGTCTGTAATCTTGTTATTGATAGTACCAGATATTGGTTCAATAGTTTTAGATCTGGAAATATCAATGCCAATGATAAAATTTGAGGGAGACCCAAGCAGTTCTTAATGATGAAAAATTATCAACAGCATTGGCCAACAACTCACAAACAATGATTCAAGCTGTTTCTGGTGACTAGGATTTCATCACAGTCCATATCATATAATTTCAAGGCAATAAGTAGGAAAAATGGGTCCCATATAAACTGAATGAAATGCCCTGTGAGACTGCTCAATTTCACACCTCTCATCTGACTGTGCTAAGCTTAGAGAACTGGGGTAGAAAATCTTGAAGCATCCTCCATATTCATCTGACATTTATTTTACAGAGGGTCATCTCTTCAAGCATTCTAAATTCCATATCTATAATAAAGTTCAATAACAAGGAAGCCATCATAAGTGCTTTCACTGAATTTTTGGACCACTAAAGCTAAATGATTTTTATAGAGATAGCATATTATCATTTGAGGATCATATTTTGATTAAATGATAAATATTTACCATTTTTTGTTGTTTATATCACCTTTCATTTTACCATTCAAAAAACATTTCATATGTTAACAACTTAATGTCTGCCTATCTCCCTCTCTAACTACCTACCAAGCAATGTTCCCAATTTTCTTGGTATCACTTGATATTGAGTTTATACAATCAATGCAAAATAAAATGTTTTTATGCCAAACAAATGATTAGCTTGTATTTGATTTAATTCAGTTTAGATTACATAGAGATCAATTTGTATAAGGCTTACATACTTTTATATTCTTTTACTGGTATTAAATGATAATGAAGATAACTGAGTAGTGAGTGGTTTTAAATGGATTAGTTTTGTGCTCTAATATATATTAATATATAAAATCATCGTTTTTATTACTATTTCATAAGTGAAATTGTTTTATGAATCAAATATCAAAAAATTAACTTTGATTTAAATATTTCTATTTTATGATAATGAATTCTTCTTTCTTTTCTTCAGGAAACCTTTGTAGATAACATTTTGAATAGTGGTCTTCTAATCTTCCTGTCCCCCAGCTGGTTAAATGAGATATATCAACAGGTTGTGTCCAGGAATTTGTTAGGTGAAACTGGTTATGAAATCGATGAGGAGTCTCCCCTTATTAGTATGCTAACAGGTAATGTAAAATATAAAAACTTTACTGAAAAATGACCATATTTTCCAACAAGATGCACTTTTAAATTTTGTTGAAATTATGTAAATATTACACCGTGTCCAATGCGCTGGTATTATTACTAGGAGCCATCTACTGGAACTCAAAATGGACATCAATGGGACTTGGATGAGATGCATTTAGTAGGAGTCCTCCAAATACCATTGTAAAACATGTGTCTTATAGCCCAGCAAATATGGTAACTTGATTCAACTTGAAAGCACAAATGAAGCAGAATAATTCTAATGTTCATTAATTATTGCTCCCATCTTATAAATCATTTCATATCAGGTCAAATGAGAGATAAATCTTCATCTTTTTTAAAATATTATTATTGATTTATAAATATTAATCTGTGTTATTAATCTACTTTCTCATGTATGTTAGTGTAATGACAAACTTTTTTCCACATCAAGTGTGATCTTGAGTATTTGATACCTAAAAACACTATATCTAATATTTTACTGTTGTGATATAGGATTATTTTTGTCTTTTAGATATTGATGGACTTGGTAGCCATGAACTATGTGGTCAGATTTTGACCGAAGCTCGTTCCAGCTGTGATACATTGCTTTCTGATGATGAAGAGGATGAAGATGACCAGGACCAATTGACAGGAGATAGATTGCGACCAAACAAGAACTCCATAGCTGCTGGTGAGTAATATCTCTCTTGTGATTATAATACCTGTGAATGGGTTTGCCAACTTTTTTGCAAAAATAAATAACCCCTTTCTTTCCTTATGAATTATTCATCTGAAGAAGACTGTTGAATGGGTCAGCTGGAATGTTGCGATAACAACAAAAGTTATGAAGAGAATTAATTCAATTGGCTGAACATCATTCTCAAAATTGTAAACAGTAATCCCTGTAAAGATGAATTACATTTTGATTGTTTACTGTCAGTTGTTCTACAGGCTTTTTTGAAAAATAGTAACATTTATTCTACAGGTAAGAAAATATCAAAACAGATTTTGTCAACCTGCTGGGGAGGAGTGTTAGATGTCGTTTCTGTTCTTTTGAATGGAAAGAGTTCATGTGGAATCACCAGTAGCCTAGCTTTGATGCTGGGTACGGAAGGCGCTAAAGAAGAGACTATGAAAGCCAGAGAAGCTGTGTGTCACAGTCTTGATGGTCTACAGAAAGCAGCTAAATTGTGTTGTATTTTAGGTAAGTCTTTAATATTACAAATTTCTAAAATATCCGTGGCTAGCTTATCGCTTATCAACAATTAGCCGGTGAATCAGTTGGCTCAACCCACTTTTTATTCTAGAATTCCATTAAAAACAAAGATGGAATGAATCAAGTTTTTGTGTGATTTCATAATTTTACTTGCCAAGAGTGAAGCATTAGCCAGAGTGTCTGCAGCTATCCAATGCCATATTTTGTGGCAGATAAGATACATAATTTTTTTTTTCAAAATCTGACCCTCAAAATCACCCAGCATCCTACATGGTGAATCCTAGACTTGGAGTCAAACATGGGATCTACAAATCATGTTAGTTTAACAATCCTAGCAACTTGATTACCAATACTTTAACAGAATAGTCAAGGGAAAAATCGCAGCTACGCAACTGGCTATAAATTACCGGTCAGAGTCTATACAAAGGTGCACTGTAACCAAGCAGCTACAAAACATTTTAGACCAACTCCATCAGAGAAAATAACAAGGACATGGGTGCAGCAAGGAGGCCCAGCTGAAACTTGGAAGCATAACAATTTGAATCCAACTGCACAAATAGCCTGAAATATAAGGTTTAATGATTATGCCGGCAGAGGCTCTAGAAAATTTCTCTAAAAATTTTTTCCTAACATATTTCATGCTGAATTTAGATGCATCTTATATATCATGAAGTATAGTATTTGAAATGTTGTTAATACATATACACCTAATAACACCAAATAGAAAATAAGGAATTTTATTCTTTACTTTCCATCAATAATAAACAATACTGTTTTCATTTGCCTAGTATAATCCATGCATAATATATTCACAGCTTTATTTTTTGGTAAGAGTTGATAAAAGGACTGTTTTGTTAGTGTGTGTGTGTGTGTGTGTGTATATAATCAACTATTAAATGTTTGATTCTACACGATACATCTAGCTGTTGGTGTCCAGGAAAAACTTTTTATTTTCATTTAATTCGCAATCGCCAGAAAAGACTGATAAATCAACAGCTTAGCAGAAATATCTTAAAATATTGGGATGGATAATGTGAAACAATAATTTCTTTTGTTTTTGACAGGTCTTCAGAAGCGGTGTGCAGCTGTTTTTACCCAGCTTGCTAACACGTCTTGTGTTGTTGAAGAACGTTCAACCCTTCCAGAAAGAAAAGGTATAAAAGCACCCATTCTACCAAATCGGCCCAAACTGGTTAGGCTCCATGCTGCTCATGTGCTTAGTATGGATGTAGTTATGTCTGTTGGGCTAGAGATGGGCAGTCATGCTGCTGATTGCTGGAAGCACATATTCAGGTAAATCATTGCACCAAATGTGTACATTTAAAATTCAAAATCATAAAATGACACATAAAAATTAGCTGTAACAAACTATTTCTGTATCAAAGACAAATTTATAGATTATCAAATAAAAGGAAAACTATTTTATGCAATGGTCCAACTTTGACCAAATTTCATAGAAAAAAGATTATCATTAATTTTTGACTAGTACTTTCTGTCATCTTTGTTAATGGTCATAGAATTAACATAAAACCAACTTGAGGATTTAGAATAGCAACAAAAAAAATGTGGAAGTCTAATCTGTAAAATGAACAGTGACTTTTTCTGTTTGTTTCTCTGACCATAACAATGGACTCTTCCACTTGGAGATAACAATTTTTGCTGATAAATATATCTCCTGCCCACCATTCAAAACAATGGATTCTTCCACTTGAACAAGTTCCATCACCTTTTTAATAAAACTTCAGATGAAATTGATAAGATGTACACATTTATTTACACTTTTAACAACTAAGTAATGAACTATTTTGTCTTAATGGAAGATAATGAGGAAAAAAATGTTCAAAGTCTACAGAAACATGGGTAGATATTTTTACCAAATACATTACTGCCTCCAATTTGTGCGAGTATATGTATATGTATATATATATATGTATATATATATGTATGTGTGTATGTATATATATATATATATAATCAGGAAGTGCCGTGGGTAAATATTCTGGGCGTGCAGTTGGTTGGCCTTTATGAAGTAAATAGTCAGAAAAAGCCTTTTTTTTTTCTTTTTTTTTCCATATATATTTTACAAATGAAAATAAAATGTTGCTAAATCTTATGTATTCAATAAACAACAGTGAATCTGTCATCTTGGTTTTGGACCACTTGTTTTACAAGAAAGCAAGATGGTATCCATTCATCAACCTGAAAAACTGGTTCACATATGTTGACAGCAACGCCTGTTCAAGGGCAGAACACTCCAGTTTCCTGCTTAAACAAGGAAAGATAACTGGTTGGTTCTGACTCCAAAGCTGCATGGTGGTTGACATCTGCAACCCAATGCATGAACTGCAGGAGTAGTGCGAATCTCAATGTAATCTGGAGAAACTAATTCAATGCTAACAGGAAAATCAGCAGACATTATTGGCACTTTAAGGATTTATGGTGTAACCAGAACCTCAAGAACTTCACACTCTGCAACTATGGGGATGTTGGGCCGTTCTGCCTCAGTGAGCGTGTCTCAAAAGTTGATCCACATGTTATCTCATCAAACCTCGACCCACCCCTACTTGAAAATTCACCACCCTTATCTGTATGGTTATGATGCCATGCATCCAACATTCTTAAGTTCCAAAATTCCACATAAGGCTCTGATCATCAACCCTTAACTCACACAGGGGAATCATAACTTTTGCCCTGATCCATATAACACTTGTACCCCTGAATTTGATTTAATAACATTATATAGATGTATATCAAAAGAAAATGGTGCTGATGCAGAAATTGAATCTACGACTGATAGGGTAGCTGTTTTAACAAAGTGTTGCTCTTATCATTGAGCTAAATAGTCACTGGTAATTCAAAGGCTCAAATAACTGTTTTAGCCCCAAATTCTCATTTTTTGCTTATTATCGGTCTATATCTGCTCTATTTGTTTCCCCCCAACACAACAATTTCATCATTAAGAAAGGGATATATTTTGATTCATGCAATAGCCCCATTTTCTTTAATAGTTCATTCTATTTACATTGTCTAAGCCAAGTGATACATTCACCATGTGATAACGGGAGTTCATTTCAAATAAGAGTTTCAATATAATAAAGTTTATGATCATATATATATATATATATATATATATATATATATATATATATAATACACACACGTATAATAACTTCCTTATCCATAAAAATAAAACAAACTTGTCTCATTGAAAATTCAAATACATCCTGTGAATCTTTTCCTGGATAATAACTAGTTAATAGTAAAGACCATTATTTAACCTTTGTTTTTTTTTAAAATCAAATTCCTTTATTTTATAATTTTGTGAAAACAGTTGAGGCTTTAATTTCAACTAAGACTATTTGCCTAATGTTTAATAGAACCATTTTTTTTTAAGTTCATGATATTTTTTGTTATTCATAGATGCTGTAGCCATATTGCAAGATTAGAACATACATACTTCAGTGCTGGGAACAACCAATCTAGCCTTCCTAAAGTGCACCATGAACAACCTGTAATGAGTATACCAAATTTGGATGGCTCTTATAAGTAAGTAAAAATTATTTTATCCCATCCGTACTATATATAGATTCTAAATGTATCCTTAGAGCACCGGTGATTAGTTATTCATTATGAGATGTGTCTAGAATATTTTCACCACCATTTGATAACCCTCTTCATTTAGATTTTATTTGGTTCATTCATAATACAGCAAAAGCTTTAGGAGAGAGAGTTAACAAAATTTATGTGATCCCAGTGCTACTTGCCACGAGTAATTTTTGTTCAAATACGCTTTGGAAAAAATATAAGTCCAAACCTCTCTTATCCTTTAGTCATATCACTGGCATGCCACAATGGAGACAGGGTGAGGGTAATGTAAAAATAAATCCAAACGTCTTGTACTTAACTATTCCGCTCTTGTCTGTATCCTGTCTACAAGATACATGTGATGATATTCCAAGTTTTATTTGTGTTGAAAATAATGGAATTTGTTTCAAATCACTATTCATTTCATTTTTTACCCTATGAAAAAAAGGAAGTTAAAAATTCACACAATTGCAAGAAAGTTTGTTGACACCTTGTACATAAGGAGTACTATAGATGCCAAACAACAGTGACAAAAGAGAGAGAAGGTTAAAAGGATTATAAAACATACGTGTAGGATGAAAGAGGAAAAAGTAGCAAAAAAGAAGAGATTAGATTTATGATACTGGTTGCAACTCTATAATCTGAGACATTTTGAACCCACCACTATTAGTTCCTGGATCTTCTGCTAGAGTTCTTTGATTTTGTTCCAAACCATGTTATAGAAATTGACTTGTTGAACTGACTTTGAAAACCAATCTACAATTTGAAATCAAATCGATGAACACTAAATCAACAATTTTCAATATCTATTGTAGCACAAATTTAGACAAGTATTTATTGATTTTTTTCTGAAACTTATTAATTATTTTTAATACAACCAATTAGAAATCTTGAGTAAATACAAATAACAAGGCAATATGTATATGGAATGAGCTAGCAAGATTAAGGGTCTGGCATATGTTTACATATGGTTTCCATTAGGACTCAATTTCTGTTTTTTTGGCATTTTGTGTTCCAGCATTGGTCAGGTCCCAAGGTTGCTGGATTAAAGAGATATAAATGTACTATATTGGCATAGGCTAACTATTTTGATGTTACTCTTCACTATTATCATTTTTCTTGACTGACAATAGTTATTTACTGTTATTTTGTGGATAGTAATTGCAAAAAAAGAGTGAGTTACTCATGTACTCACTCATTTTTTTCTTCAATGATTGGAACCTGAATTGAAGCAAAAATCAAATGTTTATTTTTAAGCATGCATAAAATCTTTACAGAACCTCTCTCAACATCTTGCTGAAGCCCAAGGTTACACGGAACTACGATTGAGAAAGGGTGCTTTATACATTTCTCTAGTACAGAAAAAGATCAATGTTAAGGTTGATTTCAAGTGTAAATTGAGTTAATTTTCATAATAGTGTCATTGAACTCATTATTTTGTAATGAAATGCATAATCTATAACTTTCAATAGTATATATTTAATCTTTTGCAAGCCAACAGGTTTGTTTAAACCTGGTACAATTTCATTATTACTATTTTTAGTTGTGATCCTGAAATGTACATGACTTCAATGGTGCCTGTAATGCCTGTAGCTCCCACAATAAGTGTCCATGAACTTACCCGTCTAAGCAGTGTTGAAGCTGGTTGGGACAGTGCAATCAGTGGAGGAGGTGTGCTCAGTGCCTCCCAAGCATCAAAAGCACTTTGTGGTCTCTCTCAAGAAGTGGACAGGTAATAATGTGCATGCAAATGTCAAGCATCATTTTTTTCCCTCCTTCTCTTCTCTTACTTCTCTTTTCTCCTCCAGTCATTACTCATCCTTCCTACCCATTCTTGCCTCTAGCTTCTTTCTTCCTCCACCTTTCCATTCTCCCCATTCCATTCTTTTCATCAATTCTTTCCTCAGTTCTCTCCTCCAGTTTTTTTGTCCCTGCTCCATTCTCTCCTCCAGTTTCTTTGTCCTTGCCCTGTATTCTCCTCCAGTTTCTTTGTCCTTGCCCTGTATTCTCCTCCAGTTTCTTTGTCCTTGCCCCATTCTCTCCTCCAGTTTCTTTGTCCTTGCCCCGTTATTTCCTCCAGTTTTATTTCATTATATTCCTTGCATCTTGTGTGAATATGTACCTAATATCTTGTGATCAAAGCTGCTGATAACGACAGCAAGTGTCCTTTGATCTGATGCACTTTAGAAATTTATGTGATCTGTATTTCATTTCTCTCTCGTATTTTGAAAAATAACTTGGTATTTGAATAACAATATTAATACATTGTTTGATTATTTGAGTATTGCAAGCTTTTAAAAAATATTCTTTTGTTTGGCAGATTGTTTGAGGATGCTGCTCAAAAGCTAAACATGCAGGCATTGGTGAGTTTCCTTTCAGAATTATGTACAGCCAGCCACCTTCAACTGATTCAAATGAATAGCAAATCTGAAGAAGAAGAGATATTGAACATAAGCTCCAAGCTACCAACTAATGCTCTGCTATTATACAGACTGCAGGAGGTTCTCATGAAAGTGTTGCATACAGGACGACCACTTCTACATCTGGTTCAAGCCTATAATGCTGTTTCCACCCACCTTGTTGAAGTAAGTTTTCTCCTAATCCCTTTTTTCTTTATTACCTTAATAATGATCATTGTTATTAATCTAAATGACTATAGAAATCACTTTGAAAACTTTCAATTATAATGTCCCCAAATCTTTAGAGTTCTGTTTAATATTGTCTCTTTACTAATTCAACATTTTAATATTTGAAAGATAGACAAGTGAATGTGTAGTCTAGTGAATTTGTGGTTCTCAAATTTTCCTTTTAATGATTGGAAACAGTTATAAATTGGCAGACAGAATGAATATCAAAGAGAATAAACCTTTTTCAGAATATTAACAAAAGTATATATTTTAACAAAGATTGAAGTAGAAGTACAAAAAGTTCTGTAGTTAAGCATTCTGTTTATTTCCCACATTTTGTGTTTCAGAAAAGAGTCAATTAAACTCTGGATTACAGATTCCTACATGAAATTTGTTCAGTATTTGTTCTTGGTGGTAAAGATGAGAGAAAAGAGCACATCAAAATTCTAATGAGTAATTCAAATTCTTAGCTTGTTGTGCACAGTCTTTGGTGATGAAACCAAATACTTTTATAGTATGACTGGATCAAAAAGGTTTCTAATTCAGCTTTTCGTTGATCGGCTAATTTCCTCCTATTTTATTATTAGTCAGAAAAGCTGAATGTTGAAGTTCAAATTTTCTTTTGTCATGATCCACTTTTTTCACAGATTTTCGTTTGTAGTAAATATGACACAAATTTTGTCCTTTACTCAATCATAATACTGATCTGGATCTTGCTGTGGTTTTCCATGTTAACAATGACACTTTCCCCCACTAGGGGTTTAAAATACAGAGCATTAGTTCAAGTCAAGAATTTAAGAAAGATTTATTTCTTATTACATTGATTGAAAGTATGCAAAAGTTAGTATGTTTCTTTATGTAATTATATGATTTTATACCCCCACTACTGCTTTATGATTATAGTGGTTAATCTTCTATCTAATATTCAACTCTGCTGATATCTGTTAGAGACCTAGTGTACCTTGTCATAAGTTAATGGTTAGCAAGCTGGTCATGTTGATCATTGTTTCTGAGTAGTGAGACAATCCTCACTGGATGCCCCATACTTGTGGCCTTTTGCCAAAAATAAGCTACAGGACACCTAGTCGTGGTGTAATGGTTAGCAAACTAGTTTCACAGATTAATAATACTGAATAGTGTGTTCAATTCTCACAGGCTACTTCATACTTGTAGCCTAGTACTAAAACTAAGATCAGGCTTTGTAAATAACTATATGTAAGTGTTGTCTCTTTTATTTTTACATTCAGCATATATTTTTTGTTTGAAGTCAATCATATTTCAAACTTGTGTATTGTTTCAGCCATCATTCCCACTACTGTTCTATCACACTCTGGATGAATTTGATATCCAAAAATTAGCAACAAATAAATTTTGAACTCTTGGCAAATTAATGTTTGACAAACCTAGATCAAATGACTAAATACAAGATAGTGTTTTGTAATCTTGAAGCTGCTTTTTATATATTCATCAATGTATTAAGGATTTAGAGTGATCATGAACAATTCTGTTGCTGTTCATCAGAAGAAATGCTCTATTCACAGCACAACCAAAAATGTAAAAGAAAATATGATTTAAACAAGCAATAAAAATGTATGCTTGAGAAATTTTTACTCAAGAAATTCTAAAAACTTTTTTGGAAACTATATGTCAATGTTGGGATCCAAGAAAGCCAACCACATTATAACAGAGCTGTGGTAACAGCAGGTGGATATGGATGATATTCAGAGGCAGAAAATAAATAAAAGATGGCGATCATTGTTTATTGAATCAGAACTAACTAAGATTTCAGCAAATAAACCAAGACATTCTTCAATGTTTGCTCTTTTTAAAATAATGCCACCAAAATAACTACAATATAAAAGTACATCAAATTTCAGTGTTTAAAAACAAAATTTGTACATCAATGATTTAACCCTTTTAATCATAAGCCATGCACCTTTAAATACCCTGTATCTAAGCTGTTAAGAGGAAAAAGAAAAAAAAAATTTTTCTCCAAGTTTTGTTCATTGTCTACTTGAATGTTTTTAGCTTATTCCTTTCATTTTTACAGTTAGTTACCTAGTGTAAGTCAAATATATCTTGGTGTGAGTCACCTGTTATCAAATGGGCTCAGGGTGTAGTGAAATAGCATTCATCCTAAAAAATGGGCTCATAGCTCCAAATGGAAATTCCGAGTGCAATGTAGATAATAAATGGCTGGAATCCTTCCTTAACAGACCCTGTATCTATACTGACTATAGTAAGATGTAAAGGCAAATGAAAATTATATATTTATTATTATCAATAATTTTGCAATCTGTCTATATTTCTGTAGTTTATTTCTACTATTACTTAATTTCAAGGCTTCAGACTTTTGAGATAGGAGTGAAGAATGGAGAACAGTTATAGTGAGGTCAAGTCTTTTTTGCTCCCATTCAAGCATACGTACATTCTTCTATTTTTACTCCTCTTCATTAAATTGCAAGAGTAGAGGCGAGGGAGCAAAAAAAGGATAAAAGATGTGAGAAACCATTACTGGGGTCTAGCCTTTGTTCTGTTCACACTTTGTGGAGTCAGGAGTAGATAAGGGAGAGTTGTGTTGTCAGATCAAGAGTACGAGGGCAGTACTCTCACTCTAAACTGTAATGGTTTTAAGTACAAACAAGCTGAATGATATACAAAATACTTCATCTCTGAATCTCAAAACAACTTAAGAGTATCAGTTTCTTTTCAAATTATTTTCCTACCATCTTCAAATTAGTATGGTTGATAGTTTCTATACATTTTAATCTCCAAATCCATTTATTTCTTATTTACATTTTTGTATATATGATAATAATATTCAATCTTTTATTTTGTTTCGTCTAATATTTTCACTCCAGGCTTCTGGCAACTCTGACAGAAGAATATCCAAAATGGCTGTAACATGTATGCATGATTATATTACTGCAGTTTTAAGTACCCACCCTGAATATCCTCATTTCTATGTGAATGAACTGCTATGCAAGGGTTTTGAGAGTCTCTTCTCTCAAGATATGTGTGATGGAGATGTACAAGATCAGGTGAGTAATATTTGTTTTTATTGCTTTGCTCTGACTTTATTAACAGTAAGTTATAATTTTGTGACATAAAAATCTAGAATATCCTGTATATATGATATTGAAAATGGATTTGAAATCTTTTGATTCTTTATTCATTGTGTGTTGAAAAATTTCACTTTAAATGAGGGATTTGTCTAAAATAATTTACGAAGTCCAAGTCAGACTTTTGGGGGTCGTTTAAATTCAAAATGTGAATATTCACTAATATTTCTGCTAACCTAAATACTATATATATATATATATATAATATATATATATATATATATAAAGTCAAATGGTTTATATGGATATTTGGAGGACTACCACTCCCTGCAACTCATCCATGCTGATGTCCATCTTTGGTAGATGGCTTATAGCTGCAAGTTTGTTTTTATTTTTAATGAAAAATATTTTATGTACCAGTATATATGGTAATTAAGATATTAACCTGACTCTTTGCAACTCATAACTGCCCATATCAAACTTCATTAGATACCCCCCACCCTTCAATCATAATACCAGCACAATAGATGCATTGTAAGACAAAGAAAATTAGTGAAAAGCCAGGAAAAATGATGACAATAGTATTGAAAGTTTCATAGACTTAGTTTTTCTACGTAAATGCTGAGAAATTTGTGGGGCAGTGTAAAAGAATTGAAGGAAGCCACTCTGATTTAAAGGATTTGAGCCCTGGATTGTCTCCCTTGAAAACGAAAAGTGTTGTTGAAAGAAAAACGAATACATGGTCAGCGATCAAGAAGTGCACGAACAAACAAAGACTCACTCTCATGCAAACGTACGCATGCAACAATAAAACATAAATTAGATTAAGGTAAGAGAGAAAATATAGGAATTCAAAAATCTCATTTTGGCCGGATCCAAAAATTCCTGCTAGAAAAGAGCAGAGACAGGAATAGATTAATAGCTGTATGGGAGCTGAGATGGTACGATGGTGCTAGTGGTTGGTAGACACAAGAGGAAGGGAGATATGGCTGTGGGGTTTTCAGGCTGTGGGACTCCACAAAAGGCTTTAAAAATTTGACTCTATCACTGAGGGAGAGAGAAATTAGCAATCTTTCTCCATATATTAAGGATGTCTTGAAAATGTAAGTGTTCAGCCCAATTTCTCTCTTACATACAAGCAAAGCAAAAATGAACTCAGACTCACTATGATGAACTTCCATGTTATTGTCGTGATTTGTTACTCAGAAGAAGAGCTTTTCCATGCCTGTCTTTCTCCCTATGAAAAAACATAGTATGGACTGTAAATTAATTTGTCCACTAAAAAAATGGAGAGGAAATAAGATCCAAATCTTTTTCCACCCAGGCAGCAACAAGATTAGTCCAAGAGAACTGGTATTTTCCTACCAAGAGTCTTCTCTTCTTTCCTCATCTTTTCTATTCTGTGATTCCCCAAATGCACATTTGTCTGTTATCTTTCACTGAATGTTTCCTGCTGACATTTTGATTTTGCTATAACCCATGCACAGCCAAACATACGTCTTAAAAAACCTGAATTGATGACCAAAAATCTCCTTCCCAGTCTAGCCTGTTTGTTTTTCTTAATCACCTTCAACCAACTTGGCCCACATGACAATGCCATGCCGAGAAGGCTATGACATATACATACATTCATACAGAAAAACTATCATCATTATAGAGATATTTAGCTGTCTTTTTCATAGGTCTTTACACTATCGATTAGCCATCTGTGACATTGTTAACTTTGTCAGCTCTATATAACTAGAAAGCTCTCAGTGAGTGCATGTATCTGCCAATCCCATACTTTTACTAAAAACTGTATGGAAATCAGTTCATACATGGCTATGTTGTGTTCCAAATTACCTTATTTTTGACTATCTTAATACATGACTGAAAGAAAAAATTCTTGGATCCGCTTTGAAATTTAATCAATTCCTCCTTAGCCCACAAAATGTCGTTGAAATTCATTGATTTCTCTTTGAGGTATTGTGTGGACAGACACAAAAATTAGTGTATATGTATATACATATATATATTGTGTGAATGTGAGATATAGAATGGTGGTGGTATTTTGACAACGTGGAAAACGATATAAAAAAGTGTTAGATCTCAAAAACTTTCATTATCATGAGAATAGGCTTGATGCATCTAGCTAGTTCAAACAGCTTTTTCAAAAGTATATGCAGTGGTGCTGAAAACTATTGCGAACAAATGTGTCGCTGTTTACATGTTCAATTATATATATATATATATATATATATATATATATATATATATACCACAATATAGAACAGGAATGCAATATTGCATCAGCTGAGCAATTAGCACCAGTGGACCCCAAATTACCAATTACCGTGTCCACACTGCCAGAGAACTATCCAGGTGTGTATTGGCCTAACAAGCCATCTGCACACTCATAGAAACCAACCCCGACTCAATGACTAAATGTTTTTTGTTGTTTCATTGGAGGAACAACTATGAGGCATTTTAAGTAGAGCAGATTTAGGGGGCCCAACTAGGATTTGGTTTGAAAAAAAAGATTTTCTCTCTTTACTTTAACCCTTTGGCTACTATGGTTAACTTGATCTGGCAGGATAGGGCTATGTATAATGTCGATACATTTCTAACAATTTCACTATAGAAAGCACTCTGAAGTAATTTTACTTTAGAAATGCCTTGAAAATTAGGAAAAAAGAATTATCTGTGGGCAAGCATTACTGATGAAGTAATAGTCATTTAGAATGTAGTTGATAATATATTATTACTCTCTGTTTTGGTTTACTTCATCCGAAAACTTACAATATTATACTGGAATTCACCAAAAACTAGTCTTATATTCTCAAAATTCCATTTGGCATTATTCCTGATATCTTCCTGGTATATCAGATGATTCAACAACTCTACACAGTAATATGTGGTATAAGAATTAATGATTGATTAAGTAGTGCTTATGAGGGCCTCTTCTTTACTGTCATACCGGGTATTCATTTTTTTTTTTTTTTTTTTTTTTTTTTTAGATTATTATTCCTTTTAGATTCCATTGGGGTTTTTTTTTTTTCTTCTTCTTCCATTTTTTATTTTTATTTTTTCATTTTTTTTTCTTTCATTTTCAGGTTGTATGCTCTATTTGTGAACTTGTAGAAGCTTGTACTGCTGAGATTAGGTCTGGTTGGAGGCCTTTATTTGCTGCACTGCAAGCAGTCAAGATAGAATACACCCTCAATGAAGAAGTGAATGAGGCTCGACAACGACATATTGCTGCTGTACTTGATGTCTTTGAAGTGTTTCTTAATACTGACAATATCCTTGTGTTTGCCAATGCTGCTGTGGATTGTATACTCTGTCTTCTGAAGTATGTACGTGGACCAGGTGGGTGCATGAAAACTTTTGCCTACTAAAGCAAACTATAGGACATTGGGTAATATTCTTTGTATTAACATAGTAATATTGTGGCAAAACAATCTACTGAGTTTTATTATAAACTATTTGTGATGTGATACTCAAGTTGGATTTGTATTTTCATTGTTGCTTTTAAAGTACTAATTCCTCAATTTTGTTCAGAATGTCACATTCCATGAAGCCTTAAATATTTATTTAAAACATTACTAATGTTGTTTTTATTTTTTAGTACTTTTAAACATATGGCCTTTCTTGAGTAGCATTTTTATATCTACTGTTTCAATTACAAATGGAAATAGATTGCAATCTTTAGAAAAAATGGAAGTACATCCAATTTTCCTCCACAGGGCTATGTTTTAACATTCTGCATAATTTTTACTGCAACTGATATGGCAATGAGTAAAGTTACTTGATACAACAATCCTTTTAAGCATCAAGAAAATGGACCATCTTTTGGAGGGGAACTACATTTGCTTAAAAGAAAAACTATAAGGAGGATACTATTTCAAATAATCAATCAGTTAATGATACTACATTTCAGAAGTTTTGGCAATTGTCAAAATTGAAAAAAACAAGTAAAATTTTATAGTATTTTGAATATTGAATTGTGTTTTTAGTATTATGCATCATGAGATTCTAAAATAAATTCATCTGCTTAATTTCTTTCTTTTTTTTTTTTGTCATTTTACTTTCTCCTCTTTTTTAATAACCTTGTCAGTCTTGTCAGGATGCAGGCAAGAAAACATAAGTTCTTCTGTCTTGTCTATAAAAGACAATAATGATCATTAGCTTTGTTCCTTGAAATGGTAGAAAATGCAATACTGTACAATTTTACTTTATGTTTAATAATAAGCTTTTTCTCTGTCTGTAGGAGAGTTTGAATGTGTCAGTGATGATGATTCAGATTCAGGCAGTGACTTCACTTCTACTGATGGAACGGAGAACCTGTGTCTACCTGCACTCAACTATTTGAAACAATGCTGTCAGATTCTTGCTTCAATGTGGAATATGCCTCAATGTCCAATCTTTCATGGCGCCCACAGGTAAATCAATTTATATTTGCCGCAAAATATATACATTTATATTCTCTTTTCACAAGACTTTCTAAGATATATTTTTTATATTCACAGTAATGAATTTATTCTAGATAATGAGGAAATTATTCAAAATTTTCACCTTAGTTTAAAGTTGTGTGTGTATATATATATATATATATATATATATGTATATATATATATATATATATATACATGAGGTACTACCTGAATGTTCTAGGAACTTGGGTATGAGATAGCTTACTCAAAAAAATTGATAGAAAATGAGGTTCTTTTTTTCTTCAGATAGGTATACCGAGAGGAGTATAAAATGTCCAGTGAAACATGCAAAAATGCTGGGTTATTTGACAGATGAACAGATTGTTCGATCTGTTCCAATTTCCAAAAGATTTGGATGGCACTCTGTGTGTGTGTGTATATATACATGTCTAGAAAGATTTAAACAATAAACATTAAAAAAAAGATTTTTTTAAAAATTATTTTGTGTCACTTCAGTTACTTATACCTTATGTAATTTTCTTCAGTGTTTTTTGCCTGTTTTACATATACTTTGTTATTATAGTACTTTGTATGAATGTTCTCTTGTTGAGATCATCAGTTGTTTACCATGTAACTGTTCCAGGGATTTTAAAACCAAACAGTTTTATTAACATGGCACCCCAACAGTGTTGATCAAACACCATCTCTCTTTTAGCTATGATTTAAATATATTGCTTATGTCATACATGTAGTTTATTTTATATAGAGTATTATCATAATGCATTGTTTATGGATGTTATTTTACACTACACATCATTATTTTTTTAAACTGGGCTTATGTAGATTAACCAAAAGCATATTCAACAATGAGTGATCAGATAGTATTACGACAAATGTAACTTGCTGTTTGTGTCACTTCTATTGAGTGTTCACCCATGTGAATATTAAATATGTTGTGTTTGTTTTAATCTCAGACTACATGCAAACCAACTTATAATATCATCTTTAAGAATACTAATTACATAGAAAAACTTTTTTTAGTTGATTCTCTATCAAGATATCAGTCAGACAAATGGACCAGAGCCTAATGTTTTCCCCTTTCCCTAGTTCTAGTCAATACAATGATCATTCACATTGACAAAGACTGGATCCATCTCTTTTGGTTACTTAATTCCCCAAACATTATTACAAATTTATTTTGATATACATTATTCCTTCATTCTTTTTTTATACTCTTGTTAATATATTCTTTAATTTTCATGATTATATCTTTATGGTTCCAGCTGATAAGTTATAAAAGGATCAGGACATCTAGTCATGGTTTTATTGATTTTTTAAAAAAATCCTACTAATTTGGCTGCTTTCATTGACTATTCTTATAACTAAAGAAACAATTTTTGTTATAAAATCAATAAATCTATGAGTACTTGTAGCTATTCTCAAATATTGTAATAATATAGTTCCATAAAATGTATTAGATGGAATATTACTTGTTTTAAATGGCATCAGTACAATATGGAACAGAAATGAGTCTTATTTATGAAACAATTTATAGACAAACATTCCATCCTCAATTTTAATATCCAAATCTAGGAATGTTGCTTGCATTCCATTATGTTTACACTTTAATTCCAGATCCTTAGGGTATATATCACTATACAATATTCCAAATTCTTCTCCATCATTAAGACAACATGCATATGGATATATTTATAATTCATAATAATAATAATTGACAATATGGAAATGAAGAGATTGAGATTTGTTCTGATAGTTCTCAAAAAATGTTATTATAATTTCAACATATATAACACTTTGGAATCATAAATAATTTTGATATGTATTGAAACAAGTCTCACTTACTACATTTCCATATGGCCAATTTTTACTATCATCTTGTCAGATTTTCTACACACTTATATATAGCTTGAAGGTTTGTTTCTTATACTAACATCCTCTGTTTTAATTACAGCAAATACCATATGATTATATTTTTAATCTCTTTAATATGCCAGTATTTATCTCAGTTGAGCAGTTCTCTAATTTTGTATTTTTCTTATTTCCTTAGGATACAAGTCGGTTTCCTACAAGAAATAATAGACCCAAATATTCCAAACATGGACTTCGAACTTTTCAAGCAGAATTTCTCCTCTATAAGTGGGCAGCCCCCTACTCAGCTTTCAAGAAATCCCAGTTTTTCTCAGAGCCTTGTCTTAGATAGTGCCTTGTACTCAGTTACCTCATCAACCTTTGGTGGTGTAAGGACTGATGGAGGCACTCCAACAGATAACAATAGTATTACATCACAAGACTCTGGATTGGAGGTGCCAGCCACCACACCTGGAGCAGAGAAGACTTGCTTCCAAGATGGAATAAAGCAAGAACATGGGATGGAACAGTACAAGACACCCACTCTAAATGCACTAGATAACCAATGTGGATTACTGCATGTGTGGTTTCTTATACTGGATGGCTTAGCCAGTGCTACATCTGTTTGCCCTCGTAACTACCAGCCTCAAACTATGGATATGTTATTTGAACTGCTTAAAGACACTGCTGATATTCCAGGTAAGAAACAGAAAATGATGTTATCAGTCCCTCTTAGGCATTTGATTTGGTTTTATAAATTCAGAGTGCTTTGCCTGAGAAAATCTTGATAGGTTTGATATCTTACCAAGAGTTGTTTAGGTGTTGAACACTTTTGTTGTGTTATTACCATAATGTTTCGGCCAATCTACTCTACAGGTTTCTTCAGGGGAAAAATTGGTATGGAAATTGGGGGCATTCCAGCACAGAATGGTTTTCATTGCTCAACTGAGAAAGAAAACTGAAAAGCACGCCCTTGTATAAATTAGAAAGCACTCATAGTACTTATCTCTGCTGACGGTTATTGCACAGGGATCCTCACAAAAATTGAATCATTTCCATAGCCTATTGCCCACCCTTGCACAAAATCTAACTGAAATTCACTGAGAACTTTTGTGAGATATCCTGTGGACTGGCATGAACTTTTATGGCACATTTATGTAGTGTAGACATATAACCATAATGTAGAGGAAACATTTGTGCGTGAATCTGTTTCAAAAATTTAATCACTACTTTTGTAGCCTACTGTCCACTCTAACACACAATTTCATTGAAATTCATTTGAAGATTTTAGAGATATCTTGTGGACAGTCATGAGTGTATACATAAATGTATTGGAAAAATATCTCTCATTCAAAAAATAATTGAAATTCATTGAATACTTTGGAGATATTGTATGGATAGACAGATGAAATGGAAGATAGATGCAACTGAAGACATATAACTCTCTAACTTTGTTGGCAGTGATAAATTAGAATCACTTATGTTACACAGGTGTTTGTGAATATTTATGTCTGTGGCTTGCATTGCTGGGAATGCACTGAAACCGATCAGTATATTAGCTTCTATTTTCTGTTCATCTGGTTCTGTGAAAAAAAGATGCTCACCTTTTCCCTGCAGATTTTGCAATTGAAAAGGCTGTAGAATCGAGCATGTGAAATTCTATGGTAACAATGCACAGGAAGGAATGTAAGGAATGAGTTCAGTTGTTCAACTAACTCTTGGACTGATAATGGCTTTTCTCAAAATTATAGACAATTTCTTGATATTTGTATAGTTTATCAAAAATGTAACTTCTTATTCTATATGTGCAAAACTATAAGACCAGTATATATGGTAGTTAAGATATTGACCTGATGCTTGCAAATATTTTCTTAAAAATCTGTTTGTACTATATAAACACTATATTTGATTTTTTTTCAATTATTTTTCCAATTTTAGATAATTGACCATCTAACAATTTTACAAAATATATGCTCTTGATTTGGATTGAGATAAACTTTAAAAAAAAAAAGTATTATGATAATCAAAGTTGTACTTTTTTTCATATTGGTTTTGTTTCAAACTCTTTTTTTTGTGTCTGTGTCTAAACTTCTGCTATTCTCTTTTATCAGGTCCTTCATTCACCATGTACTGTGTAAATAACCTCCTATTACCAACACTTCAGAACTGGCTGAGAAGATGTTTCCGGAATCAGACATTTTGTGATACAGGCTCAGCAAATTTCAAACAGTGTTGTGGACTCAGTACAGATTTAGTTGTTCAGCTGATTACCAGATTTGCCGGTAAATGAATTACAGTTTTAATTTTGATAGAGATGAGATACCTATGCAATAACAGATTACATTTGTACAACTTACCATTTTCTGGCCAGCACTACCCAGTCCAGGTGGTTCACCACTGACAATTAAGCCTAGCCCCATCTTGAGATGTAGGGGGCTAAAATTAAACTAGAGATCAAGTGACCAGGGATTCATAGTCCAGACAAAAACACCCCATTGTACTGTGATAGGTAGAGGTACACCCTGATGTCTATAGCAATGACCATAAATTGTAACATTGAATGGTGTGCATTATTGGGTAGGAATACAGATTACCCAACACTATAAAAGAACATGCTTCACATTGTCCTCATGGGATTGCATATAAATACCTCTATTCTCATTACAATATGCATCAGTCAAGCTCAGCTCAGCTGCTCCTTTGTCATGTGACTCAGTCTTTGTACCAGTTGTGAGTTTTTACCTGATTAGGATGCTAGCCTGACACCCAAGATAGATTACCTTACAGGGCTAAAGAGCTCCAATTGCCTTGCTATTTTACCATAGCTCGGGAGAGAAGTGGATTCATATCTTTCCCAAGGGCATCAGTGTGCCGTGAACACTAACTGTCCCTGGTAGAGTTTGAACTCAGCTCGCCGATTTCATTCTGCATGCCATCAATCGTTAGGCCAGCTGCACTTCCCATCAGTTGAGCAATGAGGTACAAATTATTGTAATAATTTCAAAAGTTCAATACAGTACCTATATAGTAAATCTCTCAATTTTAGTACGTCAGTTCTCTTCGTCTAGTGGTTAAGACTGTCAAAATACAACTCTGACTTCTATTCTTGTGGTTGTGAGTTCTCACTTCATCTGAAATGTTGGTTCAAAAAGAGACTGAAAGATTGAACAATGAATTAGGTTTTTTTCAGTCAAACAAAGAACCCATTTCATCTGAATAGCTTTGACTGTGCAGTTGGGCAGCAGGATTCAAGCAAAATCTCTTCATCTCTGACTCCTTCTGCTTAGTTAATTTTCTGTTGTGACTAGCTGGTTGATTTTTTAAAATGTTTTCATTGTTCAAGTCATGTAATCAAATGTAAATATATATCATGGGACCTGATTACATGCTCTGCCTTCATCAGACCATTTGGAATATTGATGTATTACATTTACATGTACCACCATGACCTGTAGTCAAGCCATGTAGTTGAATATATTATGTTACAATACCTTTGGAATCTATGATAACTTGGAGCTGAGTTTTTCCACTAGGGGAAAATTCTTGGGTGTCAGGGTAAATTTGGATCACAGATTGGATGATTCTAACTGTTGGAATATTGATCTTACTACAAACTACAATTCTGCTATGTACTTTTTGAGTTAAACAAAAGTGCATGGGCAAGAGAATCTATGACTTTCAGTTTAGGACTTGAGGCAGCAAAAGCACAGAGAATGAAGAGAAATCAGATTTTAGGCTTAAATATCAAACTTTATTATCATCAAATGTACAGAAGAAACTTTCACCATGATTTTTTCAGTGCAACTCTTGAAACCAAAGTTTTTGGTATATGTGGCAAATCAGTAGAATCAAAACATCTAGTAATTGAAAATCCAAATGAAGTGATGCTTCCTTAAATGGCTAAGGCATCTACCATTGAAAGAAATTGTTCACTTGCGCTAAGATTTATGTTCACCATATGTGTTAGCTTGTCAAAACAAGGGTTTTCAAGCATTAAATACATCATTACCCATTTCCAGCTGTTTAAAAAATTCAACATTTTTTTTATGCTAACATCTTTGTAGGAACATCTCAAGATTCTTTAGTGGAACTCTTCTATAAAAAGAATAAGAAATAATAGTTCTTTTATCAATATAATTTTGAACAAAAATTACCTGAAAGTAAAGTCGGGGTTGATTTTAATCAGTTGTTCACATTGATAACTTCAAAAAATTAGTATGAATTTATGAGATGAATTTATATCAAAAATCAGTGTCTGCTAGGTATGTTTTCACTGAGGTCTGATCCTTCTGATATCATAATAGGATACTTTATATTTGAATTCAGCTGGAACAAAAAATAGTCTTGATTATATACTTTATTTCCTGGCATCAATGATGTTATTCTTCCCAAAATTAATCTAGAAAAATTTACTACACATTTTAATGGTTACTGTTGGTTAAAACCACTTCTTGGCTGCAGAAAATTGTAGAGCTGGAGTATCATAATGTAGGTGCAACTCTAATGTGGGTACTTACCAGTAGACAAGGCATAAACTTCTTATATAAACTTACCATGTCTTCATATAGTGAGGAAAAAAAAATGCAGACTATAATTGGTCAAGAGGATAAATGTGCTTAATTTAAATTTATGTTTCTTTTTTCAAAATTTGGGTGTATCCTTATATTTAATTATCTGTTTTAATCCTAGATTCATTCGTTCATATTTTAAAGTTTTGAAAAAGTATGATTTTATGGTATCAAATTATTCATTTCATATGCAGATATTAGCCTAAAATATGGGTTATCAAAAGGTGATAATTCCTCATTACTATGGCTAACATTGACTTTGCTAATTCAGTAGAGATTATGCATAAAATCAGAACAGTGTTTGCTCTGGCAACTGTAAGTGTAAGGTTTGCTAGTTATTTTAGAAATATGATTTTCTGCATATGAATTTATAGCCTATTCAAAGAACTGAAACATCTCAAAGAAAAACTGGAAAGAATTTTACTAAATGCAATGAAAATCTTAAATTCAATTTCTAAATTTTTTTTCTTTCATTTTTCAGAAGAAACCCAATATCACCAGATGATGGAAGTAATGTTGAGAGAACTGTTTATTGTCCTCATTGAATGTGTAGCACAGCCTGCCGAATCCATCTCTCGACTTGGATGCTCTTGTATCAGGTCTCGTCTGCCATCTTCTAATAAATCTGAATGTCTCATTTGATGTAAACGCATACAATACACATTGATGTATTAATACTTATACACAAGTGGTATTATTTAGGAATTTCAGAGTTCCACAGTTTTAAAAACTAAAAATATAAAATAGCTCATGCAAGCGTCTAACTGGAAAATAGTTTTTGTCTGAATTTCTGAGATGAAGGATCATCATTATTATGCACTAATTTACCTATTGTTTAAGAATATCTAGCCAGCTGCCTAGTGGCTATGAATTCAATCCCTGGCTTAGATAGTGAAAAAAAAAAATTTATTCTGGTTCAGTGGAAGAGACAGACTAGTGACATCATTAGGACAAATAATTGATACGAGAATCTTAGAGCATGGACAGTAGAATGAGAACAATCTATTCAGAATCAGATTGAATAAAGGTTTCACTTAGAAATTTGCAGAAGGTTACCTACTGTGCTTGTCATACAGGGTGTAACAAAATGTGACTATAACAACCAAGACGTGCACCTAGTCCAAGTAAATCGGTGTATAATAATGGAAAATATTTTTGTTATTTGCTGTGTGTCTGAAACTAAATATTTTGGTTCTATTTTATCTTGATATCAGTGAGAATTAAGTCTTGAAATAAAAGTTCACGTTGCTTTTTATTTATTTGTTTTCTATCATTTTGGCCAATGAAAGTAAATATTTTCGTCAGATTTAATAGTAACAAAATTATAGTAGGAAAAAAGTTGTATCCACAAATTTTAAACCCATCAATTCGATTAAAAATTATAGATATAATGATATTGTTTATATTGTTTGCATATGATGCTTGCTGTGCAAAACAATGTATTTCATACTTGAAAAACAGTATATCTGTTCCTATCTACAAAAAATAGTAATTATTTTTTGGTAATAGTCTTGATGCTCTAAGAACATTGTGCAAATTCATGTAATGGATATAGGATTTAGGCTGATCTACAATTATGATTGAAATAAAATCACAAAAATTTAAAAGATATCTGCACACAACAGTATATCAATAAATGATGACTAAATATTTATTTTACCCAAGTATTTATTTTTTGATATAATCTCCTTCCTTGTCAATACACTTAACCAAGCATGTCTCTATTAATCACATATATTGAATAGGTTCAATTCCTGCAGCAGCCCATCTTCTTTAATTGTTAATTCTATTTATGTTGTCTAGGCCAGATGGTACATTCACCATGTAATAACAGGTGCTCATTTCAAATAAGAGTTTATATATAATATCTCACAAGTATTGCAGTATATATAAAACTGATATGAAGTTGAAAATACTTGAAAAGTTAACAATCTGTAAGAGAAATGTCAGGTGAATATGGAGGATGCTGCAAAACTTCATATCCCATTTCTCCAGTCTTATATACAGTCAGCTGAGAGGCATTGAATCCAGGCTGTCATGGAACGTTTGATTTTGTTCATATAGACCTATCCTTTTTTTCAAATTTTTAACCTTTCCGATTACATTGAGATGTTGTAACATAGTTGGAGTCTTTAAGTCTCTAAAAGTTGCTCAAACCATTGCTTTTGGGTTATTGCCCACTGCTGTTGATAATTTTTGTTATGAAGAACTTGTTTGGGCCTTCCTCAAGGTTTTTCATTGGTATCCATATTTCTGGACCTAAATCTATTGAACCAATGCCAAACGGTTTGCACTGTAGTAATGTTCATTCCAAGTGCTTTGCTGACATCATCAGCAGCATTAAAAGTATTCAAAATCATACTTGAAAATTAGTCCAACTTCCTGGGTAGACATCACTGCTGTTTAGGGCTCAAAAATCTCCAAAAATAACAAAGTATATCTCAATATTGAATCTGCAAAAAATACAATTACATTAATAAATCCTTCACTTTAGACATTATTCTCTTACTTTTTATATATAATATATATATATATATTCATAGAAAGTACACCCCTACCAATTTTTTATAAAAAGTTTTGTTTTTTTTAAACTAAGCATATCAGGATTTTATCATTTCTAGTGAAGCATTATAAAATTAAAACCACTCTGAAAGAAGTTATCTAAAATCTATGTGGTATGGCCATCTTTATTTTCTGCTTCTGCTTGTAGTCTTGATAACATTGACCTCACTAGATTTGTACAAACAGTTACTAGAATGTTTTTCCACTCCAACAGTATACAGTCTTTCAATTCTGTCTTGTTGGATGGTTGTCATTTTTCTACTTTCCGTTCAAGTACATAGTGCTATATTGGATTTGAATCCAGTCTCGTGCTAGGCCAATTGAACACTTCTACCATTCACTGCTTCAGATACTCTGTTGTTTTTTTAGCAGAGTGTTTTAGATGATTTACATGCTTCTTTCCAGGTGTTTGAGTGGAGGCAAAATGTTTACTTTCAATATATTGATGTAACCTTCAGTATTCACAATTCCCCCAATGAAATGCAGCTCAATAGAGCTCATACAACCCCAGATCATGATGTTTCCATCACCATGCCCAACTGTTGATACCAAACACTTTTTATGCCTCTCCATGATAATGCCAACTTCAACTGAAATCTGGATAGGTGATACTATGGCATCATAGTATCACCTATCCAGATTTCATGTTAGTTTAGATGTATGTTTGCAGCTAAAGACTTGATGTAATTAATGTAATGCATTAGTTATGTATTTATGAGAAATCTTTCCCTGGCTAATTTTATTATAGAGAGCCCTTTTACACCCATAGTTCTCTCTATTCCAACTTTGAAAAAAAATGAACTCCCTTTCAATGTCTGATAGGCTTCAAAACTCTCCATTTGATGACATTGGCAAATGAATAAACATCATGATATCAACTCTTAATTTCATGAACTGTTTGAAACCTCTCCTAATTGTCAGAATTCTTCAGTGATTGGAATAAAAAATAACAAAACTCTTCTGTGAATAGAATAGAAAGTTTTTTTTTTTTTAAATTACCAAAAGGTGATAGGGAAAAGCTTAGATGAGTAATTATTCTCCTTTACAATAACATTCAAATTCTTTTATATGAATTTGAAAGTTAATGATATCTCCTGTCTTTTTTCCAGGCATGTTTCATTAGCAGCAGGCCCTTCATTTACAGAAAGCATGTGGCAGATAACAGTGGATAGCTTTGAGAAAGCAATGGGTGTAACAACTTATAGCATACGACAACTCATGGTCCTATTCCATCCCAACTCAGAAAATTTCTATGGTGACAGTGGTCAGGTGAAAGTGGCAACAAGAAAAGACTGTTCACCAATGGAGTTAGAACGACTCTATCAGCTTGCACAGCAGGTAAGATATGAGAGCGATTTCAATCCCATGTCCTGTAAAATCATTGATTTGGATTGTTTTTCCAGTATCTGAATAGCATTAGAGAGATATCATTTTTTTCAATATGATTTTTAATCAATAAAAATAGAGGAAAATGCTTCACCTGTGATAATTTAAAAGGAAAAAAATATTTTTTGATTAAAATATTTGAATTATTTATGGAAAATTTGCTGAAAACTCAATTGGCATATGATTCTGCAGGGAAAAAAAGATCATTTGATGTTTTTGTTCAGGGCTCTATTAATCCTTTCAAGTCTCTTCAGACATATGTATATATATGTATGTAAGTTTCTATGACTGCTAGGATATATATGTCCCATGGATCCCTTTTAAAAGTTGACTGAAACATTTTAGTTCAAGTGTTAAGCATCTGGATAGGTTAGTCTTGAAAGGGTTATAATGAAATAAAAAGCTGATACCTCTTTTCTCTGGAGGAAAATTCTGGCAGAACATGAAATCGGTGAATCATGTTTGAGTTTTGGCTGAATCCGTTTGACCTCCAAGTGAAAAGATCTTCTCCTTGATTTTAACCCCTGAAATTGAAAAATCTCCACCTGGATTTTGACCCTTAAAATTGATAAAGAAGTTTTCCCGTAGTTTATGACCCATAAAAGTGAAAAAATCTTCGCTTTGATTAAAAGCAATTAGATTTTGAACCTTAAAAAATTAAAGTTACTAGTATAAGTTTCCTCAATTTTGATCCCTAAAAGTGAAAAATTAAAGTTCCCTCCATATAATCAGCATAACTTCCAAATTTCTTGTAATTTGTTGGAAAAAAGGGACCATCAGTATAATTACATCTTAAATTGTACAGCAATATACTAACCATACTACATCAAATTCCTGCTCATCAAAACAGCATTTTTCAAGGTACATTTATACAATCAATAAATTGTGCAATATGAGATTTGTTGAACATCTTGTTTTCTTAAAAAAATACCTTATTATGTTACATTTTGTTTTGGGAAAGTGACTTTAAAAAAAAGAACAACCAAATATTCTTTTTACAACATTAATAATAAAAAGAACAGACTTGGTTCAAAAACTGATGTTGTATATTCAATTTTTGACAGCATTATTCATTTGTTTTTGGTATAAAACTATTTCTTTCCGAGTGAGTTTTCAAGTTGATCCCCATTAAAACATCCAAAATAAAAAGTAAATAATCATTGCATCAAAAATGAAAATAAAAGCCTAATGAAATGCAATGTAATTCATTGTTAAATGAAAAAATTTTGAATATGTATGTTAAGTTAATACATTAATTATAAACACTATTAGTGAGGAGTGATTTTCAAAAGCTAACTTGCTAAAAACCTGCCTAGGTGTCATATTGTTACACACTAATTTCATGGGACTTGGATGAGTAGATTTTGCAGTAGTTTGTCTTGTACAGACTGATGGATATTTGGTGAATTATAATAAGATTAAAGTGATAATTACATATATGATATACAGATAAACCTGATTATAGTCTAAGTATATTAATTTCATGTTTTTTGATTATTCTATCAAATAATATCACTACAAAACCTAAGAAATAAAACTCTAATTTCAATTCAAAATTTGAAAGTAAAATACTATATTACGTATTATTTTAGTCTCACAAAAATATCCAACATTGTCTTTTTTATATTCCATAAATAAATGCAATCCTATGAGTTAACTACAATTCTTTTGAGATTTTATATCCAAAATGGTGACAAAAGAATCTAAAAATATCTATTAAACATTGATATGTTTAAGGCTGCTGCAAAGATGAGAATTTTCTTTACTTTTTAGTACTCAATTTTATTGTTTGGTAGCCAAAATCACATTAAGAAAACAAAGAAGATTTAAATGTAGCATCACATATTCAGTGAGATCAGCAGATATGACTGTTAACCAGATTTGGCCACTGAGGCATAGTTTGCTGATATATATATATATAAATTGTAATGTATGTAGTTTTTTTACTCTTATAACACAAGAACGACACATCCTAGACAAGAAATAAAACTTTGACCATTTTCAGCACATCTCAATCTATCAATAGCGCAAATTTTTGTTCAAAGAATTAACTTCTTGAAAGGTTTTAGAGGGAGTGGTTCAAAAGTGAAATCGATTATTTTTATAAAAAACAAGGGAAACTACTCCAAAAATTTAATCGTTGGGGGGAAAAAAAACTTCTAAAATTTCATACAGGGGAACAACTCAAAAAATTAAAAATATGCTAATTTGTTTTTAAGCTTTAGCTACCTTCCCCCCATGTCATAGTGGGGGCGTTAGGATTGGCCAGAGCCCTCCCCCGGAAGATGGTGGTGGTGTGCTTCTGTTAATTTAATTATAGAATCTTGGATTTTTCATTAAAGCAGTTATAAAGGCATTTTTGTAATTAGGAAAATATTGGCTACTCCTTAGATAAGTACAAATAAGTCTATTAATTTAAAAACATGACAATAAAATTATTTCAATGATTTTTCTTTTAAAGTAGCATCGTCAACTTTTTTTATTCTTATTATACTTATGCTTTCGTCACTCTACTCTCTTTCTAAGGTGTAAATTTCATCCAGTAATCTTCTGGCAGTTTCGAATGAAACCCTTTCTTTGCTCAAGTTGGATAGGTGCTTGTCATTCTCTCTCTCATTTTTGTTTGTTTGTTTGTTTTATCCTTATCTTGCGTCCTTCTCTCTGCTCATCTTTTTTCTTAATGATCTGCACTGATTCTTAAATGAATTGGCATACTCCTGTACTGCCTACCCCATGAAATGAACTTACTCCTCCGGGGTATGTGATGGACTTAGCAGAAGGAATGAGCATCATCATCCACCAGGAGATTCACAGCAGCTGACAAAAGATTTCATTTGAAACTCTAAAAGTTACTACATACAGTGTACACCTAAGAAAGACTGGAATGTACACTGGTTGAAATCTAGTGAAAAGCAAAGCAGATGAAAATGCCAGTTTTAAAACAACTCATTGGATTATAATTATAATTTATCTTGGGTATTTAGCCAGAGATAAATTCATATATGTGTGGTTAAAAATATATAATGATTAAATGGTTATAACAATATGAATACAAAGTCTATAAATAATCTGTGTATCAGTCTATCTGGAGTTGAGTCTAAAATTAAAATCATCCGATATATATGTGTAAAACAAAATGATAAAGTTTGTATTATATATCAGTAGCTCAGCATGTTGAGCTCTGGGCCCTCTAGATCTCCAGAAGCTGGTTGACTAACTATAAGTAACCAATTTTATTCAACTCTGTACAATAAACAAGTTTTGTAATATTTCTCTTTTTTTACCTCCAGGTTTTCTTGCTGGATAGTCAAATTCAATCAAAGGGACTCAATATGACAGTCAATCGTTTCAGTGCCGAGACTGATAAATCTTATGTATTTTTGCTGTATCCACCAAATCATGAAAATAATCTCAATTCTGATAACCTCCTTACTAGGTAAGTCCTGGGTTTTATATCAGACATGGTATTCTCAGATGGCCAACCATATGTATACAAAGGAATCAGAGTATTGCATTACTTTGGCATAATGAAATAATAGAAACTCGTGTTACATATACATATTATTAATATTTGTTGGGATGACTCAACTGTGGTAGCGGGCAATATGTATGAAGAATAAATTTGCATATCCTTTGAAGTATTACTACTGCACGTGCCTCTATTGGTACCTTTTGGTAGTAGAAAAGAAAATACAGTGATGATGAAAACATTTCCAAACCTTTCCTTAAATGATAAAGAACAATGGCTACAATACTAAATACTGAATAATTTCAGTGAATTTTCTGTCTTAAGTAGTTTGCTTGATTCTTTTCAGAATTTTATTTGACATGGTGTATTAATCATTACGCATGATATGGTCGGAATTATTCTCCTCATCTAAGTCTTCATTTTTTCACAAAGTTCCAGTTGTGGCTAATGTCCAAAAAGAGGGGCTAGCAGTGAAAAATGGGAAGGCTAATGTTAAAAAAAGTGAGCACAATGATCTGAGAAAAAAGGAAGTTTTAAAAGGGTGAGACTAATGTCCAAAAAATGGAGGCTTATCTTTGAAAAAAGAGAGTACTAATGTTTAAAAAAAAAAAGTGGGCTAATATTTTTCTAAATGGGGAAGTAATGTTAAAAAAGGCCCATTGGTGATTTTCTATTTGACTAGAGAAAAATAAAGTTATCCCTTGATATTCCCAGTTCAGTTTTGAATAATTTAATGAGGATTGTTCGGGGAGTTTTGTGGTGAACCACAAAAAATACATCAGAGAAAATACACTGTGCTGTATAAACAAAATGTAAAAAGTCTTGGAAGTCATAAATGCATCGTAAAATATTTCTTTTATTGATATATTTATGTTGATCATATAAAACCGGTTCATATACAGATCAAACACTTGCAAATTGATCAGTTGAATGGTATTTTAGACATTGATTCTTTTTCCCAATTCACTGTGTTTTAAACAATTTTATTTTTTAGTAGATGAAGTATTAAATTATTATTAACATTTTTTTCATCTCTATGCTACTATTTACCTTCATCTTAATATTTTTGCTGCTTTTAATTGCAACTTTTCTCAGACTGGATAAGTTTTTTTGAGAAAGCAACAAAAATATCAAGATGAAAATGTAAGTATTAACATGAAAAGAAGGGAAAAAATTATCAATAATCACTGCAATGTAGTTTTATCAAATTAATTGTCTTTTTTTGTAACTATACATCTTTTTACTCACATCTACTTTCTACTGATCTTTTAAAATTCATTGAAATATTTCCATATCTTCAAAAATTTAATTTTGGTTATAACTATAAGAAAATAGCATAAATTGAGTTTTAAGAAAAACAAAAAAAGGCGTTAACATACTCAGGTAATTCTGGGCAAATTAAGCTGGTTTTTACGTTTTTGACTGAAAAAAGATATTGATTCTGCTATGATTGACTGATCCGTCACCAGAAAAAATGAAGCAGAGTTTTAGAATTTGAAATGTTCACCGTATGATTTAACATATTCATTTACTTATTTGTATATTAACAAAGTGTTTGCTCATTGTTATGATACAAGATTGATTGGTTTTGAGGGGAAAGAGGGGAAGGGTGGGGGCAGCATAAATTATTTGCTGATTTTCATATTCATGGCCTTCCAATGCCCTTAATCCTATGAATATCTAGGGATAACTGTAATAATTCAGTACTGTCAAGAGATTTAAAAAAACAAAAATACTCTTTTAGAATTGACTTTCACTGGTTTTCTCAACATTTGATTTTTTCCCTTCAGTTTTGACCCCTAAATGGATTGCTGCTATTTATTAATTCAGTTTTATTTGCTATTTTTAAGCTGTGTAATGTAAAAATCTTTTTGAATTATGTACTCTATACTTTATCTTAAGAACCCAATTCCATTGTAGAATCCAGAAAGATGAATTATTGCTATTTATTTATTCTATTTTATTTACAGTTTTAAAGCCGTGTAATGTAAAGATCTTTTCAAAATATATACAGTATAATTTATTATTAGATTAAGAATTGTAACCTAATATTTTTTTTCATTTTGATGATTTTTTCACCTTCATTCTAATTTTTAGTTGTTGTTTTTTTTTTTTTTTATACAACTTATTCAAGACATTATTTCTATTACTGGTATCCCGTGAATAGTGTGGTGAATTGGTTTCAAAATTTTCCATACTTCTCAAAACTGCATTGTTCAAGATCTTATTATCTAATGTTTTTTTTTTTTAGCATATGCTTATTAACATTAATTCATCCAAAGTTTTCCAAATAACTAATAAATAGCCCATTATGAGATATGCTAAAAAATGTCTTTGCTTCTTCTTAAATAACGAACCTTTAATTACATCATATTTTGATTTTGATTTTTTTTTTTCCTAAATGAACTACCAAATATCCTTGTATGTCATTAAAAAAAGTAAGGAATTATTTTGAATTAGCATGTAAATACATTCTCTCCCTTGTACAAAAAAAATATTTTGGTGGGGGTGATTTTCAAAAAACAAACCTGCATAGGGTTAAAAATTTCATGGGTTTATGTTGACTGGCTTTTGCAGTAGTCTGTCACATATGGACAAATTGTTGACAGGCAGACCTTTGGGAAAATTTTAATATTGTACATTTGAACATTTTTCTCACTTCATTGCCTATAAAAACTAAAATTTAGAATATTTCTCTTGAAAACTAAAAATATCTGTGTTCTAGATATTTTAAACACTCAAGTCACACTCTATTTGCAATGTATTATCTCTGTTTATAAAAAATATAAGCTGATATATATTTGAATATTCTTATAAGTGTTCTGACTTATTTCATTCAGAGTTCCATTCAGAAACTTAGTTGTAGGACTCTTGTCCCATCAACTTCTACTACAAACCATGGGCTGTGTCTTGTTACAAACTCCATCAGAGGCAGAAGACAGTTGCAACAACCCAGCATCAAATACTGATAGCCAAGAAGATACTCCAAGCCAACTACCTGGTAAATATACTGAAATCTTAATATTAATGACAAATTATTTTATTAGTTAGTAAAATTATTGATGTATTAATCTTGGTAAAAAACGCAAAGCATGCATCTATGTTTTTAAGATTTAATGCAAAAAAAAAAAAAAGTTGAAATATTCTCAATCTCTTGATGTATTGTTAGCCATTTGCTTTTTTCATTACAGGGATGCTGCCTTATCTGTCAACAAGGAACATAGCTAAAATTTTGGATTGTTTGTACGTATCATACCAGATTGCTTGTGATTTTGATTCCCGTCCTGGTCTCAAGTTCCTCATCCAAAAAGTGGCTCAGACAAGTGTTGCTGCAAATCTCTACAAGCAGGCTGGTGCAAGCATGGTATTTTACATCCACACTCTCATTGAAATTTCCTCCAACATCAGCACTCTCAAACTGGACGGCATCCGACAGTCACTGAAACAAGTGTCCACATCATCCCTGAATGAGCGACAGACATGCATCCAACACGCCAGTACCATGATGTCTAGCATAACTGACAACATGGATATTTTCTTGTTTCTCCTGCAGAACATTTGTGATGAACTGTGCCAGACGTATGTGGATATGACATTGGATGAAGAGACAACCACCTGTGTTGATCGTCTCTCAGAGCAGCCACTTGTCTTCTTGATAGCTCAAGCTGATGATCTTTGTGATATTACAGGCTCCACTGGAACAGAAGGCAAGCAGTTGTCATCATCATCCCATGAAAATGATAATATTTATCCAACTTCTGCTCCTGTTAATCTACAGCCTGTTGAAGGTAATGCAAGATTTATTTTACCTGATAAATAGTTGATTTTTCTTTTAACTAAGAATCTGGACTTTCATTTGCGGAAGAAATAATGGCATTATTTATGCATGGATCTACACTTCTGCCTTGGATCAAAGTACCTGTGTTCTCTGCGTAAGATGAGGATGTTGCTTCCCATCCCTGTGCCTAGGATCAAATTGTAGTGTCTGAGCATTCTTTTGGATCAAAGTGTAGTATCTGCATGCACATTGAAAAGTGTTACTAATACACACACACACACACACACATATATATATATATATATATATATATATATATATATATGTATATATATATATATATATATAATATGGATTTTTGGTTCCAATTCATATGCATTTTCATTCTGATTGGTATCAAATGAGTGTATCATGGCAGTTGACAGTTTCTGATAGTCACTTATACAACAAATTTACCTTGAGATGTTAATCTTTTTATGCTAATCATTACCTAATTTATTGATATTTTTTCAAAATGTTCTTTTTACTTTCCTTTCCTTTCTTATAGGCCAGGTGGAACAAACTGATGTGGCTCCTACAGAGGATAATGAATCAGTAGCAGGTACAATTACAAACTCCAAAGAGGATCAATCATTCAATCCATCTGATCTGAAGAGCAAGAAAGAAAAACGAGCTGAGAAGGAAAGCAGAGTCTATACAGTGGCAACCGACAAACTTATAAAGAATTTAATGACTGAATATAAAAAACGAAAGCAGCAACATTCTATGCCTACTTTTGTTAAAGCAGGTAAAGGTCCAATCAGCAAAGCCAACACAGCTCAGGTCTTCAAACAACGAGAACCTGTAGACTATGAAATTGAGAAACAACAAAAAGTATCTATCATGAAGGTGAGTATTAAAGTCCCTCAGTTTGAGCTACTCCTAGTTTAGGATATACATTTTCAGAAAAAATATTTGATTTCATAAAATACCTTTGCAGTACAAGGAGTCTCCAGGTTATGAATGAGTTCTATTCTTAAGTCTGAATGCCAGTTGGTTCTATGTTTGCATTGGTATATAGTGTATATTTCATCTTTCCATGTATGAAGACCATTGAAGAAATGATATTTAATTATGATATCATATACAAGTGCCCTTATTTTCATTCGGTTTAAATGAGCATATTAAGTGGAAGAGCTGATCTTGTTTTTCTGGTTCTGTGTGTGTGTGTGTGTGTGCGTGCATATACAACGCCATTATTATCTGTTAGCATGTACCACACACTTTTTTACCACTCTTTTAAGATGTAATGTAATAATTAAATATCTATTTTAAAAGCTTAATTTCAATTAGAATTGAACAAAAAAGCATGAAGTTTGTTGTAAAAGAAAAAGAAAAATACTTTTGTGTACTGTCAAAGGATTTCTGAGTGAATTTATATTTTTGATTAAAAAATATCAATTTCACTATCATTGACAAATCTCAACTCTCTTCAGAAAAAAACGAAGTCAATTTTAAAATTCATCCAAAAATAGAATAACCTCAGAGAAATTTGATTCAAAGAAAATTGGTTAATTCAATGATAAATCAATTAGAATTGGAGAATATATTGCTTACTTTCCACAGAAAACTTAGTGAAATTGCATTAATTCACCAGGGTGAACACAATTTAAAGGGCAAGTAATCCAGTTTCTACCTCTCTCTACAATATTTACTGTTAGCACAAGTTTTGTCATGAATTTTTAATTTTTCAATGGATGGCAGGAAATGTCAGCAGTTCATCAATATCCTTTCAAAAGCTAGTGATAAATAAAAGGGGAGGTAAATCACATTTCTGAATTACGCACTACCTTACCTGACAAAATGTATCATGCGTAATTAAACTGAAAATAATCGATTTTTTTTTTTTTTTTTTTTAGATATAACTTCAACAGAATTTATTGGATTTTATATTAATATAACACCTGAGGAATTTGGCAAAAATCAGCATATCATTCAATTTAGATAAAATATTTGATACTTATCAATCGAAGGACAAATTTTTGAAAAAAGATTTTTATTCTTAAATTCGGAAGAAAAAATAATTAATTGATAATTCATTTCATTGATTTTTACACATTTAACAAATAAATCCTTCAAGATTTTACATTTACCTATTTTTTTGGAAAACACCCTGAAATTGCTCGGGAATTAAAAAATGGGAAAATTAAGTAAAATATTCTTCTTTTCAGCAATTTTCATAGTTTCATTCGATTAATTATAATTTAGGTTTCTGATTGCATAAGATTTTTCATAATTTTTATCAATTAATCTCAGTTCAAGCAGTTCCTGGGCGCTTTTCTAAAAAAGGTATACAAAATTAATACCACAAACCATTCATCTGTTAGACATGTAAAAATCAATAAAAACATCAATCTTTGAATAAAATAAATCATCAAAATAGTAAAATGTGGGGTAAGAATCATATTGGAAGAAAAAATTTTTTTCCAATATTTAGAATTAATTTTCATAATTCATTAATAGTGAAGATTTTGTTATACTTTAAAACACCATTCTTTCTGAATGACCATTTTTCAGAAGGTTCCAAGAAGCATAAACATCAATAATTTGATAAGAAAATTTTTTAAATAATAAAAAAATTTCCAGTTGATATTTTTTTTGTAAAAACAAGAAATGTACACTGAATTTTAATGAAAAAAAGCAACAAAACTTTTTCTGCATTCCTTCTTTCCTGCAGCTTCTAATAAAAATTTGAACAGATTTACTTTCTTTAGGGACTCATCTTTATAGGAATGTGTATATTGTTAGGGATCCAAAAGATATTTTGATGAGATTTTATGAAATTGAAATAGGGGTTAGTTGTTGACTTGGGGAAAAAAAAAATTGAAGATTTTCATACAAAATATCCTTTTCATAAAAAATTTCAAAGGAATTAGCAAAATAGGCCATCTAGTGTATTTTTGAAATTGGCTAGCTTGTATATTTTTGCTGAAATTTTAAAATGTGTGTTTAAATTGGGCTAAATTTTCTTAGTACAAATTCTTGGTTATCCAGTTCATGAGTGTAGACAAGTTTTCATCCACAATTATCTCCAGATTTATATTGTCTGCACACAGAAAGTTTCTTCCAGACTATTGTCCTCATCCTGGTTAATTTTTTAAGACAACGTTTTGGTCATTGTACCCTCAGGTGATGAATGGATGTATTTTTGTCTGCCAAACGTGTTCAAGAAGTGGACCTAGATGAGGAAAAAAGTCTGCAAAAAAATTTACACAATGATATTTCCTCATCTAAAAGATTCAGACAAAATGAAGAAATTTTTAGTTGATAATTTTTTACAATCTTTCTTCTTATTAACACAAAGATTATTTTGATAAAATCATAAAATTAATTTCAGGTGTTTTCATCTACACATTTCACTTTTTGTCAAAAGTCCGTGGTAGATCTTATTATCGGATGAAATATACTTTTCACATCCACTTTGTAAATGCACATATTTTGTCTTGACACTGCATGATGTTATTCAAATGTCAGCTATTTTACAAACATATACAAATCACATGTTTTAAAAAATTACTTACCCTCCGAAAAACTAGTAAAAAAAAAAAAAAAAAATGTTCTGTGCTTATAATCTCAAAAAAGTCATATTTCAAGTTTTGACAGTTACTTACAATCAGGAAAACAAAAAAAATGTTCTTTCTTCTATCGAAGGTAGATTTTTTAAAACTAATATATTATTTTCAAGAGTTAACAACCAAAAGAAAAAAGAGTATTTTTTGTGCTTTCAATTCAATTGCCTAAAAAAAGTCAAATATTAGATATTCAAAAGCCATGTACCAACAGAAAAATTAGAAAAAGAAGTATTTTTGTACTTTCAATCAAAATATTAGAAGACCTTTAATAATTAATTTTTCTCAAATCTCACAAATTTATGGAAGTAACAAAGGTCTTTATGGATTCAAAGCGGTAAGAATGTTTTTCTTTTTTCTATCGAATATTTGATCTTATCAAATCTCAACTCGGGGATGGTGAACCGTTTTAGCACAATGTGTTAAAATTCCAATTTTTTTATAATTTAAAGTATTTGTTTTTTTTTTGTCTTTTGGGGTAAGTAACTTTCAAAAATAATGTATTAGTTTTCCATCGAAGGTGTAAAAACACCTTCGATGGAAAAAAAAACAAAAAACTTTTTCTTTTGTTTTTCTTGTAAGTAACTTTTGAAACTTGAAAAAAAACTGTTTTATTCTTGTTTGACATTTTTTGGATTGAAAGTACAAAAGATTACTTCTTTTTGATCAAAAAATTACTTGTTTTTCTGAGGGTAAAGTAACTTTCAAAAATATGTCTCATTGGCTTACGTTTGTAGATGTTATATGGTATCAAGGAAAAATGTGTTCCGGTCAATGTCAGGGTGCAAAAAGTATCATAGGTCCTCATCTGTAGTATAGACAATATCGATGAATTGTTAAACTGAATGAAACTATACAATTAATTGAATAAAGCTTGGAAAATCATCCAAGTTTTTCCTTGTCATTTCAATGATGATAATAAAAATGTAATCACAGAGGATGTGTGTTCAGGAAGAAAACCATTAAAATACAATAAATGAGTAATTTTCATTTGAAAACGGGAACTTTTTTCAGCTAATATGGACATGAATATTAAATAAAATATATATTCCCATATGAAAATTATTTGTGTAAACTACACAAATTTGGTACTGTGGAAACTTGCATAAGATGATTTCAGCCCAAAACACTCACAGATTTTTAAATTTTGTCTGTAACTCAATTTAAGAAAAAAAATTTCTTTATGGCAGTTTGTTCAAGTTGTCTTTAAGCCAGATGTTCGTAACTCTGAGACTCCCTGTATTTCTTTATAGGCTTGCTTAATAAGATGGATAAAGTTGTTTGCAATGAATACATGATTAATTAGTACCCATCAAGGATGACAGGATTATTTGTGTATGGCTAAATTATACTGATATATATTTTAGTATGTGCATTTCTTGAAGCAAAACAAACAACTCATATGATTTTATTTTCTCTTAATTTTCTACATCTATTTAGTAATGTCTATAATGCATGGCCAACAAGGTTGACCATACAACATTGAGATTGAATGTAAATAAAGGGAAGCAACTACTCCTTGGTTATCACTACCGACACTTGATACCCAGCAGCTTGCCAACCAACACGTGTGTTCATTGTCTCTGTACAACAATTTCTAATCCTCACTAATCCTGCATGAAGCCAATTACACTTTATTACCGTAACTAACCCCTGATGACTAACAGCGTAAATGTCACATACATCATATTTTGTTTTGTTTTTTTAATGATTCTTCATACAATAAGACAGCTGCAGCAGTTGCCTGACTACTTCAGCAAATACACACTCAAAGTAGATTGCTGCTGTTTACCCACAAACAAAGTGACAAAGCTGTTGCTATCATAAGATTTCATGAAATGAATATAAATATGTAAATATCTATCTGTAAATATTGTAAATATCTATGAATAATTTTTTGAGCAAAAATTATTTCAAGACTAGTCTGTTGTAAAACATATCTGGTAGTGTTGTGTTTTTGTTTTTAACATTTTACTGAAAATTAAAGTTTTATTGTTTTAGTTAACTTCTGTAGGTTATTTGGTTTGAAGTTTCATTCAAATTCTGGCTATATGGTGTCCTTAATTTTTATTTTCTATTTTTTCAACCTTGGCTTATTTTCTTGTTTTCTAATCAATATTTAATGAACCAAATAGAAATGATAGCGCATATAACTTATCAAAAACAATGTTCTAATGTGGCACAAACTGACTTCAAATTCAGAAATTTAACTTTGCAAAATTATACTTAGTACATGTCAGAACAGAAGCCTTTTGATAAGCTTGAGCTATTCTGTCATTTGAGAACCTCAAAGAATTTTTTTAGATATTGGTACTTTTGTTACTCAGTACTTTTCAAAGCTGTTTTTTACTTTCTTATTAAAAAATATGAAGTGTAGATCTTTTATATTTGCTTTCTATACCATTGGAAAGTCTATTAATTATATCAGTTTTAAATGTTTGTAATAAAAGACCCTTTTTTTTCAATCTTACAAATATCTTTTATTTTGTAATCTTTATCTTACTCATTTACACCTTTGACTTTTTTTCTATTTTTCAGGACAGTGAAGCACATTTGAAATCCTGGACTGAATTACTATGTGCTATTGTTCGACTGTTTCAAGAACTTCCTGATTCAAAATTCTATGCATTGCTACCCACTGTATTTAATTGTATCAACCAATTGGTCTGTCATTCACGTGAACAAAGACTCAATGATGCACTAGCCCAGTGGCTGCACAGAGTTGGACACATGGTTGGCATCAACCCTTTGTAATGTAGCAGTCATGATTACTTTAGGTTGTTGACAGTGAAAATGAGTGCTGTAACCAATTCTTTACACTTATGCTGAAGTGGTCTCTGGAATTTTCACAAAGATCTCCATTCACTTGCATTACAACTGAGCTTTGTAAACCATATGAGGACATGAACCCCTTTGTTTTTTGCCCAGGCCATTATCAACGAGCTGATTTTTACGTGTTGGTGATCAAACTGCCATCAGTCAGTTTCCCAACTTTCTATCATTCATCAATAGGAAACTTTTTTTTCATATTGAAAGAATATTCTGTCATAACCTGACTGACTATGGTTCTATTCAATTATTTTTTTGCAACTTGTTACAATCCTAATGTAATTTTATTCAAACTGCTAGCTCTTCTTTACACAAAGTCTATCATTTTAATATTTTGGTTAGTTGAAATGAAGGAAAGGGGTGTTATTAAAAGCACAAAATCTTTTGAGTATTGCATTTTAAAAAAAAATTCCTTCATTCTCACACTCATCTAAGGGAAATTGGATATTATCATTCTCAATGCTGTTATTTGAAACATTTCGGTAAGTATACCATTCAAATAAATGTTTCATAATTTCTAATATTTCAGAAATTCTAGAATGAATACAATTCTGGAAGCAAAACAGCAGTTCTTGGACTTGCCCTTTGAACATTATTTTTCTTGGTGCCCCTAAACTCAAATGTTTTTGCTGAAACTCCAGGTTCTTTGAATTTATTGCATGTTTGGGATTCACTCATACTAAGCAAGCTAAATAAACTGATTTTGATCCCAGGCTGAAGGTTATTTTACAGAGTAGCTTTTCATGTAAAATACGTTTGTTGTGCTGTACTGCCTATTTGTCTTTTTTTTTTTTTTTTTTTTTTTTTTAACGGTCTCCTTGATGCAAATTTAAAAAAAATATTTTCCTTATCCTCTCACCATTTTTAACAATTCAATAGTATCTTGGTCAATCAATGTCATTTGGGCTTGGTGATAACATTGTGATAACATTGTGATAAACAACTGCTCTGTTGTTATCTCCAACAAGTGATGTAAATGATAATTTATTTAGAATTACAGAAAAAGTGATTTTATGAAAGTATTAAAGAAATTGGTTGACATTCAAGATGTAGTGTGAATTATAGACTCTAGTTTTTAGTTTGAATCACAATAGCTAATTTAGGTGACTTTGATTTATACATTTGATGTGCAAGTATAAAAATCCAATATGTCACAAACCAACTGTGCTCTGTTGATGTTTATTATAAGCTAGTTTTTTTGTCAATGCTGTATATGTATGTTTTATGATACATAAAGGTGTTCATTTTTTTTTTATACCTTGGAATGACAATTATATTTCTGGTATTTGTGCATTTTTCTAAATCCTTTAAGATTATTTATCAGTTTATATTTAGTTGACCTTAAAATTGCTAATCAAAGAACTGATTGGTAATCTTTACCAAGCTCCTGAGAAAAAAGTTGATTTTGCATCTAATACCCCTATTTTTTCAAATGATGTATACTATTTTAAGCCAGTGTATGTTAGAATAGGTGTGGAAACTTAATTGTATCATGTAAAGAAGTCACTTATATTCAGTGCTACTACAGTAAAATATATAATTAATGTATTTACTCTTTTTTATAATATATCTATCATTATTACATCTACAAAAACTTTACATCTACATAGAAGGCATGAAAGAAACTGCTTTGTACTATTGCAACACTGAATTCTGGCCGAACTGAAAATGCCTGTCAACTACTACCAAGTATCATATGTTGCAATTATAGCAAAATGAATATTTGACATAACTCACTGCTGAGTTGAACAACTGTTTTTTGACAACCATTTTTAAAACTTCTCATCTTCATTCAAATGTGATCCATTACAAATGTTAATTCAATTGAATGTAGAAATTACATCACTTTGGTTTTTTTTAAAAAAGTTTCACTTATGCAACAATTCTGAATTATTGGGGACAAACATTTAAATTCATCATTTTTATTAAATTTGACTAGTTTTTTAGTTGTTCATGCAATACTAGCAAATAATGATGAAAATGATTGATTTAAATTCATTTTAATATTTTTTCAGTTATTTACTAACAAATACTAAAAACCTTTCCAACTTTAACTTTTGTCTGAATTTCTGAGATGAGGAATTATAATTATTATACACTGATTTATTCAAACTTGTGCCCGCATCTTGGTTGTTATAGTCACAACATTTTAGTCACTGTAAACTCCAGCCTTCAAGTGTCCGATATAGTTGGTAACCTTCTGTGAATTTTGAACCAACCCCTTTATTCGATCCTTGGGTTGGGTAGTGCAAAATGTCATATGTTCTGGTGCTCTGGTTCAGTGGAAGAGGCTGACAAGTGACATCACGATTAAAGATTAAATAGGAAGAATTAACTGATACAAGATACCATTTAGTATGGACAGTAGAATGAGAACAATCTAGGCTCATGGATTGAAGAGCAAAATATGCAGGTATTAATGCAAAGATAAATGGCTTCAGTATTTTTTCATCTCACAACTGCTAAAAACTAAACCTACAAATATTTTTTTTAATTCAAGCTGCTGTTATGCAGTGAAATTTGTCTATATATGAAATACTTGGAGGAAAAACAATCTCTTGTGATGAGGACAGTATGTTGATATGATTTGCTAGTAGCTGAATCCTGCCATGGCTACTGGGTATTTTTCCCTCAAATCTGTCCAGATAAATGAATTTTAAAATGATCATAAATGATTATTTGAAAAAAAAAAATTTGTTTCTCTTGATATACAATCTTTTTTAAATCTGCAAAAACTATTTTTTCACCCAGTGATAATCTTATGCAGGTCTTTATTCAGTATTTTACTATTATAATGGTTATCTTTTACTAACTTTAGAAATTAATTGAAAATATTTTGGAAAATTTGCTGAATTTTTCTCTTCAAGTTTTCTGTCTACTGTAATTTGAAATGTATGGATTTTTTTAGTCATCATGTTGACTAGTTTTATTTTACTATTAGACATGTGAATCTTTTTATTTTCTGTTTGTATATATGTAGTTGTTTTATTGATTTTGCTTCATATCTGACATCAGTCATGTTTTAATTTGTATCCAATTACATTTAGATGTCGCTGTAATATTACTTTCTATCTAAAACTTCTCAATTATTGATACATTATATTTAATGAATTACTGAAGATGAATATTAATTTATCAGGGGTTTAATTACAATTTTTGTAATGAATGTTTTGGTTTTTTTTTCATAACAATATCTTAATGATTATATATTGATATGTTCATTAAATATTTTTAGAACTCTGCTCTGCAATCAAATGAAATATTTAATAAAAGGACACGTAATGATATTTCTGATCCAAATGCTACCATCTGGTTTGAGGTAGTTGCCAAACCGCCGCCTTTTCTGTCCAATAGCTCTCAATATTCTAATTAAGAACTTGCTGTAAATATTTCTCTTATATTCTTGGTATATTAATCGTTATTATAACTATAAATGCTTGATATAATTAACTCTCTCTTCAGTTTAATCCTGTTGATTATTAATGATATTCTGATTGCTTGAGTGACAAATCAATTTGTGAAGAAAAAAAAAGTTCAGTTGAACTCATTTTTGTTGCTTTTGTTGTTCGCACATTCTGGCTAATCCATTCTTTGCCATTCTTCAAGCGAAGTATCCATCTGTAGAGAGGATGATTTTTCTTCTGTTAGTATTGAGTAAAAAGATAGCAAAACATTTTTTTTTTGTTATCAGCAATGCTTATAACATAGATTGCAGATGTTTTCAACTTTATTCTTTGTTAAACAAAGAATTGCATACTGTGTCACTGTTTAGTAGCAAAAGCCACACTGAGTTGATTTCCAAACTGGTTTGACTTACATATGCACTGTGCGCCTGGAGAAGGCTGTAAAATGGATTGGCTGAAATGTTATTGGAACAATAAGACAAGAATGAGTTTTATTGTCTGTAAAACTCTTTGATTGTTAATAACTCTTCTCAAAATTATAAAGGGGGGAAAAAAAAATATATTCAGCCACAAGATTTGGAAGTAAAATAAGAGCCGTGGCCAGTGGGATGGGGAGGGGGTTCATTTACATAATTTCTAATCTGCTACTGGCCTCCTTATTACCTAAAGCAGTATTAAGGTTATGAAGGGATTGATGCAATCACAAAGACAGGATCAAGTTTATAAACATTTTCAACTCACACTAACATTGTTGTTTTACTATTGGTTCATTCTAAGATAACATTTAATAAAGTCATTGTTATTTTTCATTTTCAGCATTCACAATCATTTCTTCCCCATTTTAATGTCCTTTACACTCATTGACTTATTTATTAACCTCTGTATTTTACTTTTATTCATATCATTGTTATTAAACCAATCCTGGTGACAGATAATTGTCCGCCTAAGTGTATCCTGTCCCATATTTCTATGGCTTTCTCTTGCTAATGATATTAAAAATCATGAATAAAATCTTATTCAAAACCAATTTAATCTTGTTTTGCTCTTTACAAAAACTCAGAAAGTTCAAAATGTCAGTTGATGAAATAAATTCATTGAATAAATCGTTTAAATTACAAAAAATAGAAAGACCACAAGATATTGCTTACACATTTCTTTTTTATGAGTAGTTCAATCAAAGATATTTCAGACAACATGAAAAATAAAGACATATATGGTTTGTGTTGTTATGAATTCAAAGTATTCAGGATCTCTCTGGAAAATCTGGAAATAAACCATCATTCTGGGTTCTCATAATTGAATTCTCAGTTAAATTTTCAAATAGAAATATCAAACAAAAGCAGTTGTTATTTTATTACTGGGAGTATCCTGGTAAAAGATGTGTTCTGCTCCTAGGTCTGTTTTTATATCAGATCTGTTAGTAAGTTGGAACAGTTATGTATAGTGCATATCTAGCATCGATCAATCAAATACTTGTCTTAGTATATTGTATATACTTACCTTTCTATGCATAAAAGCCATTGAAAACAATAGTAATTATGATATATTACAAAGATCAAATAAATTTAAACATATGTTGATTTGATGTAAATATTGTTTTAAAGTTTTACTTTGGTCTTTTACTGATCGGCACCCTATTTTAAAAATGTAATTGAAATTCTAAAATTTCTGTTGAATCTTTTTCGACTTAGCTAGAGAGAAAGAAGCTAAATTTTTGTCTTGAGAAACAAAAAATAAAATTTCATTAATTGTTAAGTAGAATATGACTGTTCCAAAGTCATAGTCCAAGCTGATTTACCTTTAAATCATCAGTAAGTCATAGTTGATGATTGACAGTTTGATGAGTGAGTAAATAAAACCTCATTTTGAAACTGAGATTGTCTCTGCTTATGCTCGTGTAGTCAAAAAGCAATGAAGTATTTTTGGAGCTGGACAAATTCATTCAGATATTTTTTTCCTATGTCATCTCTTGATGGTGACCATTCATTTTGTCTAAACTGAGATTGTCTAAACTATTGTTAGTACTAAATCTGATTTTGCCAATGATTTTGTGAAAAAAAAATTGAAAATTGCAGAATTAATGAAATACTTTTTTTTTAGAAATACTCAGGATGCCATTATTTTTTTTAATTGTATTTTTTCCATTGTTAAGACACTGGAAATTGCAACAAGACATTTACCAAATGAGCTGCGGCAACAACCATTCCCCATCGTAGTTTTAGTTTTAAATTTCAATTTATTTAAACACCTGTAAGCATACTTTTATTACAATTTTTCAATAGCATACTGAGCTATTTTAAGAATAAACATAATTCAAAAATGTTTGTTACTGCTTGGCTTGAAAGTTTTTACTCATTTACCATATTCACCAGATTGTTCATAAAGTGCAACCAGAGGACACGACAAGAAGCTACAAATCCATCGGCCACTAGAGATAGAAATCACATCTCAGACAGATCTGCACCTACCTAAAACAAGCTCTCAGGAGCCAAAGTTTCTTCTCCAAATATAATCAAATCACAGAGAAGATCTTGGACACCAAATGTCCAGTATGAATTTTCAAACTGGATAATAAACGACAGTAGGATTCCATAGGTTGACCTTACTAACCTTATATTGCACTGATGGAGATACAAATTATAAACATATAAAATGATCAACCTGAGAAAAAATGTCCCAAACATGGATGAAAGATTATTTTATCATCAAAATAATTGTGTTATTATGAAGAAAGATTGGGAAAAAAAAACCTGATATAATCTTTCTCTGAGAAAAATCTATAGATTTGGAGACTTACTGTAAATTACCAGCCTGAAAAGTTGTCCATTTGCAAACATTAAAATGACATAAATTAGGCATTTGAAGATTTTCTAAAATTTCTATTATGAAAAAAATATATTTATAAAATGATTGCTTTAAAAATATAAAAATGAAGGAATTGAAAAAAAAAAAAAATTTCACTGTATATCTGGAAGAAAAAAAAATTATTTTATTGATTCTGTGATTTCCAGTGTTTTAACAATGTAAAATATTAGAATTGAAAAATAATATGCTTGGTATTTTAAAAAATATTCATTGATTCTGCAATTTCCAGACAAAGTGCACATGAAACATCTTATTTCTTGCATTGCTTTTTATGCATTTTTTCATTTTTATTGATAATGAACTCCTATATATACTTGTTGCCAAATGTTATTTGGCAAAAAGTCTGAATGCAGATGAACTATTAAATGAAACTAGACTGAAAACTACATGTACATTAAATTGATTAAAGCTTGGAAAAGCATCCAAATTTTTTAATGTTATTACAATAATCAATAATAATCAATAATAATGCAACCACAGAGAATGTGTGCGTTCATTAGGAAAACAATTGAAATATATGATGGTTACATGACCTTTTGTGTTGGGGGGGGGGATAGACGATGACAAAAGGTCGCTATAATTTAAGATTGGTGAAAGGGAGGGATATTACTAATATTATTGAGAAAACTGGTCATTTCCTGGTTTTTGAATTGGGCCCACATGTTAATCTATTATAGAAATTAACTTGCATCCCAGTAAAAAAGTTGAAAAGGGCAAATCCCTTAACAACAAACCATTTATTATTTCAGACAACTATTGTATGTCATAGATACTGTAGCTAATAGGATAACTTACCTTTCTGTCTTTTAGATGCTCTTGCCTGGTATCATATACCTTGCACACATTTCCAGTTTCCTGGAATCTCTATAAGGTTGTCAAATCTGTCAAATCATTCGTTAGGAAATTAAATCTTTTTGCCTTATTTGTAAGAAAACCATCTGCTGATCTAATGCGGTCAGGGTTAGGCATCAGTTAATATGTCATCACTTTTTGGAGATTGAGCTTAACATTGAGGTCCTGAGATGTAACAAGCATCTGGAATGCTATATTGTTCTTACTCAAATAATTTGTTCGGACCGGTTTTCAGTTTCACTTTTTTGTTCATGTCAACCATGGACTCCAGCTTCAGCTTTGTAACCGACTAACAAAATAGAATGTAAGCATCACCCTACTTCTTACCAGTGATTTTTGGCCTTCATGACATCATCTTCTATGTCAGATGGCATTCGAGTGTTTGAAGAAATGTTATAGAGATGGGTTTTGTCAATATTGCTGAAGAAAAGGACACACTTGTTCAATGCCTCAATGATATTTTTTTTACAGACATCTCATGGGAATTTTAGCAAAATGTAGTTCTAGATGTCCCTTGGCTGTACGAGAATCATCCAGCAAATTAGACACCACATGTTGCATCCTGGTACTCTGACCCACCTCCGATATGCAGCGTTGTTGTGACCGATGTCTCATATACCATACCAACCCTTCAATTTTGCATAGTTTGTGAATGTTTTTTTTATAGTTTTGTCAACTGCACATCTGTTGCCTGGTATCATGGCTTTTGCTTCACTAAAAACACCCAAATTGATTCTTTTAGTTAAACCAGGTTTGGGATGTACCCTAAGAAAAATGTCAAGTATTTTGCATAGTTCTATCCATCAAAACTGAAGATCTGGCATATACTCTGTGCAATAAGCATATTGGAAGAAATCATTTAATTAGCAACTTACATCATGGATGTAATCAGTGATATATGATTCATGTATGTCATCAAAAATTGGCCTGTTTTTGTCACACAGAATCCAGTGTATTCTTTCAAGTAATTAGCCAAGTCAGTATCAGCAAAAAGTCTTGGGAGATTATCCGAGGGGGGAATGTTTATAACATCAAGAGTAGATTTCATCTTGTCTTCTGAAGGACCAGAAAATGTTTGTTTTTCATCTTTGATCTTCATAAATTCAATCAATAATAGTTAGTGCAAATTTTCCAGCATCACTTGGTGACATTAAGTAGTGAACCACATGCTAACTTTTCTACACATGATTTTCCTGGCTTTGCCCGGCCACTGACTTATATAAACATCAATCCGTGGAACTGGCTGGACACAGGATCACCCATATCCACACAGGACTCTAAATGGTTTTTGATTTGAAAGAAAAATCTTACAATGTTAAGTCAAAGAGTGCACTGAATTTAAATTCCCCCTGTCTTAAAACCATGATGTAAACTTTTAGTACTCAAATATCAATTGAGAAATGAGATATGATTTTTTTTTTTTGTTTTGATGAATTTTTTTTTCCACCTCAAAACTAAGGGGAGAATCTTTTTTACAAACTTCAGTATCAGAATTTGAGGGGAATTCTTTTTCACTCTTTTAAAGATCAAATCACAGATCTTTTTAGCTATTTTTGGATGATCAAAATAGAAATATAACAAAATTGAATATCTTGTTTAAAACACATACACTCCTTTTATCTCTTACTCTTCTTTCATTTGCTTTAAAAGACAGTGATTAAATTTGGAAACAGAAACATACCTGAGAATTTGCTGAAGGCTAAGCATTTTTCCTGGAATTGCCAAAATAAGGCAAGATGAACAAGTTTTTCTGGAAATTATTTTCTTTTACAATGAAGGTTGAAAGGCCAAAAACTTCTAAGAAAGTACAAACTATTATTTTACCAGTGAAGCTAAAAGATAAGAACAATCTCCTGATCATCAACATGTGTTTATAACAATTCAACTTCTCATTTCATGCTTTCATGACAGATTTTTATTTCATTCACTGAAATGGCTTTACATTCATTACTCATAACAAAAATATTATTTTTCTTATTTGTTTCAAATCTGTGTAAACTTAAATGAATTCTGTACTATTTTTACATGAAAAAACTTTGTTGCCCATTCATATGTGATTTGTCTCTTGTTGTTATCGGTCCCTTCTTCTCCCCTACTTGGTTGACTGATAAAAACATGCTCCCTACTAAATAATAGTCAGCATACTCCTAAACCTTCTCTTTGGTAACCTTCTTATACAATACATAAAATTTATCTTAATTGAGTCAATTAAACTTACAAGTCACCACACTGGTGCCACAACTAAAAGACTTACCACGTGAAGATTACCTAAGAATACTACAGCTCCCCACACTATAATACAGAAGACTCAGAAGTGACTTATACACATAACATACAATAGAGTAGAAAAAGACACAGATACTCACCGTAAGATTTGTAAACAGAGTAAAGTCATGCTACAAAAACCATTAAGAACAACAAACAGAGATCCCAATCATAAATGCCCAATGCATCACCACTTTGGTAATAGAAACAGATTTATAATTTGAACATCCCTTTCCTACAGGAACTTCCTTTCAGATAAAAACTGTAAACTCTATTTCTATTTATGTTTTAAAACAAACTACCAAAGAAACTAGCTTATCACATGAATAAAAAAAATTACAAAATACTCATCCCTTTAATGCCAATCCTGAATACATCTGTTATAGGTATCTCCACTTGGCCATTTTTGTTACGTTGCTCATAGAAATATGCATAAGTCGACAGATCTATGAGTGGGAAAAATTTCATGTTAGGATCAAATTTGAATTGGTTAACTGCAATTGTGAGTAATCAAACGACCTGAAGAGAGAGTGATGAAAAGGAGATAACAGTGTTCGTAACATAGAATGAAAGCTGTTATCTTAATATGAGAGAAAAATTATTTCTTTTTTTACGTCACACTACATCATATCATTCCTTATTTAAAAATCAATTCTTGAAATAAAAAAATAAAATTCAAGAAAGAAAAAAAAGAAAACTAACTGAACAGTGATTATAAATAATGTGTACATCTCATTCATATATATATATATATATATATATATATATATATATATATATATATATATATATATTCATAACCTTTTCCTGAGCAAATAAATTATATGGCTTTTCGGACAATATTTTCCTTTATTTTTGATAATGCAATGAATGATTTTTCTTTTTTGTTTCAAGATTAACTTGAAAATTCAATTAAAGATAATATCATCAATATTTTTATAGCAGAAACAAATATTAACAAATGCCGTTGAAAATTGTATATACAGCGTTGCAGGTTTTGAACCGTTCTTGTGACATACACTCTGTTTTTACTAGGAGGCGGTACTTGTTACAAGGGAAGTAACTCCAAAAGAATAGAAAGAAGTTATATATCTTTTTATGATCTCCTATAATTACTTCGCGCTGAGCTTATCCAAGTACGGTCCCTCACTACTCATACGAACAGACTTGCAGGATACATTTGATAATCATTTGCGTATATAGAATACTATAAAATGCACTACAAGTGATGAAATCAAAATAAAATACATGCAAAGAAGTAATTGATATCTGAGTTGGTTGGTCTACTAAGATTGATATGAAATTGTTCATCATGAAATTGAGTTTTATTTAAAGGTTTACATTTCTACCATTGAATTGATTTTTTTTAATTCTGCAGATGCTGAATACTGACAGTTTATAAGTTTCTCGATCTCCATGGGCGTTAAATTCTTTATTGCGGAAGAAAGAGTTTAAAAACGAAGTATTATGGAAATAGATAGTTTCAACTCCATAGTTTATTGGTGCGAACTATGATATCAAATTGATCTATAGAAGTTTCTTTTTCAAATTCGAGTAAAAAAGTAAAAAAAATTTGTAATGATTATAACACAAGTTTTTTTAATTTTTTTTGATTATTAGTGTTATTTACTCATTCTGTTTTTATTTATTCATTTTATCTTTTATTAATAAAGTACTCCTACACTGAAAAATAAAATTACACTGTACATGAAAATATAGTGAGGGTACAAATTTCGAGGCATCCAGCCGTATTTGTACCCTCCTCACCAATTGTCGCATTAATCAAATTTAAAAAAAAAAAGAAGTTTATTATTTGTTCGGTATAAAAAATATATTCTATTCTTTTTGTATCTCAATAAATTGTTAAAACTCCATATACCAGAATACTGTACAAGCACTACCTCTCCCGATTTAGAAAAAAATAATGTTGCAATATCAGAGACGAAAAAGAGGAGAAAAAGTATAACATTTAGTATTTTGATTATTGCGCGGATTTGTTGGCGTGAATTAATATTGTGCGGAAATGTCGGGTCACGACCTCAGACACCAATTATTATATACGTCATTCCCCATTAGCCTAATCTTAATTTATTACTTTTTGCAAAACAAAAATTGGAGTTATTTGAAATCTATCAAATGGAGTCAGATATAAGGTATCTCAAAAAAGTAAATATTAGATGTACAATAGTCGTTATTTTCCAGTTAGATTTTGAATATGAGAAGAGGTGTTTAACTAATCGACAGTTCATTTTTAAATGTAAGGGGAGATAAGTGAACAACCACGAAGCTATTTGAAAAACAACCAATCAGATTCGAGACTTGGGAACATCCGCCAAAATCAAATAACGTTCAAACGAAAATCGACAAGATGGATGCGGAGACTAAAAGGAAAGGTTTGTTCATAATTCTATTTAAAATTTTTCATTTACAATTTTAGTACACTTCAAAACGCTTGTTCCTCTCTTTTAGTCATACTTAGGGGACGATCTGCCTTTAGATTATGTTAGTTCTAAGAATATCACTGAATAAATACAAGCGGGTTTAATTTTGGTTGGTTTTCTTCATCAATTCAATCTTTTATACAACTGTCAACATTAGGATGAAGGTAAAAACTAGACAAAATTGATAGAAATATTGTGTTACCATACTTTCTGCAATAAGAATAAATAACAAAATCACAATTCTGATTTACTCGTCACATTTTGCGATTCAAATTATTTTCTGTAACGTACCTCTTGAGGTGGAGAAAAAATTGAAAACAAATCAAATGATTTTGAATAATATCATGCAAAATAGAACATTTGAACAATCATCCGATTTCAAATATTCTACTATACTTAAGATTTACTCTGGGTAATTAATTCCAAAACAAAGATTCTCAAGATTTTTTTTTGTGCTGTCAACAATTCAATTCATAAGGCCGTCATCGGTTATATCTTTATTTTCTTTTGGCTTTCCAAGGTAGAGAACTGAGTTTGTCAAATATATTTTTGATTTAAGTCATTATTATTAATATTTATGACGACTTTTTAACTTTCAGCTTCATTTCCTTAATTGCTTTTTTATTGATTTTTTTTATCCTGCGTGAAGGTTACTATGAAACTTCACTTTTACAGATTGAATCCGTTGAAGGGAAGTTTTGGAAAAGCAAATAATTAATTTATTCACCTCTCCAAATAATTTCTATTCACGTCTACCGTACAGAAAAAAAAAAAAAAGGACTTCACCTCGTTTTGAAAGCTTTTAACGGAAGAAAATGATGGAAGTTTTTATCATAACTCTTATTCAGGTAACTCGTGGTAGCAGATACTATCACTTATATGACAACAGTCAAGCACGTTTGTAAATAAACACACGATACCTTGTAATTTGCGTTATTAGAGGGAAGTAAGATAGGCGAAAAAACATGCGATTAATTTTATGAATAAGCTATATAGAACTGGAAATAAAACCTTTTTTAAAATCTTGTTTAAGCTGATGCAAAACAATGTTTGAGTTGAAATCTGCCAATCGATCTGTCGGATGCCATTTTAGATGTTGACTTGTAATTAGAGAAAGAATTATAAAAGGGGAATGATATTATTTGGGTGCTTTTTGCAAGCAAAAATCTTAAAATTACGTAGTACAACGTAAGTATTTGAGCAAATAAGTTGAAGTATGTTTCTTTTTTTTGAAAATTTCTATTCATGTTTTCCTCTTAGTTAACCATTTATTTAAAATTGTTTTTCCTATTTTTATGTATTTTTTCTTTTTTCCATTAATATAGATTGAGATAATGAAAATGGAATAAAGATTACCTTAACATTATATAGACTATGAAATATAAATTTCTTTTCAAATTTATATAGATGTTTCATATTTGTGTGTGTGTGTGTGTATATATCCATGTTGGGAAGTGAGCTGTTTGTTGAAATAGGGGTTCCGGATAGTTCTAGTAGTTCTCATCAAGGAATGGGTAGCGCAAAGATGTTGGAGACAATGTTTTGCTCCCATGTGGTTTTGTGTAAGTGCTGACATCACTGGAGAAGTTGATGAAAGAAGAGAGGTGTCTAGAGAACATGTGCGCCAAGTACAAATGTGGACGCGAATATCAAATGGAGTAAAAAGACACATACAAATATTTAGATGTGAAAAATGAGACAAATTTAATGCGCAAATGAAGAAAGGGAGATGTATGAAGATATTGTGCGCGAAGTTTGAACTTAGACGTGAAGATGAAACCAAGTAAAAAGAACATGTACAAGTACATGGATGGACGAATGAAATGCACATTTAATACAAGGATATCAATGATGAATGAAAATGAAGTACATAAAATGATAACAAATCTGACTGATCACATTAAAAGATGAGAAGAGATAGCGAAAGGTTGGAGCTTTCTTATCATTGATAGTACTGGTGTCGGAGTCAAAGCAGCGTTGTCTGAACTGCTTGTGGATCCATGTGACTTGGATTGTACTAAGGAATGAATATAAAAACAGGATTCAGTAAGTGAGCTGAACTGCCAAGTTGTGCGTGTGACTTGAGGGCTATTCTCTGATGTTGATAGACACTCAACAGACAGACCGTGGAAGACAGAGAACAAAGAGTTTTATCCATGCATGTTTCTTGACGTAAAGAAAATTAGGAAAGATTGTTGTGACTATCAGTAAAAAAAGCATTGCCATTTCATTCATGAGAGTGAGAGGTGTATATGCATTCGAGGCACATAGTGAGGACTTGGTTGCATAGCTGTACATATGTGAGATGCCTCAACACCGGTGAAGTGAAATGGGCAAAGTTAGTACAGAGATAGGTCATAGTGGGAAAACGGCTAAGATTGGATCAGCCGGACATTCTGCGAAATGATAACGATCTTAAGGAGGAGGAAAGAGAGAGAAAGAGTAGCCGGCAACAGGTGCTGGGACCAAAAATGTAACCAGCTAGGAGTGCTTGTGCCAATGAGCATTGGACCATGTGCGTCCAGGGCTTTTATGGGGGTCGTTTTAGGAAGTGATGTTTTCTATATTGAGCTAAAAGAAGGGTTCCATGTTTAATTTCTAACTAAAAGTATAGGGGACGCTACAATAGGAAAGAATAAGAATTTAAGGGACATGTGGCGTAAAGGTTCTAATGTCATTTCATCTATCCATTGAATAGAGCCTGGTGAGTCATGCCTGTTATAATGAGTGGTATAGTTGACCAAGCTAGATTACAAGAAGGCAGTTAGTCAAAATAGGTGCAAGAAGGAGCTAAAGAGGCGAGATAATGCACACAGCGTTTGTGTGGTCACCAAAAATGTTCATTGCAGTGTTTGCATTTAGTAGCTATGAAGTTTTTGCGAATGCTCCCATCGAGGAAGATAAGTGACAAGACAATATATATATATATATGTATGTGTATATGTTATGGTCCAAGAAGAAACTATGCTGACTAAGAGTTCGGAGAGGGGTGAAGGAAGATAACCAGCTCAAGATGCCAGGGCCAAATAGGCAAGAGACAGGAAGAAGTTAACCAGCTTGAAAGCCGGGGCTAAAAGGCTAGAAGCTAACCGTTTTGATGACTGGGGTAAAGAGGCATTTGATTATTTGTGTTCAGGGCTTTTATAGAGGGCTGTTGAAGGAAGTGACACTTCAGATACCTAGCTAAAAGAAGGGTTTCGTATCTAATTCCTGACTAGAAATATAGGGGTTGCTACAATACTCCCCGCCCCCAGCAGTCTAGAGGGCTGCAAAAAAGAGTTAAAATCGGTTTACATAAGAAGTGCATAGGCGAAGGAAAGTAAATTGACCTCAAAGGAGGTTTCAACAATGCAATGGTAAAAATCGTGGACAAAAATTTTGCAAAAATCAATAAGAATAACAATAAATGTTAGCAAAGGTTTGGCTGCGTAAGCCAAATGAAGTTGCAAAACAAAGTGTCAACTTATGTTCCTGAAATGAAACAAAATGTCTCTGTTCTTCAGGTGGAAAATTATTTGTGTTTGTGAATAGTTCCCTCCACTGAAAATGGGGGGAGGGGGTAAAAATCAAAGAAAAAAAACAATTTCACTAATTGAGTAAATTGTGTGTGTATGTGCGGAATTTGATATTTCTGCTCAGAACATAGCTGGGTTAAGGCCAGATACATAGATGAATAAATGTAATTGTCAGAACATCTTAATAATTTGGACACAGTAAAAGTGTTTAAACTGGTTTGTTGTGAGTACTAGTGATTGATGGGTCCTGCTGAAGTGCTCATCACAAATTTATCAAGGGAGAACAACTGCTCATCAAAACATGTTTTTTCCATAATACTCTTATTCTCTGTTCATTATTGATTAATAGATACTTGCTTTGGGTTTGTTTTTGTTTTTTTTCACACACTGGCTGTCTAGAATTTTGGTGTTTTTCTACATATTGGCCATCGCAAATTTATGCAAGGAGAAAAGTTGATGATTTTCTTTTTATTTATTTATTTATCTTTTTTCCTCAACGGTTTCATAAAAACATTTAGGCACGACTCAGCCATGGTGGACCTGATTGTAATTCTTTTTTTTGTTTTGTTTTGTTTTTTGTTTTTTTTTAAAAAGTTTTTCTCACCCACTGGCTGTCTCAAATTTATCAAGGGAGGAAAAGTGCCATTCTGAACATAACTTACTGCTGTTTTTCTTTCATGAGTTCTCTTATTTCTTTTCATTTTTAATAAATAAAAACTTGAGCTACGCAAGATAATTAGAAAATTAAATTTATTCAAATAAACGAGTAAATGTATCTATTGACTCTTGTTTCTCTTTCCTGAATTCTCTTATTTCTTTTCATTGTTAATTAATCTTGGCCAAGAACTGCGTGTACTGTATCCCATGCTGTTGTGGCTGCGTATACAAAGGTGAGACTAGAAGAGCACTGAAAAGCTGTAACCCATAGAGACCACCAAGTCGGGCTTTGTGGATCACATTTAGAGTGGAAAAGGTAGTCCTAACCTTTTTGGGAAGAAACGAAAATTCTAGACAGGGAACAGCATTGAAGGGTGAGATGCCTAAAGGAGTCAGTACTTATGGTTGGTTTGGACATCCTTCTTATCAGACAGTGTGGAACTGCACACCAAATAGGAGCCCCTGATCCAAAAGGACTGTTCATTGCATCATTTTATAATTCCCATGATAAAAAATGCAACCATTAATTGCCTGAAGGCAGCTGTAGGGTACAACGGGCGAAATATTGTATTGAAAAAATAAATCAAAATAAGGAAGAAAGTCCGCAAAAAAAATTTACATTATGATATTCCCTCATCAAAAAAATTCAGACTGAAAATATTTATCAATTAAAAAACGGAAAGAGATAAAAGAATGATGTGCAGATTATATTTTGATGGGCAGTTTTCTGCCGTTGATAAATTCGTTATGGGCAGATTTCCTGATGGTTACCATGATTAATAACAGTTTAAATATATGTGAAAAGGTTTGAGTTTGTTTTTTTTTTTTTGGTTTTTTTTTCAACCACCCACTGACCAATGTCATATTGGGGTGATCAATTAAAAAAATTGGAAAAAAGGGTTCATAGTAGAAACTTGAAATTTGGCACACACTCCCCTCAATGAGTCGGGGAAAACTTGGTCTCTTAGTTCGTATCCACCTTTGTTTTTTCATATATATCTCATCTGACATGCATGTAAATGTTATCAATCACCACTACCCACAACAGAACAGTTAAAACACTTTTAAAGGATTCAGGTCATTCATGGATTCTAGCATTTATTTACACTTGCTGTACCCATTAGGAAATTCCACGGTTGTTGACACCTAAACTAAAACTAAACTGTAATATCATCTCATGCCTTTGCATTTCTCGCAATATTTATGCTTGTATCTTCTTATTGTCTCGTCTTCCCTTCCCATCTTTGTTGGCAGTCAATGATTTAAGCTAATTGTTATACAAATATGGATAGGATTCATATGCCAATATTTTCCTATCCTTTCAGTAAACTACCTAACTTTCTTTCCTTCCCCTCTCTTCTGACCATCTTATTAAACTAACAAACATCCCTTTCTCCCCTTCTTTCTTCCTACCCTTTTGGTAAACTACTTAAATTTCTTTTCACCCTTGTTCCTCTCTAATTAAAAATAAGGAATATCTTGAATGAAATAACATGCTGCCAAAAGACGTTGATCCCCTTGAGGTTGAAAAAAAAACAACTTTTCACATACATCTCATCTGTTGTGCATTTTTTTGTTTTTGATAATCACCACCACCCGCCACAAACCAATTTAAACAATTTTGCTGGGTTTAAATTATTCATGTGCTCTGACAATTATATATATATATATATATATATATATATATATATATATACATGTATATGTATTCATGTATCTGGGCTGTTCAGAGTAGAAACTTTAAAATCTGCACACACACACACACACACACACACACACTCTCCTGAATGGGTAGTGAAATTGTTGTTGTTTTTTGTTTTTTTTAAACCCACCCCCAAGTTTTCAGTGGAGGATTGTATTCAAAATACAGGTTTATGCTAAAATTATGGGATAAAAATGAGCATATACGGGCAATTCATAATTTCCCTTGCTAGTTTCCGATGTTGTTTGAACTGCTTTGACTTAATCCTGAGGGTACATGTGAGTCTGCCTGTGGGTGTTCATGCATGCTCAAATGTTTTGTTCTGAGATATCATTAAAGGTTGTGTTGATGTAAATCCAAATGAAATGTATTCTTCCTGATACTGATAGTATTTTGTATGCTCCCTCCTTTTTCATTTCTTTATCCATGTTTTTAGGTGTATTGCTGGTATGTTTCAACCAGTAATCCATTTTTGGATTTTCATCTGTTATTCAATATTGAAACTGGCTTCCTGCTCATAGTGAATATCATTACATTGATATTTCTTACAAACAATTTTAATTACATATTGTTTCCCCATGTGAATGTTAAATTTCAAAATATACATACAGAAATGAGTTCGACCTTACTAATGTAATACTGTCCTGATTGCAATACAAAAAAAAGAAAGATGTAACTATAAATGTAAACTAAGTTGATGTTTGCAGTTGGGGAAAAAAAAAATCTCTATATGCATTTTGAAATAAAAATGAATTAAAATTCTTTTGGGAAATTAAAAGTCAGTTAGTCTATTTAATTTCAAAATCAAAAACCAAACAAAACAAAGTTGTTTGTATCAAATGTTCAATTTTGGAACTTCTTGAATCAAATAAAAAAAATATGTCAATTTTTCATAACTACAGCTATCAAAATTTAAGGCTCTTCATTTTTATTTTCAAACAAAATAAAATTACGTTATTACTGTTATTTGTTATATTTATTATTGACCTAATATAATAGAATCTACTAGATGATACTAAGATATTCAACTTGATTAAGACAACGGAGAATATGGACGCAATATAGAAAGATACAGACAAATTAACATATTGGAGTAAAACGATTTCTTTTAGATATAAACATATACGTATTAGACAACATATCTCAGGCACTGACTTCTAACTTATGGAGAAGGAACTTATAATGAAGGAAGAAAAGGATATTGGAGTAATTATAGACAATGAACTCAGATTGGACAAGCATATTTGTGAAAAACTATAAAAAAAAAAAAGCCAGTTCAATGATGGGAATTACAAGAATCTACCTTGATAAGAAAACATTAGAAATCCTTTGTTCAAATCTACCTAGAGTATGCGAGTAAAGTCTGGGCACCATGCAAAACATTGAGTCAATAGGAGAGTAATGAGACAAGTATGCCGAGTGGCAAATCTGAGCCTGTGTAAACTGAAGCTCTTTTCAGGGCACCTGTTACAGGTGATTCCTATAGTAATGGAGGGGGAGTAGTGATGGCTTTAGGTTTCTATGTAGTGATGAGATGGTGTAGTTGTTGAGGACAAATGATTTTGTCTCTATGTGTTTGTTTAGTTAGGGAAACATGTGACATACGAGGTCTAATATCATTTGGTTTATCTATCGAATGGAGCTTGATTAGTAGTGCCTGTAATAATGAGTGGTAGGTTTGACCAGGCTAGGTTATCAAAAGGCAGTTGGTTTAGTTTAGACGCAAGAGGGAGCTAAAGGGATGAAATAATAAGTGCAGTGTTTGCGTTGAAGTAGCTATGGAGTTCTTGTGGGGCAAATGAGCAAGTCAAAACTCGCATTCAGTAGTTTTATATATGTAGTTAAATTTTGAGATTTCATAGCTAAAGCTAATATTTATTTTCATTTTTAATTTCAACTAAAAATAAAGGAGTTGATACACTACCAACTCTTGGCTGTAAAAAAGTGAGAGGAGATATGATAGAAGTATATAAGATCATGAACAGAAATTATGACAAGTAGATTAGTAACTTCATCAAGTATTGGGAATAAACACAAAGAACACAAAACAGGTTGAGGGCAGGAATGTACCAACAAAGAGCCAGGCTGGATATAGGAAAATATAGTTTGGTATTAGCTACTTCTGTTATTTTAACATTTTTCATTCCTGCTCTAGATTCAAAGTTTTCGAACTTTCTCAATATGAATGTCTGCATATTTTGTTAACACATTATGATGAGGGATGTATGCTGTCTGCACTCAATTAGTTTGCAATGGCTATTAAGCGAGCAAAATTGAAGATTGTGTCATCAGAGTGTGAAATTAAATCAGAATTTAATACTGTATACTTGGTTATTCAATTTTTGTGTATCTGAGTGTAAGGGTTATAATGAAACATTAAAACACAGACTTACTTATGGAAAACACAAAGGGCTATAATCTGGGTTAGGTGGGTGTGGAATATGCCGTGGATCATAAACTTCACTAACTCAGAATATGCCTGGGATATAAAACAGGCTAGCCCACTAGCCTACCTTGGGTATAGTCTGGGCAAGGGGTATATTTTCAATTCTTACACCGGGATATGAATTTTTGTCTTTATTGCCCAGCCTTATTTTTAAGTAATGCTATATATTTTCATCCATCTATCAAGCAATAAGTTATTGCTATAAAATTTCACAATGTGAACAGAACATAAAAGAATACAAAACGTTTGCTTGATCTTTCATTTTTTTGAAAGGATTTGATGAAAAGTATAAATCCAGAATCCGTACACTTTTTCAGGGAAATTAACTGAAGAATTCCTGGATTTGCCCCAAAATTTAATCATTTTTCTTTAGCTTTTGGAGATATTGTATGGACATATAATGAAACATAAACGTAGGGGTGGGGTAATATCTCTCGATCAAAAAAAATGATTCCTAGATCTGCCCCAAAATGTAATCCCCTCTTTTACTGCCCATAGCCCACCCTTCCATAAAATTTCATTGACATTCATCCTCAACTTTAGCAGATATTGTGTGTTGTGCTGATTTGTAGCTAGAATGCAAGGGAAGTAACTTTATGTAGATTCACTCGAAACTTTTTTCCAAGATGTTTTGTAGACATAAATACGATGCCGGGGAGGTAACAAGTGGAACAGCTCCTGAATTTATATTCGAGATCCCCACGTGATACTTGATATTCATGCCAAGTATGGTTCTGATTGGCAGAATAGGTTCTGAATTATGAATTTTGTGGATTAATACCTATCATATGTATAAAGTAACTGTACATGGAATGATCCTAAAATTTATGTATTATATCCTTTCATGATTCTTGGTAGACCAGCCTTGTAGTTTCTGTCATGAATTTTTAGGGCATATAGGTATAGTGTAGAGGGGGTAATTGAATGGAATGGCCCTAAAATTTATATTTGTAATCCCCTCATACTTTGTATCCCTGCCAAATTTGGTTTAGTAGTTTGTGAGTTTTAAGATTTTTAGGATGAATAAATCAGATGCAGAAGAGGTAACTGTGCATGTCTCAACTTGAAAATTCTATTTGATTTGCTGTGTAATAGAAAACTGAACCATTGCTATATGTTTATAAAATAAGGGAGAATCCTGGTTTTTCTGTACCCTATGACATCACGAGGGTCATGTTTTTTGTCTGATTCAGTCTTGTGGTTTAGATGTGAATTGAGTTTTAAGAACATCAAAATTATACATAAAAGTATAGGCTAAGTGGAATACCCAACCCAGTTTCAATTGAATGAAGGATCCCCCCCAGAAGATACTTGAAGTTCAGGGGGCACAACAGCTGAAATGTGACTATAACAACCAAGATGAGTAAATCTGTGTATAATGATAGATTTGCTACAAGTGTCTGTCCCACCAGAAATGCTTTACAATCTTTGTTTATTTTCCAGAGTACATACAAAGATGGGAAAATTACAAATCCCAAAAATCAAAGGAGAGAGCAGGAAGCACAAAAAAAGCAAGAAACACTTCATCACCATCGAAAGTGACCAAGTTTTCTGGAGTTACAAAATTGAGGTAAATTGGTTTTTATTTTGTTGGTAAAACAGCTATATGCATTCTTAAGAGACATGATAAACTAATATTGACAAGATAAGTATGTACACTCACAAACACGCATACATACATACATATATATATATATATTTGAGAAATGGACATATTTGGTCCAATGGAATGAATTATCGATTGTCATATTATATGGAAACTTATTTGAAATAATTTCCCGTTACTACACTGTAAGTATATCACTCAATTTAAACAAGGTAAATGAGGTAAACTATTAAATGAAATGGGGCTACTGCAGGAATCAAAGCTGCCATGGAGAGAGCAATAACTTCAACATAGTGATGCACTTAGCATTGAGCTAAACTGCTGCCAGTTATGCTAAGGCCAAATAACTGCTTTCAACCCGGATTCTCATTTCATTCATTCTTGGTCTTCATTGTCTCTTTCAATGTATTTAATATGAGACAATTTTTCATTTATATATATATATAGAAGAATTTTGAGATGTGACAACTATCTCTTGAGTTTTTCTCTACGCCTTCAAATTATAATTTTTATTCAATCAGATCACATAATATCCATATTACAGACATATATATATCTATGTATACGTGAACATGTGTATATTTCTGAATGTGTGTGGGTATATATATATGTATATATATACATATATATATATATATATATATACGTATATGTGATGTGTGTATGTATGTATATATATATATATATATATGTGATGTGTGTATATATATATGATGTGTATGTATGCACGTTTTTATATATATATGTGTGTGTATGTATGTACGTATATATATATGTGTGCTGTGTGTATATATGTGTGATGTGTGTATATATATATGTGATGTGTGTGTATATATATGTGATGTGTGTGTATATATATGTAATGTGTGTGTGTATGTATATATGTAATGTGTGTGTGTGTATGTATATATGTAATGTGTGTGTGTGTATGTATATATGTAATGTGTGTGTGTGTATGTATATATGTAATGTGTGTGTGTGTATGTATATATGTAATGTGTGTGTGTGTATGTATATATGTAATGTGTGTGTGTGTATGTATATATGTAATGTGTGTGGGTGTATGTATATATGTAATGTGTGTGGGTGTATGTATATATGTAATGTGTGTGGGTGTATGTATATATGTAATGTGTGTGGGTGTATGTATATATGTAATGTGTGTGGGTGTATGTATATATGTAATGTGTGTGGGTGTATGTATATATGTAATGTGTGTGGGTGTATGTATATATGTAATGTGTGTGGGTGTATGTATATATGTAATGTGTGTGGGTGTATGTATATATGTAATGTGTGTGGGTGTATGTATATATGTAATGTGTGTGGGTATATGTATATATGTAATGTGTGTGGGTATATGTATATATGTAATGTGTGTGGGTATATGTATATATGTAATGTGTGTGGGTATATGTATATATGTAATGTGTGTGGGTATATGTATATATGTAATGTGTGTGGGTATATGTATATATGTAATGTGTGTGTATATATGTAATGTGTGTGGGTATATGTAATGTGTGTGGGTATATGTATATATGTAATGTGTGTGGGTATATATGTAATGTGTGGATGTATATATATGTAATGTGTATATATCTATATATATATATAATGTGTATATATCTATATATATATGTAATGTGTATATATCTATATATATATGTAATGTGTATATATCTATATGTATATATGTAATGTGTATATATCTATATGTATATATGTAATGTGTATATATCTATATGTATATATGTAATGTGTATATATCTATATGTATATATGTAATGTGTATATATCTATATGTATATATGTAATGTGTATATATCTATATGTATATATGTAATGTGTATATATCTATATATGTATGTAATGTGTATATATCTATATATGTATGTAATGTGTATATATCTATATATGTATGTAATGTGTATATATATGTGTGTAATGTGTATATACATATGTATATATGTAATGTATGTATATATGTAATGTATGTATATATGTAATGTATGTATATATATATAATGTATGTGTATATATATATAATGTATGTGTATATATATATAATGTATGTGTATATATATTATATATGATGTATGTATATATATATAATGTATGTGTATATATATATATATAATGTATGTGTATATATATTATATAATGTATGTGTATATATATATATATAATGTATGTGTATATATATATATAGATAATGTATGTGTATATATATATAGATAATGTATGTGTATATATATATAGATAATGTATGTGTATATATATACATATGATGTATGTGTATATATATACATATGATGTATGTGTATATATATATATATATATGATGTATGTGTATATATATATATATGATGTATGTGTATATATATATATATATATGATGTATGTGTATATATATATATATGATGTATGTGTATATATATATATATGATGTATGTGTATATATATATATATGATGTATGTGTATATATATATGATGTATGTGTATATATATATATATGATGTATGTGTATATATATATATATATATGATGTATGTGTATATATATATATATATGATGTATGTGTATATATATATATATATGATGTATGTGTATATATATATATATATGATGTATGTGTATATATATATATATATGATGTATGTGTATATATATATATATATGATGTATGCGTGTATATATATATATATATATGATGTATGTGTGTATATATATATATATATATGATGTATGTGTGTATATATATAGAATATATGATGTATGTGTATATATAGATATATGATGTATGTGTATATATAGATATATGATGTATGTGTATATATAGATATATGATGTATGTGTATATATAGATATATGATGTACGGGTATATATAGATATATGATGTACGGGTATATATAGATATATGATGTACGGGTATATATAGATATATAATGTACGTGTATATATATATATATAATGTACGTGTATATATATATATATGATGTACGTGTATATATATATATATAGATGTACGTGTATATTATATATATATAATGTACGGTGTATATATATATATATAATGTACGTGTATTATATATATATATATAATGTACGTGTATATATATATATATAATGTACGTGTATATATATATATATAAGTACGTGTATATATATATATATAATGTACGTGTATATATTATATATAATGTACGTGTATATATATATATATAATGTACGTGTATATATATATATATAATGTACGTGTATATATATATATATAATGTACGTGTAGATATATATATATAATGTACGTGTAGATATATATATATAATGTAAAAGTTAGATATATATATATAATGTACGTGTAGATATATATATATAATGTACGTGTAGATATATATATATAATATACGTTTTTATATATATATATATATATAGTATAATGTATGTGTATATATATATATAATGTATGTGTGTGTATATATATATATATAATGTATGTGTGTATATATATATATATAATGTATGTGTGTATATATATATATATATAATGTATGTGTATATATATATATATATAATGTATGTGTGTATATATATATATATATATAATGTATGTGTATATATATATATATATATAATGTATGTGTGTATATATATATATATATGTATGTGTATATATATATATATAATGTATGTGTATATATATATATATAATGTATGTGTATATATATAGTGTATGTGTATATATTATAGTGTATGTGTATATATATAGTGATATGTGTATATATATATAGAATATGTATGTGTATATATATATATATAATGTATGTGTATATATATATATATAATGTATGTGTATATATATATATATAATGTATGTTATATATATATATATAATGTATGTGTATATTATATATATATAATGTATGTGTATATATATATATATAATGTATGTGTATATATATATATATAATGTATGTGTATATATATATTTATAATGTATGTGTATATATATATATTTAATGTATGTGTATATATATATATATACTGTATGTGTATATATATATATATTATAATGTATGTGTATATATATATATATATATGTATGTATATATATATATATATATATAAAGTATGTGTATTATATATATATAACGTATGTATATATATATATATAACGTGTATATATATATATGTAATGTATGTATATATATGTATATAAATGTATGTATATATATATATATAATGGGTGTGTATACATATATGTAATGTGTGTATATATATGTAATGTGGGTGTGTATATGTATGTAATGTGTGTGTGTTTATATATATGTAATGTGTGTGTATTTATATTTGTATATATATCATATAATGTGTGTATATATGTATTGAGTGTGTATATATTTATGTAGTGTGTGTGTATATATATATGTATTGTGTGATCATAGGTATGTGTGTATATATATATGTATTGTGTGTGTACATATGGAATGTGTAGATAGATTTATGTGAGTGTTATGTTCCTAGTGATGTAGTGGAGATTATTTGTGGTAGATTGGTGAGTTGTGTTATGGAGGGTGAGGTGTGTATGTGTGGATGTGGTGGGAGTTTGTGGGATGGGCGTGTGTGTTATGTGGTGAGTGTGTGGGATAGGGGGTGTGTGTGTGGGTGTGAGGGTTAGTGAGGGGTGTGGTGTGGGTTGGGTATGTGTGTGTGGGTATGGGTGTGTGTGTGTGTGATGTGGTGAGTGGGTGTGTGTGTGAGAGTGTAGTGTGTGTGGGTGGGTGGTGGGTGTGTGTGTGGGTGTGTGTGGTGTCGTGTGTGGTGTGTGGGTGTGTGTGTGGGTGGGTGTTGTTGTAGGGGTGGTGTGTGTGAGGGTGTCGTGTGTGTGGTGGTGTGATGGTGTGTGTGGGGTGTGTGTGTGTGTGTAGTGTGTGGTGTGGTGTGTGTGTGTGTGTGTGTGGTGTGTGTGTGTGGGTGTGTGTGTGTGTAGGGTGTGTGTGTGTGTGGGTGTTTGGTGTGAACAGTTGGTTTGAGTGTGGTGGTGGGGGTGTGTGTGTGTGTGGTGTGTGGGTGTG
>OY735211.1:38601216-38661216 GCA_963457665.1 Thysanoteuthis rhombus | reverse complement strand
AATTCAGCGTCAGTAGTAGTTCTCTAGTGCATTCAGCTGAGATATACATCGCAATCCCGTCAAGTGGGTCCGTTAGAAAAACCTATACTGGCGTTTTTCTACAGAGCAGGCCAGGACAATCTCACAAAAAATGGCCTGTCTGGCTCGAGGTCATTTGAACCTCAAACAGCAAAGTCTCTGTGTGTTGATGGATTGGATGTTAGAGTCAGACGCGGCTTTCCAGTACAACCGGATGATTTATGGCAGAATTTGCTGGGAAATTTTTACAGAGGTTCATAAGTTAATATGTATATATATATATATATATATATATATATATATATATATATATATATATATATATATATATATATATATTGTATATATATATATGTATATATATATATATGTATATATATGTATATATATACATATATATATATATGTATATATATATGTATATATATACATATATATACATATATACATATATATATATATGTATACATTTATATATATATATACATATACACATACATATATATATATGTGTGTGTGTGTGTGTGTGTGGAGTAATAATATATATATGTAAATGTGTGTGAGTGTACGTATATAGCCAAATGATCATACACATACACACACACACACACACATATATATATATGTATATATATATATATATATATATATATATATATATATATATATATATATATATATATATATATATATATATATATATATATATATATATATATATATATATATATATAGTGAGAGAGAGTGTGTGAGAGAGACAGAGAGACAGAGACGGACAGACAGACGAGGGCGGCGGGTACAACGTTTTATAACCGTACCAGCATGGGAAACAATCGACAACTTGCGTTCGAATTTCGGCGGGGGCGGTTTAAATTCACTTTGCATTGATGCCCTTGAGAAAAGCATTAATTCGCCTATCTCTGTTCTCTTTCCTCCAGCCAGATATCTTGACTATGTATCCCGTCACTGACATGCCATCATAGAGGGAAGCTTTTGAGTGAGCACTTGCGAAAACAACTCTCCCTCAACTACCCTGCATGTCCCGGTAATTTCTGCAAAATGCTGTTACCACTTATAGTCATTCCTGGTATGGGACAACAATAATGATATATACCGATGGATTCATGTATATTATACACACGTACGTACACATACACAAATATAAGGGGCGGCCAATAGGCCCAGTACATGACCACGGACATTACATGATTTTGATCTGAAATTCCCAGTGTAAAATGTTCGATCGATGTACTTGAGGTTCAACATTGAATCAAGTGCATTGACAAGGAAGGAGATTATTTTGAAAAATAAATATTTATTGTGTAAAATAGATACATTTTTCATCACAGACATACGTAAGTATATCTCTGCTCATATCTATCTATCTATCTATCTATCTATCAATCTGTCTGTCTGTCTATAAACAACTTGGTGGCTGATACGGTTTCAAGTACGCCTTTAGTATTAATCGTCAAGTTGTAGATAAAAGATAACATCTCGATTAAATACAATAACTACACATTGAACTTTAGAACAAATCAAAAATTGTACATATACTCTTATCAAATTTACAAATTATGTTTTGAAATAGCAAGATTTTCGGCTATCACGGATTCTTATCGGCTAAATTTGAAAGAGTCAAGACATAAAATATATAATAGCATTGTATAATTGAACGATGACATCAATGACTTTTTAAAAGTTTGTTTTGTTATTTTGCAGTCTTTTTGTTTCTCCTACCCCTCAATTGCAAACAATTACTGCGTATCAAGTAATCCAGCTTACAATGCACCAACCAGCCCCAAACATGGTTTTTCTCTACAAACTATTATTCCAAGAAAAAGTTCTGACAGAAGCTGCTTGAAATGCTGTATATGTTCCGTTAATAATTACATACGTATAGACTACAATATCATCAACCGCACTCTACAAGATGAAGAAAGCACTCGTTTGTCAAAGTTACTTTCCACGCAAAACTTTTTGTGCTTATAACACATATTACTCAAACTTTGCACCGAAATTATCATCTCAAAATGAGGCTAACAGTGGCACCATCAAGAGGTGGAAAATAGAATTAAAGCAAATGATTCTACATGCCCCTGTGCCAGAATAGTCTTATTGATTGTAGCAACATTGATCATCAGCTTGAAGTGGGTGGTGAATTTGATATCTATGATTTTGAATGGTAATTATTAGAAAAGTATTATAAAAACAATTGAAAATTCAAAAAAACAACCTCCCCCTCAAAAAACCCAGCACCTATTCATGTGAACCAATGAAGCTAAGAGAAAGTGCAGACGGAGCTAAGGTCTGTTTGAGTCGATAAGCACTCTGTGGAGGCATGATTTTCAGGTATATATATATATATATATATATATATATATATATATATATATATATATATACCTGAAATTCATGCCTCTCTCTCTCTCTCTCTCTCTCTCTCTCTCTATATATATATATATATATATATATATGTATATATATATGTATATATATATATATATGTATATATATATATATATATATATATATATATATATATATATATATATATATACCTGAAATTCATGCCTCTCTCTCTCTCTCTCTCTCTCTATATATATATATATATATATATATATATATATATATGTATATATATATATATATATATATATATATATATATATATATATATATATATATATATATATATATATAGAGAGAGAGAGAGAGAGAGAGAGAGAGAGAGAGAGGCATGAATTTCAGGTATATATATATATATATATATATATATATATATATATATATATATATATATATATATATATATATATATGTATGTGATAAGTTATATCCGACAATATCAAAATAAAGAAAGACAGTTAGGAAACTAGATTTTACTCGAACCGAATTATTTACGGTAGTGAGCAAAAACAACGACGATGGTCGGATAATAAACAGAGAGACCAACAGAACACGAAAATGAAAACTGATTGGCAATCACGAAAGGAAGGAATGAATCAACAGTGATATTCGGACCATCGTTAAGGTCCTGGTGGCTCAACTGGATAGCGTAAACCAAGCTTTCAGTAATGCACGCGTGGAAAAGAGTGCGAGTTCGAATCCCAACAGAAGCTCCAATCAACAGTTTTTTTTATTTATCATCACCGTTGTTTCTCTCCCCATCTTAAATAAATCGGCCAGAGCAAAATTTAGTTCCTGAACAGCCTTCGCTTATTTCACATTATCGGATACTAAAATCCATTACTTCAATACTGTCAGTATTGGAACAATAATAAACGTAGAAATACATGAATACAAGTAGGTCTGAAACTAACGGAATACATGAACAAAAACCGGCCAGCAATCGCCGAGGGAAGTAATGAGTAAGTAATGAAATATTCAGACCGCTGACTACCGCCAGGGTCCCATTGGCTCAGCGTGGGTTCGATGTCGGTCCAGGCAAAATTTAGTTCCCAAACTGTCTTTCTGTATTTCATCTCTCTCTATGTAGTATATACATATATATTCCCATATTTTGCATCTTTCTAAAAAAATGTAACAGGTACCCCTGAAAGCATTCTATATTAGTTGTAATGAGACAACCGATTTTCCCCTAATCAATTAATACTTAGGGTCTCCTTGGTGACCTTGAAGTAAAGCCAACGAATAGGTAATCAACGGGAGACACACAAGGAATGAATTAACAGTGATATTCGGACTATCGTTTAGGTCCTGGTGGCTCAACTGGATAGCGTAAACCAAGCTTTCAGTAATGCACACGTGGAAAAGAGTGCGAGTTCGAACCCAAACAGAAGCTCGAATCTATATTAGTCGTGGCAGTAAGAGGGAATGATATGATGAGGGTGTAAGTAAGGTGAGAGTGTGAGGAGGAGGGTAGTGTGAGGAGGGGTGCTGTGGTGGAAGGGTCAAGATAACTTGTGACAGATGTAAAGAATGGTGGTAAGAGGTAGGATGGCGGTGAGGAGGAAGGTGAGGACCCCTCTCTTACCATTCTCATCGCACTCCTCCCATGCCGCATTTATTCTCTTGTCACCCTCTTCTCTCCCTGACACTCTCCCCTTTTACCACAACGTATATTTATGTTTCTGACGTTGATCATCTTGCACATTCCTCTGTTGCGTCCCGTCCCTCGCAACCTCCCCTTCCCACATCCACCTCTTCCCACACCTGTTCCTCTTACTTCCACATCTTCCACTGTGTCTCCCGTCGATTATATATTCTTTAGCTCAACTAAAATTCAAGGTCGTTGAGGAAACTCTAAATATTAATTGATTGGAAATTTCTTTTTAGGTGTTTCATTCCATCTAATGCAAAACGCTTTCAGGAGCACCCGTTTCATACATAATCCAACAGAATAATTACCAATACATTATATTATTTGAAACTTGATTTGAAACGACATCCCCTTGTTACACGGTGAATGTGTCATTTGGCTTAGATAGTTTTAATTGGATAAACAAGTGATGGACTAATTCAGGAATCGGACATGAAGCTGTTATTTGCACCCCTGACTTACCGGAGGACTGTATAGCTCACTGTTAAAGCGGCTTCCAATCGGCTGCAAGTTCGATTCCTGCAGCAGCATATTCCTTCCACTGCTTATTCTATTCCAAATCCCACCAGTTGCAATACGTTTTGGCAACGTTGCGGGCAAGTTGCTTTTTATGTGGGTGACGTTGCAATTAAGAATTTTTCTGAACCCAAAGTGGCTGCGCACCCCAGACGTTACTTGAACGTTATGGTAAACATGCGAAGTACTGTACCAGGATATCCTGCTCATTCAGCACAGCTTTTTCGTTTTGACTAGGTGTATGGAAAGTAGAAAATGTCTTTAATATTTGTTCTATTCGAAAGACTAATTTAGATAATGCATGTTTTTCTAATGTCTTCTTGAAAATTTGAAGAAACGTTGTCTGCAACGTCACGGGGTGAGGCCTTGTGGGGATTCTACAAAGAAATGTTTTTATAACAAAACAAGAAGCCTTTGTAATGTTGTAGAAACGTAATTTTGTTGGCTGGGATAACATATTCATTACATAACATTGGGAAATAATTACAAATTGAGTTCCGAATAATATAAACCTTTCATATTTACGTATACATATATGAGAGTGCCTGCGTGTATTTTGTGAGTATGTAAGGTAATCCGACAAAATTTGAGAACGAGAAAGTTACATAATTTTTTTGTTGAGATCTAAAACTCGTGTTCTCAAAGTTTTTCACTTCCATATTATCATGTTAGTACCATTATATGTGTGTGTGTGTGTGTGTGTGTGTGTGTGTGTGTGTGTGTGTGTGTGATAGAGATAGAGATAGATAGATAGATTGATAGATAGATAAATAAATAGATTGATAGATTAGGGATCTGAGGTTGCTCTCCAGTTGGTCAGTTGTACCGCTGAATCATTAAAAAGAAATGGCACGACAGGAATTATCAGCCAGAGAAAAATTAGTGCCGACAGGAAAATCGGTTTAGGTGCCTGGGTTTCTATGCGTAATTTTGTGTACGAAACATATAAAGTCCTGTACGTAAAATTGTACGTTGCTTCAGTTTTCCCTTGATACCATTTGTTTTTCTTTTGGTCACACACACACACACACATACACACACACACACACACACACACACACACACATACACACACATGCATACACACATACACATTCTAACTCTCTCTGTGTCTTTGTTGTATTTGTTGGTTATTATCTTGTTTTTTTCCAGGTGTGTTTACATCGGACACGTCGAAAATATGTCTTGAAAATAGACGAGGCGGATCAATATAGTTTTTAGCTTGATTTTTATCGAAAATTTTCGCTGTGTAATGTTTTCTCTACATGATTTATATCCACCACTGGATTAAGCGCACTGACAAGGGTGGAGATTATGCTGAAAAATAAATATTTGTTGTGTAAAATTTTTTTTCAACATTATGCTACGGACATGGATTGATTCCTCTGCGCATATATATATATATATATATATATATATATATATATATATATATATATATCATCTGATCAGTGTTATTTCAACCTGTTGTGTTATTACTGATCTATTATATAATTTATGGTTCGTGCTGCATAAAATTTAGCTTCATTTGTATTTGTAATATTGATCTTTATTTTGGAGTTCGTTACAGTTTGAGCACAGTCCTGTTTTGGTCGTATGAAAAAACAGGACAGGTTCCTTGCTATGGCACTCCCTGTCATATTTAGCAATATCTCTATGAATATAAGTACTCCATAATTTTAATATGTTTTGGAGAAGAAGAAAAAAAATTGTTATCATTTTGTTATGGATGTAGGTTAAAGTAAAATTATTTTACATGTATCCATTTTATGTGCGTTACAAATTGAATGAGGCTAAATTTGAAGCAAGATTCTTATTTATGTTAATGTTTATTCAATAAAATTCTTATTGTGAATTTACATCTGCATGAATATAACTAATCCGTATTTTTCATTTGTTTTGAAGTGAAAAAAATCCTGGTACTTTTCTGTTAGTGTGGTTGTGGGTAAGTAAAATTATCTAATATGTATTTATCTGAAGTGTGTTACAGATAAACTCAACATGTATCCATATGCAATAAGATGATTTTGTACTTTGTACCTTGTCTAAGTATATTTATAAAATTTTCCGTTACATTTGTGCCTATAATAATAAGTATAAAAAGTTAGCAATTTTTTTGAGTTAGTATGTATTCTTTTATGAGGGCTTTAAGAGTTATCTACCAAGTCCTTCTTGTTATATTTTATCGTTAAGATATTTCTAACGTTCTATAGGAATAGAGCACTCTGGTGGACGGGGAATTTAAGAAGCTAAATAAGTATATATTGCTTAAATTCAGCATCACTTACCGTCAAGTTTCGTGGCCTAGCGGTAGGTATACCGGCCTCGTGGTATTTGATGGGAAAATGGATTGTCTATAGCCACAATGAAGAGTTGTAATACAACGGAATAGCTGTCTGTGGATGACACAGTAATATATATATATATATATATATATATATATATATATATATCGTCCTACCTTTTTGTATGTAAGTGTTTTCATGTGTAAAGTAATATTCATTTTATATTATTGTTAAGGTATTTGCCCATAAATATCCACGATTGACCATATTTACATACTTATATCTATATGATGATATATTATCATCAATATCTTTTTTATATTTCATTTTTATTCTGTATAGATTTGTTTACGTATTCATGAATTGGTGTAATTATTTCTTCCGCATTGATTTGATAATGTTCGAAGGTGTACAGATGTCCGTTGACAGCTTTATGAAGTTGTTTATGTATAATGTGTATATTACTTCTTATTTCTTCACTTAATGTATTAAATTGGCGAGTTTTTCAATGAAATCGTTCCTTTGTAGTGTAGTTCGCATAATTCTCGGATATTACGGCCGTAGAATATGTATTGTGAACAATAATTACTTTTGTGTGGCATTCAAATTATGTAGAATGGAAATGTATGATATTTATCGAACTATTTATAAATATATCCCATTTTCAATTCTCATATCGGAGTCGAGAAAAGTTGCATACGTTCTTTTTTAATTCAAATTCTATATATATTATATATAATATTTCTTGAATTTGTTTCTGTCATATATATATATATATATATATATATATATATATATATATATGGGGGGTGTCGGTGTTTGTGAGCATTTATAAACAAACAAGAGTAAAGACCCACGTGCTTGTATGTAATTTTAGTCAAATGCACCGATGAGCCATGATAATCACACAAATTTCTTCCGGTCTTTTTAATTTTTAAAATTTTTTATCAGAACTACATTTCAATCTCCCTTGAAAGAGCGTGAAATAAATACTACTCAAACATCCGTTGGTAGTGTGGGAAATAGAGCAGTCCACTGCGGGGGCGACTCAATCACTACCAAGGAGAAAGAGTTGCTTTACTGTTGAAGTGACTTTGAAATCGTATTGTTTTATCTTGATTAATCCTATTCCCACTTGATTTTTAAAAAATGCTTTCAATCCTTTGTGTGTTACTTGCTGGACTCGTGGATGAAAACTGAATACCAGTTTGTAAAATTCCTTTCAAGAAACAAACTATTATTTTAAGCTTGAGTTTATTTATAAGTATTCATATTTCATAAAAATGTCAACGTTAATTATCCATTTAAGGATAAAACTTATTGTATTAAACGATTTGGTCCGGTATCAGAATGAGATGGACTAAGCAAGTCGCTATACGAAAAATCAATTAAACTAATTTCATACGTATGGTCAGATGTTCTAAAACCTCTCTTTAATAAAACAAATTAGCATTATTTTGTTGCTGACTAACGATACAAGTACCTCCATTTCTGTCATCCGATAGGGTTCAGAGCAGGAACAGAAATACTTTTCATGTCAGTCAATCAAGATCTCCGCTTGTTGCATCGTCTCATTAAATCTGCTTCCCCAAAAAGGTATGATAATAAAACCGATTTTCTTGCTGTTAGATGTTTCGCTCTTGTTATAACCTAATTATTCTGACAATCGTTCACGCAGTTTTCGCGGATTGTTCTAACGATTTCGATGCTAGTTGTGGCCACATAATAGAGATGTGAACAAACATAAATAGTTGTCTGTTTTCTTCGGAGTTAGATGACTGACTAATTGGTGAAGGGATAATAGACTAGTGGATGGTGCATCTCACATTGTTGAGAGTGGTTAGACAATTTGAAATAAGGAAATTCGTTCCTTGTTCGACACTGTACGGAAACTCTCTTTTGTCTAATTTATTTCTCTCTTTTGCTCATCATTCTACGCTCAAACAAATTGAGGCTCGTCAGCCATAAGACAGCGATATATATTTTCTAATATCATCATTATAAAAGAAGATCACTGTCAGTTGAACAATCTATTTATGTCATATTTATGTACGTACATTACAGTGTGGCATTCATCAAAGAATCTGGAAAAATAGGATTGTCAGTAGTCTGTAATAAATGCCAGCATCACTGACAGAACAAGGCTATTATTGGTATAATGTAAATACACAGTAAATGATTTTACTATTGAAATGCATTGAAAATAAGGAATAAAAGGATTGTCAGTTGTCAGGAATTAAGATGAGATTTGATAACACAATTAGGCTATCATATATATATATATATATATATATATATATATATATATATATATATATATATATATATATATATATGGTACAGATCAGGTCAGCAGTATAGCATAATATAAAGCAACATCTGACATGTGATGGATTTATTTCATAAAGTGCTCGATACATTTAACTTTATACTTCGAAAGTCAAGTTGTTTTAGAGTAGAGCTGGAAATATATAACAGAACCTGATTCGCCTGATGAGGCCCAGAGAGGACAGAAACATAAACTTGCTTGTGTAGCGAATCCACATCCTATTATATATATATATATATATATATATATATATATATATATATATATATATATATATTCAGTGCTCTAATAATATTTATATCATAATATATTGAAGTTTGTTGCATAAAGTAATGTTCTCATTATATGGAAAGCAATATCCAAATCAGTTTTCTGTCCCCAGTCAGTGCCATGTTAGTAGACTCATTCGACGATTTCGTTGCAATACGTGCCAGCAACAAAACTGCTAAATCCGGAGAAGTTTCCAAATTAGAGATTTACACGTCAGTGCCAAAAATTACTTCATCAACAACTGCTACAGGTTTTAATGATGGTTGGTTCCTTACAACAGTGGTGTCGAATCCCCTCCATCTAAGATGCCAACAAATCAAATCTCTATTCTATTAACACTAGTAAAGTAGACATGTGATGTTTTGACATGGAAAATGTCACATCTTTGTCTGACAGCATTATGACAACTTACGAATGGATACATACTATGAGAGGGTCTAATTTTGACAAGCCGCGTCACTGTCTTAAGGAATTAATTGCTTTTGACGTTAATGAATGGGTGTGGATGTATATATATAAAAAAATAATTTGTAAATATCTTCAGGTGAGCTACCACTGAAAGTCCGACAGAGAACAGAGTACAAGTTGCATTGTTCGTTAATACTATTCGGGAAAAATCATTCCACTTAATTTACGAATGAAAAAGGATGTCAAGCCATGCTTATTCGAAGTACTATATAGGACTTCGAATAGTGATTTTCAAATTTTACGAAAATATTTTTTTATAGGATCGCTGTTCATACAAAGAGTAGGATAAAGCTACACTTCATAGCCATGAGATAAAAGACCTTGGGTTTATCGTATAGGAAAGACTCAAATCCTGATACTGCATTTACTAAGCGTATCCCAAACAGGCACAAGACTATAAGAAACCCGATTACTATATTTAGAGCGGATTTGTTTTGCTGTTATAAATATTAACGAGAGAGTTTATTGGGGTTGCAAGATTACAGATTTCTGTAAAGATCGAACTCTCAACTGCGGTATTAGTCTACGAAAATAGTTTGGTAACGACTACCTTCACGGCAAGGAGCCCGAATTCCGATCCTGTATATAACTCGACTTGGTGCATTGCTTGAAAATCCGCTACAGTGCACATGATTAACTTAGGTTACGCGTCTGACTAAAAATATCTTATTTCGGGTGGAGGCATATCAACCAAGTGATTTTTCAGCTAGATGAATGTTAAGCAGATTTGTTTTGCTGTTATAAATATTAATGAGAGAGTTTATTGGAGTTGCAAGATTACAGATTTCCTTTTTTTTTTTTGGCAAGTTGCACCTATCTTGAGTGCGGACGCTCCAACCGCGTGTGGTAAATATTAATCTAGGGACCCACCGCTGAGCTCGAGTTTAAGAAACACTTATCTGTTAATCTTTCAAGATAAACTTTGTTTATTGTAACCGCTTGTTTTGGCTGGGTGAGATAGGGCGAGAAAGGCTAATTTGAATTTGGGGTGTGTGAGCCGATGGTTTTCGTACGGTGCAGAAGCTGAAAACTTGTTTTTGACCTTTCTTTTATGAAGGGAAGCAAAATACATTTGTGAAGGAATTAGTGAGGATCGAACTCGTTACTGCAACTGTGAAGACAGCACAGCTACATACTGCATTCTTTTTAGTCTTTTTTTAGCTCTTAGTCGTAATCTAGCTGGGACGAAACATGAAAAAGCGAATACATTTGTTACAAATTCGAACGTACTTATAATCTATAAGTTTTACAGTGTTTATAGTGAGAGAAGGAAGATATTCATTTTTTTAAGGATATCAAATTTATTGAAGAAATCAAAAAAGTAACACAGTATTTTTATAATATAAAAACACGATAAGTTGTATGTTTTGGGTTGGAGATTTTAAAAAATACCGTAATTGAAGTCTTATAAGATCCCCTCTTTTTGCCCCAAAATGTCTCAAAAGGTAAGCGCTACTTCCGTTGTCCAGCCACACATCAATCAGAACCTGAAAAGGAGTTGTAAAAAAAATAGCAATAAATGAGACGAATTCAGGAAAAGGCGTTTTCCTTAATATTCCCTGTTGGAATAAGGTAGTCTCATATGCCATCGAATTTGATATTTTTTTCAGCTCTTTATCATCCGTACGCCCTTCATATTTGGCACAGAGAGACTGTTTCTTTATTTGGGTAGGGTTAACGTTAAGATTAGAGTTCCACAATTTAACTAATCTTTCATATTTATTGTCTACCCAGTGGATGTCTACCAAATCAAGTGTGGTGACATAACGAAATAGTACCTTTTATTCTCAAAAAAACCCCCAGAAGATCGTGAAATCTTTTTGCAATCATCAAAAATCTTTATGCAACCTTACAGAGGCCATGAATCCCATTATGAGAAGCCCTTGGCTGAGGTTAGAATTTGCGATTAAGTAATTGCTTGCCTCGTGTCTGAAATAGTCATGACATCGCAACCAAGTGAGATTGGTGTTCACGTAAGATTGAGAAAAAAATAAACAATACAAAACAAAACCAAAAAATCAAACAGGTTTTCAAAAGCTGGTATATTTGGGAGGCAGACCTTTGCCTCTTGAAAACATGGGGAAACACTATATCCTCATTCCCATTTAGCCTTATGCCATACTAAGCTAAGCTTATTAAATATCGAGTTTACGAAAGAATTATGTTTTTCTAAAATGTTACTCTCACACCTGTCTCTCTCGTAGGCACAGATTTAATTTAATATATGTATGCATTAATTTGCGTGAGTTGTGTACTAGTCTGAACTTGGAGCTCTATTAAAAATGACAGGTTTTTTAAATAATTCTGTGCATTTTAGTGGTAAGGGTATTTATGTTGGTGTTGGTGCAATATATCAGTTTAGAGTACATCCGATATTCGACACAAATATTTGATGGGTGCAGATAACCGACGGCTTGATGGTCTCACGTCGAAAGAATTTCTATAGAATTCGCTGCCGCGGTGTTTAACCCTCTAACAAGCCGAAAGATCAAATTGAGTTCAGACTTTCTTTCAAGGGTGGAATTTTCTTGAAACAGACACTCGATTACGCAACAAATGTGTTTCTCCATAAACGTATCTGATTATGAGCCAGCGTAATCAGCCACCTTCCGGAGAACCTTCGTCAAGAAATATCAACCGCAATAGTGAAACAACGAGTGAAAATTTAACGCACGAACTCGACTCAAATGAGCTGGTCAATGATTGATCTATGGTAGGTAATTATTAAGCCATGTTCAGTTTGGTACCGAGACACAAGGTTAATGTATTCAATGAAGATCGAGCTCACTATACTAATAATTGCATTTCGTATCTTTGGGTGTCTGCCTTTCGGTAGCAGCTGCCCAATAGATTAGACTACGAAGTTCAACTGGTAGCAGTGATTTAAATCTAACCACATAGCTGCAATAAAAAGTAACTTAAATTAAGATGAATTAAGTACTGGCCAAAAATTAATAATAGTTCACAATGCTACATCTAAGAAATTCAAATAATACTATTAATAATACTACTAGTGCATATGGTTAAACAAAGCTGATGGTGCCCGAAGAAAATAAGGAGTAAAGTTATATGGCTGAATTTGAATGACTTCTACTGGTTGGCCTTTATAGTCCGTCACGGAGAGATACTGATCAAAAATTGATAATAACTCGCTGGACCCGTGTAAATTTGATGGGTGTTTAAAACTAAGGAGAAATTGATGAATGACAATCATAGTGAAGGATCGCATTTGCTCCCATTCAAGTATAAGCGCTCTCTTTCATTCTTACCCCTTTTTTATTACGTTCCAAGTGTGGGTGGATGAAAGAGAGGAGAAGAATTTGGAACGAATTGACTGCACTAATCAAGGATAGGTACAGGTATCTTCATACAAACAAGCAGAATATTAGTAAGATATCCGTATCTTGCATAAATGAATCACCAGAACTAATTATCTAAAATGTTATGAAAAATTATCAATAAAAATAAACCTTTTATTCAACTTTATCTTTGAAAAGTAGATCTTTTATTAAGAATTATCTAAACAAAAATACCAGCACAAGATTTGGGCATTGTTGGTCCAAAATGACCATAAAGACCACAAAAAGCACTTTTTTGAAAGAAAAAAACAACTATAAAAAGTTTTTAAATAGTGCCGAGTGGTGTATTACAATTTTCAAGGTTGTAGCCCCAAAAGTATGACCAGGGGCACCCAGAGACCCCACCCCAAACAGACACGCAGACACAAACACTCAAAGAGAGAATGAGGATTCGATAATAACTGCACGTTTAAAAGAAATTCAAAATAAAGTAAATAACTTTACTAAAATAAACCAGAGTACTGAGGACACTTGCTGTCAGCTGGTCTCCTATAGAACCCACACATTACTTTTGATGTTGAAACTCAATGGGCATAAATAACAATAGCACCACTTTCCAGACAATGATGATAATGCTGATCATCTTCGAACGTATTTTCTTCTTGCGGTGGTCAAACCATTTTTACAAACTCCATTGTTATTACTAAAAATAATAATAGCAACGCCCAGTAAGGATATATCTCTACGCAAACCTTGGGACCGAAGTGCGCTCAGGGATACTACTACTACTACTACTACTACTACTACTACTACTACTACTACTACTACTACTACTACTACTAAATAATAATAATAATAATAATAATAATAATAATAATAATAATAATAATAAAAAAAGATTAAGTATATTCATGAAATGCATGACAAAACAATAAGCTATAAATCATTTCTTATCTATGATTTAATATTTCTAATATTGAAACAAGATAGCGACAGGATGTGGATTGATTAGGGAAGATTAGAGGGGATCAACCCCTGTAGGGAGAGTCCATAGATGCATAGATAGATGAAGAGAGAGAGAGAGAGAGAGAGAGAGAGAGAGAGAGAGAGAAAGAGGGAGGGGGAGAGAGAGATAGAAATAGAGGGGAGAGTAGAGGAAAGAAAGAGAGGAATGAAGAGTAAAGCAAGATAGATTGAGCAGAGCCTTTAGCTCTCCAGTGACTTGCACCAAAACGCCAATGACCTTTGACAAATGCCGAATAAATATAGGCCGCCATTGATTTCAGTAACAAAGGTTCTTGTGTTCGGTTTTAGTGGCCCGGGTTAGGAGGGACGGAACCACGCTAGCTTGCCTGGCGACCCGTAAATACGACGGCTTTGTTGCTTAGCAACCGTATTTACAAGTGGCAACCCAATATTGTCTACTTTGAGTCGAACCCGAAATTGCGAAACAAGCTCCCTGGGGTTTAGAATCTCGTAAAGAATACTTGCAGTCTCATTTATTTAAAAAAAAATAATCCTTCTTTCGTTCTCCAGTTTCTCAAGCCACATTCTTTGGGAAAATTTAACTACGATAAAATGAACAAACGCACACACTCACACACAAACACATACATATATATATATATAGGCTGACACATAGTTATTATTTGAATTTTGATCTGAAATTTTCACTATATAATGAACGATCTATGTAATTAAAATTCATCACTGAGTTGAGCCCATTGACGAATAAGTAGATTAAATATTTGTTGTTTAAAACATGCTGAAATTTCCTGTTGACTCTTAGACTGAAAGGGAACGATTTTACAGATGAAGAAATATATGTCCTAACCACCATCTGAGAGAATTGATTCTTCCGCTGAACTGAGTTCAACCACTTTTTGATAAAACCTCACATGATATTGATTAAGCCACATTTATTTACGCAATTACCCGCTTTAAAGTAGTGGACAATTCAGTCTTGAAGCAAGAAAGAGAATGTGAAGAAATCACACGTTTTCTACTTGGGTAGATATTTCAACTAATTCATTACGATCTCTAGTATACCGTATTTCACCATGTATAATAAGTGAACGATAATAGATATAAAACAAGCGTGTATATATGTATCAAATAGATTTTAATTTGAAATTCTTTTTTCAAGGAAAACAAAAAAAAAAAGGATCTGTGATGAACAACTGAAAACAAAAACAAAACAAAACAAACAAACAAACAAACTTTACTCTTGTCATAAAACTAATTGTCACACTTTTGATACGCTGGTCACAATCACCGTCTGTTGAGTTCCCACTGCTTGAATCGTCAAAAACCAAAAAAAATCACGATAGTAGAGAGAAACAAATTCATCTTTTTCATGTAACCTTTGGGGTTTTAACGCATTCATGTGCATTCACGCAAACACACACACACACATGCACACATCAGTTCAATTCACTGAAGGGTATCAATAAAGAACATCCATTGAGAATTGAACTCACGAAACTAGCGATTGTTTGCGAGATAAGTTTCCCACCGGATACACCACCATTGTTGCCCGGTATACATAATATATATATATATATATATATATATATATATATATATATATATATATATATATATATATATATATGTGTGTGTGTGTGTGTGTGCACGTGTGTGTGTATGTGTGTACCCGTGTACGTGCGCACACGCACGCGTGTCTTGTGTCGGTATGTGTATGTGTATTAGTTGTTAGATGACAAGGGTTACATGAAAATAGAGGTGAATTTATTCCTGTGTACTTGCAAACGCAGGTAGAGAGAGATCCCTATTAAGAGTTAAATCACGTATGGGAAACACGATGATGCACCACACACGTTTGTGGGGGTCATGCCATTTGGCACGAAACAAATACACGTTGGTACTGATTCCATCCCTGGGAACTTGACAGACGCACTCTAAAGGGACAAGTCACTAATAAATAGATGAAATAACCTCACATCTCAGTGACAACCTTACAGAGTAATGCATTCTTTATATGTGTTCATTTTTGAAAGCGTGACTTAAATATATTAGATATATGACTTGACTTGCATAAGGAAGAGGACTACACACCGTTTCGCACAGTCACACGGTATATCGGGATCTATAAGAATTAAATCATCGCTTCACGAAATTATTACTGCATACCTTCGCTTGTGAAGCCGCAGAAGGGGAAGGAGATCATTCCAAACAAGATCATAGCTTGGCTTTGCGAACAGAGATTTAGGATTTTTTCCATTGCGGATACTCCGATGGCCTATGAGACCTTCGCGTAACGGGCAAAATGCGCATTCAATCATTTCCTCAGAAGCACTAGGATACCTTATTTATACATTGCCATGAATGCATGTGAATATTCCGGCAATCTTTCGATAAAGGAACCCGTTTCATTTTCAGTATTCTAAACCATTGACGATATTTGCTACAGAAGATTATATGCGTAAATTTATTCTGCTTCCAAAAAACTTAAAAGAAAATATGTATATACGAAATGATAAAAACGGGAATAATAAACGATAATATTTCTTTTTCTTTTTAAGAGAAGATTTTATTTTATCATTAAATGAATAAATTAGAATGAAACAAATCATGGTACATTTTTCTATTCATGTATATATTTATATCAACGTTACTTTTGAATTGTAGTCATGTTTTTAGACACGTGCACATGTGAAGATTTAACAAAAAACTAATATAATTCTAATAAAACGTTTTAATACGCGAATTTTTCCAATCACACAGATTCTTCAAATCTTTTAATTATTCAAAAATTCAAATTTTCTTCAAAATACAGATTGATACGAATAAATGTATAAAATTAATTTCTATGCTGAAAAAAAACGAAATTTTCTTAAAAGCAAAAGAAATTTATGTCTACGGCTAATTCCACCGATGGTTTGAAACGCTGTGAACGGTATGGGCCCCTTTACTGAGAGAATGTCGATATTTACCAAGCTTAGTCTAGTCTAGTACAAGTCTGAAATGGAAAGAGCACCCAGCAGATACAATTGATTCGTGCAACCTGTGATAATCGAACTTACTAGCAATGCCTTGTAAGATTAGTACTGTAACCATCACTCTAGAGTAAGCTCCCATTTTCATGGTGAACTCAAGGAAACTGTAATCACTAGCGATGATTTACGAGATTAACTTGCTAACCACCACGCAAAGTAGATGTAGTTATTCATCGAACATGATCACACAAGAGGTATCTATTTAGCCGAGTCAAATCAAAGTCTTTCTGGATAACCGTACTGTAGCAACAGTTTAGGTTAATTCATTATTAAATTTGAAAATCGAAACGTTATTATTTCTTTGATTTGATTATGGTCTTCGGGTGTTAATCTCAAAATAAACAAGTTGCATGCACAAATCTCTTGCATATGTAACGTATAGACTCGAGTAAAGTTCGAATTTTTTTTGACCAATTTTTAGTATCCCGGTCAAAAGCATCAAGACAAAAGGCATCAGTCCAAAGAACAACAGTATAGTACGGTCTATTGCAAGTTACAAGTTACAATGTCAAAAGGCATCAGACAAGAGTGTCAACATTGTAGTACGAATATTGTAACTGAATTTGTACTCATATCTAATTTAAATGATAAAATAAGAAATACTTTTAAATGAAATAAGTAACATTTTATGACATTAAAAAAAACAAACCAGAATGAGTAATATCTTTTAATCTTTTCTTTGAAGTGGCCCCTAAAGTCAGAAAAAGTCTCTATAGAGTATAAATTTTAATTAAAAGGTATAATTATGTCTTTATCTGATTTCACCACCATATGGCATTTTGAAAGTCTTCTTGGAAATTTGAATGAATTAAAAGGTTTTGATTTCATCTTTGCATAAATATATGTTGAATAAGTTGTTTGATTATACCTTTTAATCAAACATTATACTTCTTTTGAGTCTATACATCACTTCGACTAGGTAAAGTAAATGAGATGAGATCACGAAAAGATTTTAAATGTTTAATAAGTTCATAATTTCTTTACTTGGAAACTTGGTAGACAACAGAGTTTTTTTAATTTTCCATTTGCTAGGATTTTCAGGGCGCTCAAAAGCAGTCGATCTTTCTTCACTTGTATGACATGGCCTTTTATCAACGAAATATGACAGTAATCAGGTACAATGGGTTTTAACAATTTTCATGGTTTAATTGGTTAATCTCGAATACCTCGAATATTCAAGGGATGGACTAATAAACTGTTTTGACGTCTTTTTATTCCCAGTCTTTGAATCAGGTGTGAATTACCTTATTTTAGAATCTGAAATTGGTTTATCTGTATCTTTTGTTAAACATTTTAACGCGTCATTTTATAACGATTCAGTTCCACTTTTTGCTATTGTGAAACAAAAAATTTCATCCATTAAAAAAAAATTGAAAGAATAACAGGTTTTGATTAATTTTTGTGTCATACATAGGCCACTTCAAAGCAAAGATTAACTAATATTCGTACTTTTCAAAGACTTTATACGACTTTTGGGACCCCACACACGAAAAAAAGAAGATTTACAGGTATCTTCAACAGTTGTAGAAAAATGGAAAGAGAGGGGAAAAATTACTCATTTTATATAAAAGTATTATTTATTCTATCATTTCAATTAAAAAAAATACATCATCATTAATTCTTCTTGAGACATATGATAGAAATAAGATAGATAAGATATTAATAAGAAGTTTATTCATTTGAATTTACGAAAAATTACTAAATTGGATTATTTAAATAGAAATTCAGTTAAAATATTCGAAACTACTGTTGTCCTTTTGACTGATGCCTTTTGTTTTTACGCCTTTTAACCAGTCACCATTTTAAACCTATGATTAGGGAGTCCAATATAACACGAAATTCATTTTTGAAAAAATAGAGAAGTTTTCTTTAAAAATTGTAATGTGTAATGTTGGACCCCCAAATTATAGGCTTAAAAACAAGTCTGAAAAATTCGACCATAAGACGAGTATACACGGTTTATATACTTGCTTGCATATGCATGAAAGTAGGTAGGTAGATTTCAATTTGTTTTCCAGTCTAAGCTTTGCTTGTTCTGACCCAGGAATGTGAGATTGTATTACATCATTCATCCCAGGCAGGACTGCTGACCTACCTTGAAAATTAACATACCAAACCCTAGCATCTTACCTTATTTCGATCATACAGAAATAGCGATAGTGAGATATAAATCATCAGCTACTGTGTAAGTTATTATATATATATATATACTAAATAAAATATTTGTTCTTTCTCAGCATTCAAGATGAAAAGTTTACATGGTTATATATACATAACCAGTGTATCAGCGTGGATTATGATTTATCCGGCAATATTAGAGTGAAATGACAATTTCAGAAGATCTAGAATTGTACAAATGGAATTTCCTTAATTCATTTCAGCGTTTCGCTCGTGCATACTGAATTTTTCAAGAATGTATAATGGTGATACAGGAGATAGTGTGTTTAAATTGGGATCGTGTCTTGAAATTGAGCGGGGAAAATAAGTGTTAATCAAGTTGATTATGAATAAATAAACAAATTAGGGCTAGTCCAGGCTGTGTATGAGCTCATCAGAAGGGTATCAGATAACTCCCTGGTGTAGATAAGCTAGGGAAATCGTTTCTTCAGATGATTGATGAATATCTGAGTTAGAGTGTCTCTAGGAGGAAAGTGTCAGATCTCCTAAAGTAACACCATTGACCAAAGACCGGGTTGTTTCAAATAACTTCACAAATAGCGAGACTCATAACCGAACAACATAAATTGCCAATACACGATATCAGCCTCAACGCTAAACCTTATCGATCCCTAAAATCCCTCATTTAAAACGTACACACGCTCATAATCAAGCTTTAATTAACACGCACGCATTCATTATCACCCCGCAGGTCCAGTGCATCATCTGAAATTCCCTTGACAGCGACACAAAATTATCTGATCTAAAATCTCACAGCTTATCCCTTTGATTCACAACAACACCTCAAGCACTTGTATACAGTAACAATCAGATCGGCTACTTCAACCGAAAAGAGATTTCTCTCTTCCTTATTGATTGTAAAGTTGAAGAAGTTTGTAAAGAGATCAGCTGAAACGTTGTGATAGCAACAAAACAACTCAAGTAATAGGTCAATAGTCTGGACAACTCTTAGAATAACTATGTCTTTTTTCAAAGATTTCGAAAATAATTTGTGATACTTGGAAAAAAAATGAAGTGTTCTGTATACAATCCTTGGCCATCCATTCACTTTGCAAGGGACCAAGTTTAGTGAGGAGGTTGTAAAAAGTGGCTGTGCTATCAAAAACCACCCTGATGCTGTAAAAATAAATCCACAAAAGATTCAGGTACATAAACACCCAAGGTTAGAGTGGCCGTTAGCGTTAGATTGAATGATATTAATCGTTGTCTTGGATATGTGTGTATAATATTCCGTATCGCGGTTAGCAATTAGATCAGTCGGTTTGTATTAATGTCATTGTAAGGCCGGATTTCACGTTTTATGTCTGTGCCCATTCCTAATCCTTGGAGAAGAATGGACATTAATTCACAGCGACACCTCCAATACAACCAAAGTATAAATCTGCCACTGCAAACATTATTTCTAACCCTTCGTATTTTCAACCCTTTTCTAGCACAAACACATTTATTCCCATAGCGGCATTCATTCTTAAATTTGTCACCTACTTGATCATTGGCATAAACTGAATCATAAATTCTCACCGGACCTGAGTTTGATGTACCTGGTGATTAAGTTTCCTTTGTTCTATGGCCACTAACCTGTCTTACTTATTTATTAAACCCAGTGGACTAGATGGCAGACATTATTATTATTTTTGTAATTTTTATTTTACATTTGTCAACTGGCAAAACTATATCCCAGCAATAGCAGTTTCTATCATTACATAATGAAGTTCTGAGCAAATAAAAACAAGGGCTGAGTTTGAAAAAATAATACATTTAATGATATTTTCACCCTGGACTGGTCGGAATATTGAAAAAAAAATGTCAGTACATTCTCCAGCTTTCTTCAGAGCAATAAGTTTAGTTCAGAATCATATTCGACTTCACCGTCAGCTCCACATTAGGACCTCAGAGTTGAGCTTAGGACGCACCAATCACCGTTGTTATTGATACCCTTTGTCGACTTATACGGTTTAAGTCGTCATAAATATGACCCTCAACTCACCATGTATTCTACATAGAGAAAGCCAGGCTTGGAATCTAAGACTCACCATCGTTAACGACACTGGCAACTTCAGAATGAATATACACGGTAAATTTAGGGTACCTCCCACGGGCCAAACTTAGTTATTTGATGAGCTTCGCTTTGTTTAACACGGCACCAAGCGAAAATCCAGTGAAAATCGAACTCAGTAAACAGTAGTGATATTTTGTTGGACTATCTTGCTAACCGTAGAGAGAGACGCCCGTATAAGCTGGGCTTAGCTCGATACAAATCTACAAGAGTGGGGCACCCAGTATGGATCAAGCTCATTTGAGTAGTATCGTTCTGTGAGACTAGCCTGCTCAGCCCTATACCATGATAAGGGGTATGAAAAAAAAACCTACTAATTATGAATAGAGATGATTTCTGTTCCCTTTCTGTGCCTTATTCCTTGAATGATTTCTGAAGAGACGGTTCAATCTCTGCAAATTACTCTTCTATGACCGGCTGTCTTTTCTTTATTGAATATTTTTTATTTACAGTTTTGATAAAAGCACAGGTGTGCTTGAATGTTTGTTAGTTTATGGAATTCAAAAAAACAACAAAAAAAAACTCTTTCATCTCCACTTTTGGAAACACGTTTGACGGTGCTGCAGTAGATTTCTACTTTTCATTTCTCTCTTTTTTTTTTTTTTTTTTTTTTATCTTTTTTGGGTGGCGTCAGTGATGAGGGTAGGGGGAATTTCTTTCACACTTTCTCTTTAAGTATTTTTTTCCTTTTGCTCCCTCTGTTTAGACAAATGTACAAATAGCAGCGTAGTGTAGTCACAAGATTATTTGCTTAACTTCTTGTTTATCTCCCCCTGCTTCCAGATGATAGGAAAATCGTGTAGAAATTCAAAACCCAACAGTTGTTCCTAAGGAGAGGCGAGAGACAGGCAAAGTCTGGTTGATTTAGTCTCAGATACTTTGTATGGAATGAAACAGAACATATTCTGGCACTTATTCAGGCTCGGGTGGGTAAATTGATCCTAGTTTTTTTCCTTCTTTTTTGCACTCCCCAGTGTATCACTCGAAGACCAAGAAATCGTTGTCAAATGATTGCTCTCGCTTCTCTGAGTTAGAAGACTAAACTACTTGGTCCAGGCTTTATTTATTTGGTAAAACAAGTCACACATGTGTATGGAGGTAGATACAACCGCATTTTTTCATTTCAAGCACCATGAGATCTTGAAGATAAGCTGACTCATTTGTTTCGTCGAAAATTTCTCTCATTTCCCCGATCTCTAGGGATGTGGCAGAAGTATCAGAAAGTTTGCACATATGAAATAAAGATGGGCCCTGTCAAGGGTGGGGTGAGAAAATGGCAAAAAAGAAGTCCTGGATTACAAAAAAGTAAATTGTTTAATATTACTAATATATATATATATATATATATATATATATATATATATATATATATATATATATATATATATATACACGAAATCGAAATACTACTCTAAATCTTGGGCACTTTAATCAGCACGTGCAAACCAAACACAGTGCAGATATTTGCAGCCACCCTTTGTGAGCTTTTAAGAGATCAATGTGTACATGCCAGAGGGGACTAATTCGAAAGAGACTGTGGAAGCTAAGTTTTAGGGTAATTCTTAATGGTCAATATATATATATATATATATATATATATATATATATATATATATATATATATATATATGTGCACACACTGCATATAATCTTAAAACTCTATTACGCAGGCCTTTCGGCTATTCACGTACAAGGCCACGACGTGAAACCTCATCCCCGGATCTTCGTTCGCTAAGCGTAGCCTATATATATATATATATATATATATATATATATATATATATATATATATATATATATATATATATATATATATTGCTTTCAACACAAAAAGTACAGGAAATCATTTCAGATAAGATTCTACATAATATAACGCAATTTATAATTCGTTCTGTCTGACCAAAATATCTATTTCTTGAATACATCATGCTGAGTTGAAATTTGCGAAAAATTATTGTGGGTGTTGCTATGGTGGGAGGAGTTTTTCTTTTGTTTCGTAGTTATTTTGTTTGTCAAGTTTTTAGTGTGTTTGTGTGTTTTGCTGGTGGCTATAAGTCACATGTCAAGGGGTATGGACTTGGCTTAGGAGTGATCTATAAGTGGATGCTGGAATGTGGATTAAGGGATGTCTCGGTGTTAACCTTGATTTTTACATTATATTTATTACCTATGTTAGAGTCCTTTTTAACGATGGTGAATTGTATTGTCCTCAATTTGCTTGGTCAGGGGGAAGTAGACAGTGTTGACTGTACCGAAAATTTCAATACACTATTTGCGAAACATAACAATAAAGTTATAAGAGAGAACACAAATAAGGAAAACGTAAACTTAAAGAAACAAGACTGCAATTGTACCAACAAGAATAGTTGCCCTCAGATCAAATAAAGTATATCAAGCAGAAATATCATCCCAAGAAAAACCCTAAGATGTAAAATATCATATCAGAATATCTTAAACGTCATTTAGACTTACATTAGCCAACCACACATCATTCTTTATGAATGAAAAAAAAAAAGATTCATCATTATCAACATATTACTGGAAAATGTGCAAAATGAATGACAGACCAACAGTAAAATGGAAAATTTCAAGATAAACCTATACATGTACAAAATATGGAAAATCCATGTTACCTCTGTCTAAATGAGAAATTCGAAATACTCAGGTTGGCTAAAAAAAATCAAGAATAGATCTATCAAACAGGAAAAAATGAAACATCATTAAAATGCCGACATCGCTCGAGATTTTGATACAAATATAACTCAATAACCCATACATTAATATACTAAAAGTTATATAGACAGTTTACCCACACACTCATCTCAAAGAAACGCCTAATCAACATTGTCTACTCCCCCCGTCCAAGTAAATTGAAAACAATACAATCCACCATGGTTATAAAGGATTCTAACATAGGCAATAAATATAATGTAAAAATCAAAGTTAACATCAAGAACACATTTCGGCGTCCACTTATAGATAACTCTTACACCAAGTCCATACCACTTGACATGTAACTTATAACCACCAGCAAAACACACACATACCACAAACTTGACGAACAAAATAACTATAAAACAAAAGAAAAACTCCTCCCACCTAGCAACACCCACAATGATTTCCCCAAATTCCCCAAGCAGGAATCTTGAACATACATTATCATTCGCCCGAAGAGGCCCAAACAGAACAGAAACATAAATGAGTTTGTGTAGAAAATCTACTTTCTACTATATATATATATATATATATATATATATGTGTGTGTGTGTGTGTGTGTGTGTGTGTGTGTGTGTGTATGTCCATGTGTGTGTGTGTGTGTGTGTGTGTGTGCGTGTGTGTTTTTCATTCTAATAAAAAAGGGTGCACATGTCCTGTTCATGTTAAGCGAAATGTATCCTACCTTCCTGCTAAATATTTCATTTATTAATAACTCAAATAACACCTATTTTTGCTTTACCGAAAAAAAAAATCACTCTTTATTAACGTAAAAAATGTCATCATCAATCATCGCCATGGCTGTTACTGACTATTATCCTTATCTTCGTTGTTTTGCCATAACGGTTTAGTCGGTTGGTATCTACGCATCCACCCACGCAGATAGGGTGTGATTCAAGGCCAACATTCAAATGCAGGAATACACTCGTATTTCCATGTGGGGTAAGGTAAAAAAAAGAAAAAGGCCTGGTTCCATTGGCGCTGTTGCCTGACTTTATCCTGTCAGCAAAAATAATGCGTTCTTCTAAAAAAAAAAAAAATTTCGTTAGTCAAAATGGCATGAAAAGAATAATTAATTACCAATAGCTTATATGGAAGATTTCTTGAGCTTTCCCAGACAAAATAAATGATGATGATGGTAAGTCAGGCTTTGTTGTCAGAGGCTGATATCGTGCGAGACACAGGAGTCCAATATGAAGTTTTTGAATTATACGCAATCCGTCTTCGCCGTTGGGTAATGATTAACAAGCGAATCTCGCAGATCATTTCCATTGAGCAATGGCTTCGATCATCACTAGGTGCTCCATACCGATGACTTTGTGCTAAAAGTAATCTACGCCTTGCAAATATCTACGACGCCGTTAGCCATTTCTTTGGCAACAGAAATAGGAAAAGGACGTATGCTAATTAACTAATGAATTGCCATGATACTAAGACTGTTTGAGAGCTTACACAGTGGCGTATCTTCTAACAGTGCCAGAGGTCGGTGTTCTATCCCAAATAAAATCAGTGTTTGGTAATGTTGATTTCATGGAGAACAGAAACGTCTTTCTCGCCTGGAGGATTGATAGTCTTCGTCCTTTCAGTTCAACCATGTACCGCATTGTGAATGGCCTCCTTCCTGTTTCTACAGACAATGGAACGACATTGGAAGGTCCCCCACTCAGGGTGCATGCCAAGAAAAAGACATATGAGATGCTTAGTCGTCAGAATCTTCCTCTCAGCCTCGCTCAAGTTGAGAGCGATATCTGTGATCAGCTTGGCCGTAAGATCTGCTGTGAAGACGTCAAACCTACTAACGGGGGCTCCACCGGTTATTTAATCACAGCATTAGAGACCAACCTGCCCTGCTATTCATGCCTTTCCCAAGACCAAGGGCATTAAAGTGAAGTGAAGATAAACAGCACCAACTAGAGTTTGAACTTGGGTCGCAATTCTATTGTCCGCGCCGTTACCGCTACACCACTCACACCTCTTTTGTCACATCAAGTTTAGTAAATATCGAATACTACTTCACTAAGGCAAGCGACCTAACCACCACTTAAAAATTGGCGTAACACAGTCGTCTAATGCCAACTTTCCTAAAAATGCAGCCTCGCATGGCTAACAAATAAGTCTAGTTGACCAATTCTTCTATTGTGAGTTCGATCCCTTTGCTGTGCCCTACATTTGTGGACTTGAGTAAGACTAAGCTAAGACCGGTGAATACCAATACCGTGCAAATGTTGCTTTATATGAAAATGTTCCTTTTCTACTTATGTCGATTTTCAACCCCCCATAAATCATTTTCTGTGATCCCGTTTTTTTTTTTTGCTAAGTGCCATTCCGAATTTTCAAAATAGACCGATCCCTTTCAAGAAGGCATTTTACTTATTAGTTTGTAACGCCCTCGTCGCCTTTGCTTTTATCGTATCACAAAAATAAAAGAACCAATGTCGGAAACAAATGACGGAAAAGGGTTTCGGAAGATACGTCAACTAATAGAGAAAAAAGAAAAAAAAAAGGACAAAATAAAAACCAGAATTGGAGAATCTTTTGATCAGGGTCCGTTAAACGACGTATTCAATGGTTTCAAGCCTATCACAACTGAGAACGTTTTTATTCCATCAAAGGTAACTCCTTTTCATCTATTTGTTGTGATTGTTCGTCTTGTAATACTTTTATACGTGAAATGAACAAAAGAGCTTCGGGCGTGGGTACAAGAAATGTAATAAGTCAGTATAGCGGGTTTTAATACATAACCACAAAAACTGAACTCCTCCTGACCTTGAATAAAAAGAATTTTTTAAAAGTGTTATATATATATATATATATATATATATATATATATATATATATATATATATATGAGAGAGAGAGAGAGAGAGAGAGGGGTGTTCGCCCCATGATGCCTTAAATGGCAGAAACGCAAGTATGCCTGCTCAGCGAATCAATTAATTCATTATTTATTATTATACTTATGTTTACACTTATATATACGTGTGTGTGTATGTGTGTGTGTGTGAGTACCGGATGCACCACAAAACTTTAAACACACGAGAAAATTTTGAATATGTTTGTGATTATAAGTTTAGTCACTTCATTAAATTGGTCAAATAGTAAAAATTTGAGCAGTGATCATGAGTCGATTATTTTTCTAGTCACGTAAACATGCACGGTTTTGCATGAAAAACGTTTTTTCGCCTTGGTAATCAACTCTTTCACCTTGACAAATGTGTGCCTAGTTCATGCTGCATTGTGTGACTGATGATATAAACACAACTATATTTTGGGGGCTGGTCCAGTTATTGTGATTGGGGCTACTTGATACGCTGTATTTGCGAGCAATTGGAGCAGAGGAAAATCTCAAAGCCTGCAAAATAACAAAGCAAACTTCAAACAGCTCAAAAAAGTGTTCAGAGCAGAAAGATAACATTTGAAAATGGACCAGAAATAAGAGAAAGGTAAAACTAATAACGCAGATGAATTCGCAGCTGATGAGAACCTTGGTTTTGGTGTGCGTAGAACCTTATCCCAATTCAAAGTTCGGTGAGAACTGGGTTCACATCTTGAAGACTGCATGCACACGTTGAGTGCATTTCAGAAAACAACAAGGACCACTTTGTCAAAACTATAAATCTGATGATTCTTAATTTGACTAATAATTGTCTGACATAAAGAATCAAATTAATTATGTTCTTTCGTGGCTAAGATTTGATACTGATGTTCTTTTGATATCTATTTCCATTTTATTGGGAGGTTGTCAATAAAGCTCTGTTTGGTGTTATCATTCTTTGTTCATTTTCTCATCTTCCACTTTATTACAATGGACAATTAAAGTCCACTCACATACGAACCCACTAGTCTTACAAGACGGTCATTATATCCCTAAAATCTTATTTTTTACTCAAATACATTTTCTATTATTGTTAATACTTCTTTGGCTCGATATTCTATATTTCTAAATTAAAACAATATAATCATCACATTTGTACCAACTAGCGGGAAAACTGACTTGATTATATCATATTGTACCAATTATTCCCATCAATGGGGTAGATTGGTACACTTTTTTCTGAATATTTAAATGATGATATAATACGGTTAACTGTTGTTTCAGATTCAAACTACCAATGCAAAGTCTCTTCCATATTGTAAATTTGGCTCATATTTGAATTTTAATGAATCAATTCCGTGGAAAGTTACGGACATATAAGTAAAAAAAGTGTACCAACTAGCTCCGGTTCCCCATACGCATATCGGTTTTTCATGTGATCTCTGGGGATCCATGTTGTGAGTCATGATGTCCAACGGTTGTCTTGCAACATGGCCTGCCCATTGCCATTTGAGTTTTCTAATAGTTTCTATGATATCTCAGATTTCCGTTTTTTTTCCTGATATATTGTGCTGTCTTGTATCTCTCCGTATGAGGTTAAGCATGATTCTCTCATGCACGCGTTGCATGCTTCACAGTTTGTGGGTCTGTCTCTTGGTTAGGTTCCATGTTTCAGCTCCATAAGTGACTATCGGGAGAAGTTTGAGTTCGAAGTTTAGTTGCAATAAATATTTTTGATAATGCATTTCAACGGGTACCACCCATCTTCTTCAGAGAAAAACTTGCAGCAGTGCACAGAGAACTTCAGTGCAGTTTACATGTTTGAGGTTGTGGAAAGAAATGTAGATATTTCTATGTTGTTTGGTTATTTAGAAGGAGCGTTTAGGATGCTTGACTCTCACCTCCACAGATACAAAAATCTCCCCCGATCCTACTAAACGCCTTTACGCCACCTTCCAGCCAAATTGTGCAAATTACATCATTCTAGGTTGGTGCAAACGTTTTTTAGAATACTACGATACATACATTCATAGCGTTGTTATTCAGTCAACAATTGATATTCACTGGCTTCCTATCACCTTAAACCATCTTTCAGCCAAATTCTGTACTCGACGATTTTATTTTTGATTTGATAAATGCTTTGGGGAATTTTTCAATAGTTTGAGCTTTACGAACCGTTGCCCAAATAAAGCGAAGTGAAGAAAGTCATAGTCTGGAGGTGATGTGTCTGGAGAAAACGCTGCACACGAAAGAACTTCCTATTCTAGTCACTCAATCGTTTGTTGCGTTGCATTGGTAACACGGAAACTGTCTTCGTCTAATCAGCAGACGACCTTTTTTTCCCATACAAATGTCCTTGCTCTTCTAAAATGAGTCATTCAAACAAATTCTGTTCGTCGTGATGTTTGACAGTAACAGTTCATCTAGGTTTCAGCAATTCGTAATGAACAATTCCCTTTGAATCCCATCAAATCAAAAGTCCAACCCCAGTATATTCTGTTCAGGTTGAGATGTCGAAGCCTCTCCTGGATTTGATTATGATTTTCGTCGTTTTTGGTTCTCGTAAAAAATCCAGTTTTCATTGCCAATGACCAGTTTGCTGAAGATGACTTTCAGTGTCGGGGAAAATAAGAAAATGTTTAGATGTTGACCAACGTTTCCGAAATTTCATGTGATAAAGAATTTCAGAAGCTTTTCTGAGGCTTGTAAACATCGCACAACAGATGACTGATTGCTCAAGCAATAATCAGCCGAGTACCTTCAAACGTACATTCAAATTTTGCATCAATTTAATAATGAGATTGAATAAAGTTGAATTATAATAATGATAATGAAAATAATAACAAAATATCCATTTCACTCTCCACACACACACACACACACACACATATATATATATATATATATATATATATATATATATATATATAACTCTTTTTTGGCATTGTGTCATTTGTACGTAAGGATATATATATATATATATATATATAATGTGTACTTTAGAGAGTGAGACAGACTCGGGAGTGAAGTTTCTGGTGGTAAGGTTTTATTAATCCTTATATGTCAATAGTCCATACATGTTTCGGGATTTCTCCCATCATCAGTGGTGCGTGTTGTGTGAGTGTGAATTAAAATGTACCATGTGGAACCAGAGTCCACTGCCAGCGGCTATGCATTGTGGGTAAGTTTTGTTGTCAGGGCTACTAGAGGCCTCATGCTGAATGTAAGAATGACCAGCAGGTATTGGGATTTTGGTAAAGCAGCAGCAGTTGGACTTGGGGAGGGCAGAGTGTGTCAAGGTAGGGGGTAGTGTTGTGGAGGTGGATTTTTTAGTATGTTTGGGATAGTGTAGAAGGAGGGGTGGTGGGGTCAAGGAGCTACATAGGTATCAACCTTAAAAGTTACTGAAAATGTTTTGGCTTTGATTTGGACAGGGGTTGTAACAGGCTAAGGTGAAGTTTTTCCTATGGGTCTAGGTGACTTTGAAGCTTCCATTATTGAATGTGTCTAAGATGTGGGTGTGAGGATATTAATGGTAGGAGTTGTGTGTATTACTGTTCTGTGTGGTGAGGGTTGTTCAGTTTAGTATTTAATCCATTAGGATATAGGGTTTTAAGTTTGTTGATCCACCCCAAAGTGGGCTCTAAGTTTGATCCTTCTGAAGAAGTCATAGAGATCTTTGTTGAGGGTGTGATTGTTGAAGTGTGGGGGTCGGGGACAGAAATTAAGGCCCTTGTTAAGGAGTTTGAATGTGTCCCTAGTAAATCGAAATTTACTTAGGTTCATTACTTTCCCTTCTGGGTCTTCCTTAATTCTGATGGTGTGTAGTAGTGTTTTAGTAAGTTTTCTAAACTGCTTACTAGTGTTGGAATCAGGTTTTCTAACCCACCTTCCATATTTAGTGGTAGGGGGGTTTCCTCATTTGTTGGTGGAGTGTGTGTGTGGGTTGATGTAGGGGTTACCTGCTGGTCAGGGTGTTTGCCCGGGTCTTCAGGATGCTTTCGAAGGGTCAATGTGATGGGTTGAGGGAGGATGCTACTCTTAGGGCTTTCCTTTTGCAGAGTATGAGGGGTAGTAGGTCTGAGGACCTTATGGTGTCTAGTGTTCTTGTTCCTATTATCTGTATGCTGGTTTTTGTAGTTGTGTTTGTTCATATAGCTGTGTCTGTTCACAATATTGGTGTCAGTAATATATATTTATATATATATATACATACACACACACACTCACACACATATATATATATGTGTGTGTGTGTGTGTGTGTATATATGTGTGTGTGTGTATATATATATACATATATATATATATCCTTACGTACAAATGATGCAATGCCAAAAAAGAGTTTGATTGAAAAAAAATGACAATAATCCCAGTTTTTTTGTGATAAACCATCAAGGTCTTGGATGAATATAATATTTGAATGAATAGCCGAAAGCAATCGATCAGAAAACTTTGAGATAGTTCTCACCGACACACACCAGTGACCTATGTTCACCAATATGGAAATAGGAAAGCTCAAGAAGGAAGTTTAACAAATCTTTGTCAGTGTTCTCTAACCAAACATGTATCAATGAAGAATTGCTGCCCAAGTACACATTATATGTGCTGTGTTTTTCTTTTTCGGGGGCAGGGGTTCTCTATTTTTGCTGATAGTGATCAATATCTTAAATTTTGGGATAGAGTGTACATATATAGATAGTTACAATTTTGTTGCTACTGATCGGTTTCTTGCCATTACGATCAACAGACAATTGTTTTTTGTTTTTTTTCATTTTGCTTTCATAGAAAAGTGGGGTGTTCTTTTAATGGGATATTTTTTCATTTTTAAATATTGTTCTCTATTGCTTTTCCCCCTTAGTATGTATATATATGTGTGTTTGTGTGTGTGTGTGTTTATGAGCAATTAGCTTTTTTTCAAGTCAATACTTAATTGGTCTGTATGTTTTCTCTATGTTGAGTGTGATGTTGGAGTCTTTTATCTTGGTGCAGAGGTGAGAAGGGAGCGTGTTTTTAGTGTTCTGAATTGACTGTATAGATGTTTTTTGAGAGTGAATTTCCATACGGAGTAAGTTTAAGATACAGTTAACATTAATGATGTTGAATGAGTGTTTGGTATGAATTATTATTATTATTATTAAAGAATGCTTCTGTGGCTATTTTCATGTACAATTTACATCAAGTGCTTGTTCAACATTGAAGTGTATATTACCTCGAATGACAGAAATGTGTATGGAGACTTAATAAAAAAATTACAAGCTTATTAGTACAGAGGAACATTTACCATTAGTGTGTATTTGAGTGTTTTATTTAAAGGTTAATGGTTGGGAGGAATTCATCAGAATGTGTGTGGGTGGTTTATGTGGAGGGAAAGGGTTGGGATGAATTTATTGTTAAAATAAAATAGATTGAATTTGAAATTACATAGTTATTAAACTGTTTCTGTTGTTGGGTTCCTGTTGCGTTAATTGTTTTGAGCAGTTTTGAATCGGGTGAATCTTGGTGTTTTGATTTTCAAAATGTTTCTGATGTTGAATTTGTGTTATTTTTTTTTTTTCATAGTTTTAGATTCAGGTGTTTTTTTTTTTGCTCACTAAGATGATAGAAAAAAACATCACTCTCAACATGAATATGAATCCTTCAAAGAGACCTTACAAATGAATTAAGCAATAGCCTGAAAAAAGACTCATCCCTCACAACACACACACACAGAGGAGAAAGAGCACTAAAAATAACCCTAACAATGAAGAACAACAGCTCAGTTGTATCTGAAGGCAAAATGAAAACTGAAATATACATTTGTCTGTTGATCGCGATGGCGAGAAACCGATCAGTAACAACAAAACTGTAAATATCTTTCTATCTATAGACACACATGTGCGCACATCCACGCACACTCACACACACACACACACACACACACATATATATATATATAGATAGATAGAGAGAGAGAGAGAGAGAGAGAGAGAGAGAGAATAAGAGAGTATGTGTTGATATCTATATAAATACTCATACACACACACAAATAGATCCATATAAGCATAAAAGACTTTTGAAAAGTCAAGGAGACATGTTGGACTGCTTATCGACCATAGCTCCCCCCCCCTGTCTCAATGATGTCAACAACAACAAACTAAGGATGTTTATATACCATGTCACTTGTTTCTCATTGCTCTGCTTCTCTCTTTAAACATCTTGTAAACAACAGAACATGATTCACTCTTCTTTCTGGTCTATTCAGTTTTTTTTCAAATACTCTATACACCTGCTCGATCATGTTGTCGTCTGCCCCAGCCTACATCTTAATATTCTATTTCAATCGTGTTGACTCATTTTTGTGCCAAATAAATAATAAATAATGAAAAGCTTTTCGAATGCCCCCAAGAATCTGCTTTTTTTGTTATTTACTTAGCTAAGTTTTATCTGGCACAAGGTCAAGAGGAGGATATCATTCTCCTTTGTGAGAGCAAAATTTTCTTTCAGACCAAATTAAAAAAGGTTGGAAGGATATATATATATATATATATATATATATATATATATATATATATATATATATATATATATATATATATATAGAGAGAGAGAGAGAGAGAGAGAGAGAGAGTCTTTCAAACCAAATCGGAAAAAAAGTGGAAGCCGCTTACAGCTTGTGATGACAGGTAAGGTACTTTAATGAGATAGACGGAAAAGAAAGGAGCCGTTGCTACTTCCAAAAGGAGATTGTGTTATAGAACGTGAGAGCCAAATTCATTTTTTTATTCAGACCCAAGTGAAGAAGGTCAAAAGAAGCTTGCTGCTTGCAAAGACGGTTTACAAATTTTTACAAAAAAGAAGTGCGTCAATAAAATAGAAAATTGCGTAAACAACGTTGCAGGGTTTGAACAGAATCTGTTCTTGTCAAAATAAACGCAGGCAGAATAGTTTTTTTTTGTTTTGTTCAAATGGAGAAATAGAAGGGGCTTTCACTATTTACTCATGAAACATTTTTGCAGGAGAAGTTAATGCTTGTTACAATTTCCTGTAGTAAAGTTGTTACATATCATTTTAAGAAGTATTAAACCATTTAAATATAAAAAAACAAACTAGTTTATTACACTGAATAAGCTTCATTTGCTCCTATAACTTCTTCCATCGAACTTCAAGAGCGGAGATTCCTTTTTTTATTGAAATTATTGCCTTTCGAGGTCAAAAATTGTTATAATGCTGTGATTATCACTCCTTTGATTGGCATTCTTTTTTTTATTATTGTGAATAGAAAAGCTCAAGGTACCGAAATAGGTGATGAGCTGTTCAAGATAGGTCTGGTTGATATTGAGGATGATCTAAGATTTCATAAATATGTTGCTGCAACTTCGATATGTTTAACTACATTGATGTTTCAGGATTTGTCGACAACTAAATCATAAAGACTAATACAAAAAACGGCCATATCATGTGAGACTATCTCATAGCTATTTACTGACAAGTCCTTATTTTCTAATTGTCCATTCTTTCTTGATAAGTTATCAACCCGTAAACAAAATAGACGCATTAAACTTTCAAATGCTTTTTTTTTCTCCAGGTTCGAACTTGCACGAAAACTTGATGAAACTGCACAAAACATCAACTAAGCTTTTGACCAAGGATCGATTCCTGTTCTCAGCGATGGTTCCAAAACTTTCTTCTTTTTTTCAATCGCTTTGGTAACTTCCTGAACCACTTTCCCAAAGTAAGCAGTTGCAGAGGAAGAATTTCTCTAATCCAAAAATTACGATTTCTACTTTACTGGCGTAAATGACATTGTGACTCGTTGGCAAAAATGTCTGTTCAATCAGGTAGAACTTGATTGATAAAATATGTTTTCCATTAATCGATGCTTTTTTGTGTTGTACTTCTATTTTCATTGAAATGTCATTACTTTCTGTAAAAAAACCCCTAGAAATTTATATTTATTCGCATTTAAAAAGAACAAATCAGACTTTTGGTTTTATTCAATCTCTTCTAAATATTTTGATGAGCTGTCTCTCTGATCACAATAGATAAATGGTACAAGCTCATGTGCATTCAACTCATCAAGTTTTCCAAATATTTGAAGATTTTAAGAACCTTAGTATTTCATTAAAACGCAAATGTGACAAATAGTTACAATGGAAAAGAGATTTCCATTGGATGAGTCCTTTAATTCTAAAACATTTGTTAATCATCATTCAAACATTAGGTACCAATTAATCTCAACAACGGGGAATAGTTCGTACAATCTGATTGGGCTAGTTGATTCTCCTGTTAGTTGGTATAGATCAGATGAATATATTGTTATAATTGAGAAATATGGAATTTCAACCCAGACAGGAGTATTAACAATAATAGAAAGTGCATTTGAGTAAAAAAAAAAAAAGAGATTTTAAGAATAAAATGACCTCTTGAATTCATGGTGTTATTGGTTTTTCCTTTTCCTTTGTTTCTGGCCTCTTTTCCACATTTTCTCTCAGAATACTTTGTGATTCGTTTTATGTTTGTCTTGTTATATTGCTGGCTTTTTGTTTGTGTTCCTCCAGTCTCAATTGCTTACAATTACAACGTATCAAATAGCCCTAAACACGTGTTCTTTTTGCATTCTATTCCAAGAAAAGGTTCTGACAGATGCTGATAAAAAAGTAGTATATATACTGTTTATTGTCACTTCTAATAAACATAGACGGCGTTATCATCAACTGCACTTTTGTCAAAGTGAAAGTTACACACCAGTGTGAAGAATATGTTCTTCATGCTAAACTTTTGGTGCTTACAACACAAATTTAGTCGAAAAATGTCCGAAATCTTTCTGCCCAAAATAAGGCTAACAGTGGTGTCTTCAAGTAGTAGAAACAAATAATAAAGCAACCTGGAACTGCCCGGCTAGCCCCGATATCCCCTATACTGACTGTTGACTGTTCAACTCTAAGCGCCGATTTGAGGCATTCCGAGGGGAACAGATGGCCGAGCTGACTATATATATATATATATATATATATATATATATATATATATATATATATATATGACCAGTGTATCGATGTGGATTATGATTTATCCGACAATATTGGAGTGAATTAACAATTTAGAAGGAGGTGTTTTGTACAGTTGCGATCCCTATAGTTTATTTCGATGTTTCGCCAGTTCATTCTGGCCTTTTCAAGAAGAGGTGTAATGGATAAATGGTCACCTCCCTGCTGACCATACACACAACCAAGCCCTGAATTCTTTGTACATTTAAAATCCACTTACCCGATTAATCACTAGACCCGCTCACTACAAGGCAGGGATCCCATATAACAGATAATTTCCGTCACACCTTTTCTTGAAACGTCGAAATAAACTAAAGGGATAGCATTTGTACAAAACATGGCTTTCTTGTCATTTCACTAATATGTGTATGAATACATATGTGAATATGCTATGTATATGTATATATCTTTGCGTATGTACATGTATTTGTGTTTGTATGTGTGTTTAAAATTGACTAAAATATGTGATATTCGTTACTGGAATCGATATGGGCGTATATCATCATTCCTGCATATAATACTAGACGAACAGAAAGCGTTCGTTATTTGAGAAATATTACTGATTTACTTGTGCCAGTGCCAGGCTTTGCTAAATTCTTATAGTTGATATAAAAGATGTTCAAGACATTTTGTGAGATCGGGCTTTAATTGCACGCTGAAGTTTTGCGATGGTGACTTGTTACACATTTAACGAGAAAAAAAATTATTTTAACCACTTGTGAGTGGCTGATATGGTACCCAGATTGTCTTACTCTGGTAGTGCATCAGATAATGATACAAGATGATTTGTAAATTGCAATGAAGGCAATTAATGCAATGATTGTCCTGGAGCAGCTGACGAGATATCAAGTGAGAATCTTTTTTGTTCTTGGTCTTCTTATTTTGACAGTGAATCAGATAGTGATTGAAGACATTTCTTAAATAGTGATGAATGCAGCAAAAGCAATGATTGTTCTGAAAAGGAAGGAAGAAAAGAAAACGCGAAGAAAGTTAAATGGACAGGAAGGAAGAGATAGAAAAATGGAAAGAAAGGTGGAAAGAAAAAGAGCGACAGATAGGACGCGAATAATACAAGAAAAAAGATAGTTATTGGAAAGAAAGGAAGACGAAGAGAGGTAGGAAGAAAGAAAGAAAGGGATAGATAATTCGCGAAGAAAATATGAAAAAAGAAAGTGAAGTGGGAAGAAAGATAGAGAAAGAAAGGTTGAAAAAGAAAGAAAGAATCAAAGAATGAACGATACCTAGAGAGAGAGAGAGAGAGAGAGAGAGAGAGAGAGAGAGAGAGAGAGAGAGAGAGAGAGAGACACACACACAGACACAGACAGAGAGAGACAGACAGAGGCCATGTGATTGATGAGTACCGGCAAACAAGAAAGATATCGAACCAGGAGAATTCCCAGTGGCTCAGTGGCTTATGCAAAGAAACGCCGTGCGATCAAGCGCAAGAATCTCATAGAATCCACGCACCGCCGATGTGACTTTGTCTATTGCATGTTACATTGTTTGACCCACTCTCGCATGAGTGCCTCCGTCCTTGGCGTCGTCTAGGCAAGGCACTACTTTTTTTTTTTAGGGGAATGGGAAAACCTGCATTAAAATGAACGCAGGCAATTCTCAGCTTTTCGATTGGCTGATCCGGCGAGTCAAATCGTTTGATTCCCCACTGAATGCTTGTAAGCATTGGACCGTGGATTAGGGCACTTACAAACCTCTTGAGGAAAGTGCTTCATGGTCCAGGAGTCAATGTAGCTGCTTTTTTTTGAAAACATGTGTTGCGTACTTGGATACGTGTTTATTACGATCTGTTTCTTTGCTTGAGCCTTTAAGGCATAGCAAGAGCTATATGTATACGTATGTCTTTGTATTCATGAATGTCTCTTGGTATTTTAACGTTTATGTGCGTCTCCTAAGCATACCTAGACATTAGTGGCAAGATGTCCAGCATAGGATTGGAATCTTATATTTTTCTGGGAGGTGAGCGGGTCTGCAGTTGGGAATCTGAGTCTGACGATGGAAAAAAAACCCTAAAGAATAGCAGACCCAAAGGAAAATTTCCCTGTGTGATTGTGAATGTAATTCATCTGTCACTGCTCGATCAAAACATTACTTGTAAAATACTCTTTTACTTGTAACAGTCTTCAAAATTTCTCAGATGAAGCATAAGTATTGATTTTTCCCGTATATCTTTATTTCTGTTCCTTTTAGTCGCCACTGTGGTCGTTATTCTACGATCGTTAAATCAAGAGCCTGGATCAGAAATGAAGAATAAGATAGGAAAAGAAGAGAATATAGCAACATTGCTTATTTGAACGACATTTGCAACCTTCGTAACCTTCGTGGCTGGATTAGTAAGGCGCTGTCACTGTAACAAAGAGTTACAAAGATTAGAGATTCTTGAGGTTAAATCAATAAGTATGAGGTTCAAAGACCGGATCGTATCAATTCTTTTGTTAAAGATTGTGCTTCTACCGTGATATCAAAAACAACAACCTAGAACAAGAGACCCCCTCTCCAAAAACCTAGCTTTCTTAGGATTTAAACATGTTGTACATACATATTGTAAATTATATATGTGAGCGTGTGCGTACGAACTTGAGTCTACTTCTATCTATGTATATGTGTATATTATTGTGACCATATGACTATGATTGTGTACCATTGCATGTTATTTTTTTTATAGACACGCTGTGTACTAGTAAGGTACAGGGGCAGGTTGAATTACATACTATAACTTTTGTTTCCAACAATCCATGGCGCGACTGTCAGCCTCATTTTAGCAGATAAAATCGGCCATTTTTCAACTAGGTTTGAGTTACATGTGTTGTAAGCACTAAGAGTCTCATATAAAAAAAAAGGTTCTTTCACCCTGGTAAGTAATTTCCACTTCAGTAAATGAGTGCCCAGTTCATACTGTAGTGTGCGATTGATGATATGTCGTATGAGGAGGGGCAATATATATATATATATATATATATATATATATATATATATATATATATATATATATATATATATATATATATATATATATAGTGTATGCAATGGAGGCAGAAAAAGCCTGATAAATAAAAGAACAAACTTCAAAGTCATTGGTATTGTTATTCCTTTCGCGTTGTTTTTTCCATCTTCTACCTGATTAGAGGTCCACTCTCTTGTCGTATCAGGTGATCATTAAATTCCCAAGATCTTACTTTTCATGCTAATATATTCTCCAGTCTGGTTTTTAAAAATTTCTCAATTATAATAGTATATTAATCAAATCTGTGCTTAGAAGCAAGAGGACTAACTTGCTCAATCAGATTGTATCAAATATCCCCACTAGTGGGGTAGGTTTGTTCACTTTTTTAAAACGACCCATCTAAAGGGAGTCTTTCTTCCATGGTAACAATTACTCATATTTGCACTTTAATAAATTGATTTCACAAGTATATACAACCATGTAAGTGAAAAATGTACCGATTAGCCTCGTTCTTCCCTACATCTAGTCACGGGGAGGTGTGGAATGGTGAAGAGGTTATTAAAATGGAATCAGACCATGAGTTGAAACCGAGGCTGCTTATGTTCAATTCACACAAATGCCCTTGGGAAAGGCACGAAACCATTTCTCTCCTTAGTTATCAGTAAATTGCAGGGGAGTTGGGACGTTGTAGTTCTGTCAATGAGTCCATCTAAGAGAGGTTGCACTGATAAAAAAGCAAAAACAAAAAACAACTCACACACACACACACACACACACACACACACACACACACACAAAATAGTTGAGAAATGGGAGTTGGGTGTCGGGCTAGCACCCTGTCCCCTTAAAACCTTAACTTCTCGACATATGAAAAACAATTATTTAATCAAGGACTCTCGACACAAGGTACTCCCCCCGGAATCAGTGGGCCCAGAATTGCGATCTTTGAACTAATGGAGACATAATCATCGTAATGGTTGTAGCTATTCTCCGTGATAAGATCGGACTGGTGCAATAAGATGCCAACACCAAGCCCTCTTACTCAAACCCCGAAGACCTCTGCTCTCCTCTTGTTCCAAAGGAACTTGGCCGTTTTCTTCACTGTCTGATTAAATCAAAGGCTAAGGACCAACCTTTCGTCAACCGACGGTGTACTTCCATTGCTCAAGTTATTATGCCAGCAACAAGACCTTGCTCTTTTGTCTCTTTCCTTCTTTTGGTTCTGCACAGGGTTAAGATGAAATCCACCGACTGAAAGAAGCATTTTTTGACGCTAGGGATACACAGGGTAACCAGTTATTTCCTGCAGACTGTTTGAGACAATGCTAATGGGAATTTGAAGACAACGATTGGGTTTTATTTCGCGTGCCTGGTGAAATTAGCAACTATACCTCTAACAGAATGCAAGGAACCGAAGGCAAGACCATTCTCAAGGATCAAGGTTGTTCCACTGGCGATAATTAACCTTATCTCTCTCAACTATAAATTTGCAAAAACTGGATTATCTATGGATCCTTACGTTTCCAAGACAGGGAAGTGGCTCTGGGAGGAGAAATCTTAAATTGCGCCCCCCTCCAATAGAGGAAGTTTTCAACAAATTTTACTATACATTATAGAGACACCTAGTGTCTGCAGCTTCGAGCATGAAATGTTGAAAGAGGCCCCTGAGAGGCCTATCCCACCAGGTGACCCGAGTCTCCTCTTACCCGTCACGTATATAGGGCTTGTATTTTGTCTTAGACATGCATATCTGCCTTGCATAGTGAAATCTATCCCCAGTTATCGCAACTATTAAGTGTAATCACGTTTGGCCATTTTTCTCAAATTCCTATTCTCTGATTTTGGCGAACTTTTAATGTGTTTTCCTGTCCCATCTCTTTTGACTACAAACCAATTTTCATCTTAATGCAAATTTATTCATAATTCCACTGGACTCATTAGAAAGCACACGGAGAACGCACCTCTCTGCCAGCACCATTGTCGGGGGAAATAATTCTACCTGGATCTGCACCAAAATCAAATCAGTTCTTCCATGGCCTATTGTCCGTCCGTCCGCAAAATGTCATAGAAATTCATGGAGAACTTTTGGCGATTTCATGCGGTTTGGACATTTATCTGCAACGTAGGTGGAGTATTTTCTGCATGGATACGTCCCAGAATTAAATCACTTCTTCAGTAACTTGATATCCATCCTACGCAAAATTTCATAGAAAGTAATTCAGAAATTTTTGAGATATCGTGTGGACAGAAATGAGTGTATACATGAATTTATGAAAAAAGAATTTCTGGATCCACCCCAAATTTAACCATATGTACCCATTGTCCACTCTATTACCAATTTTTACTGAAATCTATTCAGTACTTTCGGAAGACGGAAAGATGCTTTTTGTTAACACATTTATCAGGCCCGATATCGCCCCATGTTACGGGTACCATGCAACTGAGTACAACCCGTCGCCTGTTATTTGTAAATGAGATAATCCCCATTATCCTCAAGATAACCTGCAACAAATGTTATGAAGGGCCCAGCATGGTACCCCTACGATCTACTGAGTCATGAGATAATTTCTTTATACCCATGCCCCACGGATATACGAGCGTTGCGCGTGTAAGCCAAACAGTTATGACAATAAAGTGATTGAAATTTCGTTGAGTCACTGTTTGGTAAAAAACATGTTAACAAAAAGAGTGATATAGATCTATATTTATGTTTGCGAAAGTTTGTGAACATGTTTGTCTTCTCTCAAACGGCGCATGGCAATCGGAGATAATTAATTCGTCATCAAGGTATTCGGGGCTATTTATTCCGAGGGCCCGTACATAAAAGCCTATGATTAATTCCTCAGAATATGGAGCCCCGAATAACTAGATGACGAAGAAGAATACATTGAACAATCACTCTGTTCACTCCAGTACCCACGGTATTTTATACACCGCGCAAAGTGGAAAGCTTATAAGATCCACAAAACTTACACCAAACAAGACAAAAAGAAAAACACTATCACCATTACATGCATCATATTACCCACCAACACAACCACCAACAACCTCAGCTCCAACCTGAGCAAGCTGGAAATGAACATTGCCACCAACAGCTCAACAAACATCAAAGGTTCAGTAAACAAACCACCATACAAACCCCACCACCTGAGACGGCGTTTACGCAATTCTGTGCAAGGACTGTGACAAAATCTAGATCAGAAAGATGTCGGAGAGACATAAGAGTGCTGTAAAACTGGATAAAAAGACAGACACCCTGGTTGAACGTAGGAACACGCACAACCACAACTTCAACTTTCATCAAGCCAATCTCATCAAAAACATTCATGACTCCTCGACATGCAGATGTATCGAAGCAGTCCTCATATCCCAATGTAATACAATAACACAACGGTATGGTCACTTCCAGATTTCAACCCTCCTAAATGCACTAATTTTAAAACAGAATCACATAGATACAATACTGACATACAAGGAATTGGCTAACATCCCTCAGCCCATTTAAGAAATAGTACACACATACCACCCTTTTGACAGCCGAAAGTTTTTCTCTGAAAAAGATGACTCGAACCCGTCGAAATGCATCGAAACATGCCCACGTGATGATAAAACATTTTAAGAAGAAGCAACTGCTTTCGCCTTTCAATTGTCACTCTCATCAACATTATGCCAGATCACCTCACATCTACGATACAAACACACATTGGTTTGGTTTCACGAACGAATTAGGACCATATGACCTGTGTATAGAATAATAATCCATCTTGCTCGACGATGGATCGATAAGACTGTATCGTAACACATAGTTATTAGTCGAATTTCCATCAGAAATTTTCACTGAATAATGAATGGTCTATGTGATTGATATTCACCACTGAATTAAGGGCATCGACAAAAGATGGGGATTATGTTGAAAAATTAATATTTTTGTGCAAAATATCTGCTTCTTTAATCATTACGCTATGATACCGGGTTATAAAAGCAGAAAACCAGGTGAGTATACTCCTATCTGTTTTTAAAATATAAAACACATGGATTCATAAAAAATAGATGATTCCTGCAAAAAATGTATTTGGAATTCTATTAGATGATTTTCCTGGTAGAAAAGCAACAACTAGATTCCTTTCCGATGGAAGAATCCATTGTTTGAAATGGTGGATAGGATGTATTTTTCATCAGCAACTTGTTCCCTTTCATTGGAAGAGTCTATTCTTACAGACGAGAAATCACACTTTCCATTGTTCTACTAGATCTGGAGTATGAATTAAAATTCCCAACACTGACGGTATTTTTCTTATTTCGTTTTTCATACTGACTTGCTAGTCGTTTTCTGTTGAGCTGCAAGTTTGAGTTTCTTTGGAATATACACGATGCTTCATACATTCAGTTCTGAATTATTCAACTGCTTTCTGCTCTAATTCGCTCTGTCCCAATTCACCATACTTCTCCTTTTGAATGATTTTGAACACTGTGCATTGATTCTTGGTACCAGAGGAGAACTTGCTCTCCTATGTGTTCACGGAGATAAGATATATATATATATATATATATATATATATATATATATATATATATATATATATATATATATATATATATAAGATGGTGCAAAAGTCACTTTCATTTTAAAACTTGTACAACATTAATTTTCAGAATCAGTCTAGTTCGTCACGGCATCTTATTTTCTGCCGGATACAGTTCCGCATATGATCTATAGGGATCCATGTTGTGAGCCATGATGTTGAGCCATACTTTCGGCATGACCTGTCCATCACCATTTTAATTTTCTAATGGATTCTATGATAATTTTGATTCCTGTTTTCTCTCTAATGTACCCTAAACTCTCCATGTGATGTTGAATATGGTTCTCCCATGTGCACTTTGCAAGGTTTTCGGCTTGAGGGTCAATCCTTAATTAGGTTTCATCTTTCAGCTCCATAGGTGACTATCAGGAGGATGCATTGGTTGTATACCCTTCTTTTTAGATTTTCTTTTTCTTGAAGATTGAGCTTGCTCTACCGAAAGCTTGCCAACTGAGAGTGATTCTTCGCTTGATTACTTCTTGTTTTGATGATTTCATGGAGATTCGTTGTCCAAAGTAGATGTAATGGTCTACTTTTTCCACTCTCTGTTTTCGATTTTGATCGTCGTGTCCTTGTACTCAACAAGTTTGTTGTGTAAGACATTTCTCTCACTCAAGTTAGATCGTAATCCATCTGGCCCCGATGCTCTGTTTCTTATCGAATATTATCTTTCAGTTCCATCGGTATTTAGGGGCTTGCTCACACATGCTCTTTCTTTGAGAAAACCCCAAAGGAACAAATTCAAGAACAGTAAAATCTGGCGAATGTGGCAGCCAGTTAATTTAAGTCATTAGCAAAATTAAGGAAAGTTTCAAAACGGAAAATGACTTTTGCGACACTTAATTATCATCATCATCAGCCATTATGAATCCCCTGCCGGGAAAAAGCCTTCCCCATCTCCTTCCATGACGACTGCAACCGTGCTAATCTTTGACATGTCTTACTGACAAATCTTTCTATCTCATCCCTTCGTTTGTGTCCATCTTTTTGCTTCATCTGTTGTAATCTTTTCTTACTTAGTGTTCAGCCAATCTCCATTTTTGATGCATAATTATTTGCATGATATATCTTTCGCTCTAGTCCTTCCTCTGATCCATGATGATCTTCTCCTATCTCTTGCATTATCCCTTGGACAACTCTTTTCATATCTCTCTCTGCTATTTTATGTTGGTTCTCAGTTAGTATCGTTAATTCCATGTTTTCTATCATTATATACTCGTAGATTAGAGGCCACAGAAACTGTATGTGAATTATATATTGAACCTTGCTCAAACACGGTGTGAACATGTTCTGTGGATGAGAACTTTGTTGCGATGATTGACGCTAGACAGTCAAAATAATTCTGTTGACTCATGAAACCATTGCGTGGATGCTATATATCTAATTTTAGTAAGGTTAACTAAAATCAATTCTTGAATGCTGATTTCATTACAACACGGTTTTGTTAATTTATACATACATATCTTCAATGTGTGCAAAAAATACATGCATAGGAGTAGCGATTTTGAAACCTCCGGTCAGTCTGTTTGTTCTGGGACTTTGCTGGGCTTTATTGATTATGATTAAAATTATTTCAGCTCAACGTCTGTATTAATTATTTAAACACATAAACATTTTGTTTTATAATAGAATAATAGATGCTGCTTCAGATAGAAAAATCCCCAATTTCCGTCTGTTTTTTCACACTCGTACAAATGGTAAAAAAAGAATGTCTATCTCAAAACCCTGCTTTCTCCTCAATGCAGAAAATTGCCAAAAAGATGCTCTGATGAGATGTCTGTGGCATTTCTTTTCATGGATTGATAGAAATATTTACCAAGAATAGCTTAGTTCTGGAGAAGGCCTAATTTTCAAGAGTTGTAAGGTGCTACCCTTCTAATTGAGGAGGACCTGGAACAAACAGCTTTTACCTTGGCTTGAACATCGACAATTGGCATCGAGTAGGTCCTTTATAGATGAGCGTGTGATAGAAAGTCTTAAGAAGTTATTCCGCCACTGAACCGTACTGACGAATGCCCGCATTGACACGACAAGCGAGCAGATTAGATCAGGTTTTGCAGTACATCTGATAAAGTATTTGTTTTATAAACCCACTTGGTTTTGTTTTGATTATAGAACCTCGCCTAGGATAGTTGTAAATTATTTGGGCTTTTTATACTAGTTTTGACTACTATATACTTTTATCTCGAGTTTTTAGTTATTTTTTTTCTCCCAGAACTCAACTCAGGTCGTCACTCTACTAAAAAATAGATGAAGGTTGATAGTTGTCAAAATTAACATAATGGGTTAAAATAGTTAATTTAATTATACGAATAAATTATGACTAATATTTTCGCTTGTTGGTATTTTTGACATCACAACGTTCTTAATATTTGATTGATTATTGCCAATAATTTATGGAATGTTGGAATTCACTGAAAGCGATAGACTTATGCAGGTCATTGGAGAAATATTAGATTGATGCGAAAATTCCCAACACAATCTGCCGTTTGATGTTAAGAAAATCTAAGAAGTGTCTTTGCAGTTTACTTACCACTCTATTGTAGTACATAGTTACAAGCCTTGAGAAAAATAAAGAAGCTAGGACAACAGGTCTCGTTTGTTTCCCAATAGAAACTGTCATACGATCAATGTCTTTTGACAGCATGCCATGTTGGGATGACCAATTAAAAATTGGAAAATGGGTGACAATGAATAAGTTATCTCTCTCGCCTTTCGTTGGGCAGTGATCATTAAAAAAGTCCAAATTTTCAAAAACCAAGTGTGAATGCTACCGGACACAAACAAAGGAATTAATTTAGCGTAAACTTACATTTCTAATTTAACCCTCCCTGAAAACCTATTTTGTTGGAGAATTGAAAAAATAAGTTTTTCTTCTAAACATAATGGGGAGTAAATGCTTGAATTTTCAGCCTTCTATCTCCATTGGCATGGTCTGTGTGCGTGATAGATTCATGGCCAGCAAAGCCAGCATGCCAGCAAACTGAAGAAACCTATGTTGACAGTTTTGATGAAAATTTTGGTTTATGGTTATGAACTTTAAAATTAACATCGGTCAGCATTTAAATATATGTCTTTTCTCATCTTGCTCGGCACAGGATAAAATCATTTCTGGACGAGATAATCACTGGGGGTGAAAAGTAAATTTATCACGAGAATATAAAACGAAGAAAATAGTGTCTATATCCAGGGCAGCTTTCAGTATCTCGGCGGCCCAAATGGAATCTATCTGGAAAAAGATCCCAGTATTTTGCTGGAATTCAAACGAGGATCATTATTAGGAATTGCTGGAACTTATCTGGAAAAACTGTTACCCAGCAATGCTACAGGAGTGAATTGTGAATGATGAATCATGAGAGAATGGATTTTAGTTAGAATTATGTAGTAGAAATAATTAAGTCAATAAATGCGCACGCACATTCACACACGCACTCGTACATGCATACACACACTTATATTAAATAACGACAGTGAATCCGAAAAACATGCTGGTAGTTATTATAATTTTTTTTTTGAGTCTTTTGATTGCAAAAAAAAAGCAAGAGAAGAAAGATGAAAGAAAAATTACTCAAATATGAATATTACTGACCATGTTTCATTTGATAAATCAAGTCAACTTGAGACAATTAAGCTTTTACCATTAAGTATAATGGAGCAACAAGATCAAATGGAAACAAGCAAAAGTAATCAATGATTAACAAAAATAACGAAGTGACATTCAAGAAAACTTGTGTCTATAATGTTTTATTACTACTAGATGTAAACAAATAACAAATATAAGATGAAAGAAAAACCAGTCAAAAGTAAATAATGATGGCTGTGCTTCATCTAAGGAATACAGACAACTTTACTACTAGGTGTAAACAAACTACAAAAACAATTGTTTTTATATGGCCGTATGAAATTCCCCTGGCAAGATATGGAATTTAAGATGGTTTAACGCAATCAATTACATATCCAAAGCGTCACTCAGCTAGTTCACAAAATATTCCTAACAGATTCCCCCTCAGTGGCATTTAGTGCAACAGCCTTGCTTAGTGCATTGAAACCAGAACTGTTGGATTCTCCATTTAACGAGTATTCCATTAACTTCATTTTTCTCGCAGAACAAGAAAAGAGATTTTCAAAGTAGGGTAAACTGGCGGATTCCTATTTGTTTCGGTCATAATCAGCTGAATATCATTCACTGTAAAAAAGGAGGAAGAAATTGGTTATGGTTCGGATAAGGGATGGGGCGAGGCACAAAATTTTAATACGGTTTTCAGCTTTACCCCTCATCTAAATCTTATGATAAAACAAACACAAAACAATCGCCTAAATTTAACCATTGTCGAAATTGACAGTTAAATGCTACAAGGACACAAAACAAAAGTCATGAAGTCGAGTTTTAAGATTCTTCCAAAAGTAGAATTGACTTTTCGAAGAAAAATTATTTGATTTAATGTTTAATTGACTGGACTTTGGTGAAACATTAACCATAAACCATGCTTGATTAAACGTATTGTAAAATCAAACAAAAATAATCAAAATTCCTAAAGAAAAAAAATAGTCTCATAAAAATTTGTTGATAAGTACTAATTACATCATGCGAATAACAATGTTTCTGAATAATGTACGTCATAGAAACATTAACAATTTAACGGGAAATCTTTTGAAGAGCCATTAAAAAGTCCCAACAGATATTCTTTGTACGCTGATTTTTATGTTCAAGCAACAGAAATCTTTGAAAAAAATGTTTCACTTTTATTGCATATCTTCTTTCTGATTCAGAAACAATTAAAAAAATAGTTTGCTGTCCGTTGATATTTCAGTATTTATTCACATCAAATTTCGAAATATGAACAAAATCAAACAGTTTTTCTTCATTTTAAATGGCGGCTCTTCATCATTCTGAATAATGACTTTCCAGTCAAAAATTTTCGAAATTTTAAACCCTGATCTTTCAGTCATTTTTCTTTGCACACAACGTAAAGAAAGAAAATAATGATGAACATTTTGTCACTTATAGCACCCACGAACAACAAAGAAAAAGAAAACGTTTGAATTTTGTCTTGGTAATAGCCATTAATATAATTTCACACATTTTTTAATTACTTTGATGTTGGTACCAGACGTAATACCAATCCCTTTTCTTCAAATTTGAAGACTCACTACTGATAGAAGTGTCGCAGAAAGATCTTCCTTATCTTTCAAACGACCCTTCTCTTTACTTCAATACATGACCTCATCCCCACGACAGACAAAGAATCGTGTGGATAGTTGTAGCAATTAAACCTTACGACGCCCATCGGTGTGCTCAGATTACATCAGCTAGTTTGTTCAACCAGTTTCAGAGGCTGACGTCCTGCAGGCGCCGACAGTTAAGCTTTGGCACTTTTGCAGCAATGCCTTTTCCTCTTGCACCACGCTGTGTAATTGAATCTTTAATGAGAATCGGATGCTGCAAAACTCGGTCCGAGGAAAAGAGCGAAATTCTAACTTGCAGCCACACAGGGTGTCGAGATAGAAAGATGATAAATATGCTTGCCCAATCTGTAAGCCTGGAAGTTTAAGTCCGGGATCAAATTTGTAATGATGTTCTAAAAAAGCCATCAATTCTTTTCTCTTTCAGAGACGATATTCACAGAAAAGGCCGATATCAGAGAAATTGAAACGAAGATAAGAACGAATGTAGAATCATGCTATTAAAACGCTTGTCACGATCTGCATCTGTTACGCTCTTATTGGTCAACTGGTAAAAAAAAAACAACTGTCAAATTACGAGAGAGAGAGAATGTTGGAAAGCAGAAATTTGAATAAAATAGTCAACAGAAACTGTTCGTCCCTGTTTTACAGTAATTTCTTATGAAAATCTTTCCCTTATTTTTTTCTGACTATAAATCATACGTATAAAAATATCACTTCTTATAAAAAATGTTTCATCATTATAAACTATATAAATCAATTTATCATTATTTTATTTAGAGTATTACTTATTTTATTACAATAAGTTAAATGGATTGAAGTATCACTTATCTAATTAGAGTATTCCTTGTTGTATGCTGGAGGAAAGAAGGGAGAAAAGGGAGTTAGGTAGTTTGCTGAAGGATTGGAAACAGAGAGGGATAAAGAATAGTTAGGTAGTTCGATAAGAAAGTAAGAAGTGAGGAGGGACAAGAAAGTTAGGTAGTTTGCTGAGGCCCTAGGAAAAGAAATTAGTGTGGAAAGGAATTCAGATAGTTTAATAAGAGTGCAAGGAGGAGAACATAGAATGGTGGGAAGGAAGTGAGATAATGGATTATTATCTAGATAGTGAAACAATAAATACATATATATCTACGTTATTTGATTTTCTCTTTAATTCTGCGGTCACATATCCACTCACTTCATAAAAACTATGGTCGATACATAAAAACTTCTTAACTTTCAGTTTCATATTTCCTCACAGCATCTATTTATATGTCAAATGTCTTTGAAGCTTGAGTGACCGTCCCGAATAGAAACATCTGAAGTCAGCCACGGCGTATTCATTTCTATGTGTGTCATTGGGTGCTATTCTAATATCGCATTTCATTAAATACACATCGAGTGAAGAGCATTACGTAATCATGGGATTTCCAGTGAGTTTGTTTTGTATTTGCCACAATCATTTAGACAGCAGGCAAATTTATTACCGTCTCTTTGTCTTACAATCGTTTATTTTCTTTCAAAAGTTATATGATAAAAGATGCGATAAAGTGAGTTTGTAGTGTCTTGGGTTTATACCTGAATGGATTTCGGAAATTTACGATGCTATTTATGGGAAAGAACCCTTGTGGGCTGCTTCTTTCGAAATGTTTGAGTGTTGCGTTAACATATTATTATTTCATAAGAATAGCTAAGTCCTACCATAGGGTCACAGTAATGAGACACAGTGAATTTCGAATATTACAAATTGATCTTCTATGGAGGCTCTCTAACCATTGCTTAATACATATGTATGTGTATGTGTGTGCGCACGTGTACGTGCATGTGTATAAAAGCGCTCAATACTATAAAGTAGAGCGAATAAATTGCAATAAATATTGTCCCATTAAAGTTCGGATCTGCTCTGTTTCGTTTGGCAAAGATTTTTTAAATGGACCTTGGATTGAAGATTCTTCTTATTTCGTGGCGGTGATGAAGTGGTTTTGTTTCCCTGGGATTCAAATAAGTAGCAGAAATTTTGCTAAATTTAATAATTTAAGGGAGTTATCTTTCCTACTCTCACTGATTGACAGAAAAATAGTGGGGGGGATTTTCTATTCTTTCTTGTTACTCTTGATGTGATGGGTCAGCATATCTTTCATTCTATGAATTTTGTTTTTTTTCTGGTTGAATCGGTTAATCATTTACTTGGATTTGATAAAAGTTATCCAGTTGACTGAAGATTCAATTTATCATTGCTAATGTGTTTAGTTTTGTGGGTCAATTTCATGTTTTCTTCTAAACTTTGCAGGAATACAATTTATAATAGTTTAGATTTTCCAAGGTGGAAATATGTGCTCTGTAAACTATTCCGGATGTTGAGCACTTGTTCTCAATTTACATCCCCGATGCCTTCTGCAATCGCATTACTTATTTTTATGTTATTCTTTAATGAAAAATTTTTCATGTTTTTTTAAAATTATCTTCTCTACGTTGTCTATACAGCTATAACCTAATTTTATAAAATTTACCGACGTTTGTTAAAACCTGTTTGTTAAAGGCAGGTATCATTTCTTGTTCTGATCTTGTTATTTTGTTGTTATCTTGCCCTGCTGTGTTTTTTTCTTTTGCAAATTCTAGTTATATTTTCTTGATGTGCTTTTTGGTATGTGTGGCTAATTTTGTAGAATGCTTCTTTATTTGATGAGTTTTATGTTAACTTTTGGTTTAGAGAGTTTGAGATTTGAATCCGAATTGAAAGGGTCGGCTGGATTGTTATTCAGTTTTATGTATGGTTCATACATTTCTGACCTAAGGTTGAATGTGACGTCAAGAGAGTTAAGGATTTTAATGTCGGCTTTTATTTCTATCTTAAAACCTATTTCTCAAAATTTTCAATTTTTTTTTAATCCACTGGTCTTTGTTGTTAAATAGTATATATATATATATATATATATATATATATATATATATATATATATATATATATATATATATATATGCTTTTTTCTTTTTTACTTGGTTGCCATTTTAAAAAAATGATCGCTATTGACCCCAACTGGTTTACCCAACTGTAGTGATCGGTTAGCAAGATATCTCCAACACGAGATTTCTTTGCAAATATCTTTAGACCATTTCGATCATTAACAGCAACTTCTCTAAAAGCTTCACACTTGTTGCATTCAACATTCGAATGCTCCCTTTCTCAAAGTTAAAAGGAATAAAATACTGAAAATATTGCGTATTTTATTCCATTTTCTATGTTAGAATCAATAAACAAAAATGCGCCATTTTTACTATATCTTTTAAAATGCATACTGGTATAACATATATCGCAGTACAATCAAGAACAATCTTTTTGAATAATAGTTTGAATTAAACACTCCTAATGTCATCTAAGAACAAAAATAAATCAAAATTTTTTGACTACCCAATAGATATCTGCCATATTGTTTGCTGAAGTCTCAGGCACTTGTGCATGAATAAGATTGGATATTCGTTCATTTATGAGCGTTATAGAGTAAGGTATTGTTACTTTTTTGCATTGATGCTAAAATGAGACTGCTTGCTAGACCGACCAAAATATGATTTTCCCATCAGTTAGCATTTACGCTGGGTGCTTAAATGCTCATTCATGCATTCGTTAATTCAATGAGAAGGTTTTCTCCGACTTAAACAAATTCACTGGCATCTATTCACATCTTCGGCAAAGCTTCAGATTGTTAGCTGTCATTGGATTGCAAAAACAAAGTAGCTTTGTCTCCTGAATATATTTATATGGTCAATTCGGTGTTTAAGGGCGATTTTATCAAACTTATTCAATTAGAGGTGTGCTGTAGACTTAGTACAGTCTGTCAATGCCAATTCCTTGCTTATAAATTTCAGCAAGCTTGAGTCTAACCTGATGTCGGCAGATTTATCCTAAATGCCAAAGTGGAAATAATCATGACTGAAAATAAAAGTCAAACAGGAGAAAAATAGTCACTTTCTTTAGATGAGTTTCCTTTAAATAAATGCACAGTTTTAACATAATGTGCATTACTAGGTGGCAACTATTGCTTTTACACGCACTTTTTTCCATGCCCGAATGCAGATAATTACTAAACAAACAGATTCTGGCGCAAGGTGGGATACCCAGTGAGTGGCCAACTCTCAGCAGCAGTTATAATCTGCTGCGCAACCTTGTTAACTATTTCCCCATGGTAGGTATTCTATGTATTATCAAAACTAACGATACCAAGTTTAGTCTGACATGAAACCACCTATGCGATGCATCCAGAGTAGACTCAGCTCACTTGTAATCACCTACTAAGGTAAGCTTGCTAACTATTGTTCCACATCAAGGTACACAAGCTTAGTCTGACACAAGGCCAAATCCATGGGGCACCCAGGGAAAAACTAAACTCACTATATGATAATACTGGTCTGCTGGCAAGCTTGCTTAACATTGCTCCACGGCGAGAGTCTCGTCCCTGAGTTGATTATCGACATTAACTAAGTCTGGTCCAAATTCATATACGTGGATCATGAAGTGAGGGCCGAACTCACTACAGTAGTAATGATTTGCTAGGTTATCCTGCTAACCATTGATCCATAGCTGGCATATGCCTAACTTTGTTGGTTTTTTTTCTCACCAAAACAATTGCTTAATGAGTTTGTTTTTTTTCTCAAGTTACATTTCACAAAAAATTTCTAGCCACAAAGTTTGACTGAAATAACATTTAAATCTAAATATAAATGTGATGAGTCCCGTAGCCGGTTGGTTAGTGCGACGCTGGTCAGGCAGGAGTTGACTGATCGGCGTACCTGCCTTAAGTCATCCAAACCTAGCCTCCGTCCTGTCCAGATCCAAGGGGGTGCGGCTATCGACTAAAAGACTCTGCAGCGCTGGAACAAAGACCCCCGAGGGCGCTACAAGATGAAAAAAAAAAATCAACACTGGATGAAAATAAGCAACAGTCAGTATTATTACAAGATGACCAGACAAAATATACGCCGATACTGGTGAGGACACTGTGGAATGACTATCAATCTGACTTTCGGGTTATTTACTTGATATCTCTCGGTATGTCTGTTAGTATAGCTTCAACAGAATTCTCGAGTTGAAATCATAAGTCATTCGGGGAATCCACTTGATGTCTCTTCGTATATCTATTGGTATAGCTTCACCACGGATATGATATTCGTGGATCAGAATATTGTGGTGACAAAGAACGAGGAATTCTACGTAGCTTTTCTGCATTCAACTCTGTCTACTCAAAGATAGGTGGCTTATATAATAGCCATCTCCTCTTGTGGTTCGGGCCGATGGCTGAAGGGTTTATGATTGATTTTCTTACCTTCTAAGTTGGCAAATATTGAAATCGTGTTAGCTTAAACAATCTTCATTTTGATCTCTCTAAATTTGGAAATAAATAATTTTCCCTTTGGAAATATGCGTAGGCGATAGGCAGGGCAAGAACCGGGGGAATCAATTTACCAGTTTGGAAACTACGGATATTTTCAAAACAAAAGCGATTATTAATCAAACACCTGTGATCTGTCCAGGGCTTTGCCGGCCCGACACTTTAGTGCAAAGATATTTTCCCAACTCAGGGATTTTAAACCTCTCAAACAAAGGTGATTAATCATGCAGTTGTATTCTGTCCAGGTCTCGCTTATCCAACCTCTCAGTGCAAAGGTGTTTTTACAACTCAGGGATTTTTAAACCTCTAAAACAGAGGCGATTAATCATACATATGGGTTCTGTCGAAAACCCCTATAGATAAGCGGTCTGATTTGTACAGTACACTCATCTTCGAAAGGTAATCTTATTTCTACTTTCAGATTTTTCAAACTATTCCTTCATTATCATCGTGTTATTTTTCTAATTAACTCTTCAATCCATTGTGTTACATAAACACAGTAGCCTATCATAATCAATTTTGAATAATAGTTTCGATAACTGGTTTGCTCAGGGGAAAAAACTTCGAATATAACAACTCAGGAAGGCAAATTAATTTTTCATGGAGATTTTACAAGACGATACACCCTCACCCTGGGCAGGAATAAAAACAAGAAATAAGTCAAATATAACAGCTCATACAAGGAAATTACATACTAAAGGGAATCCATGAAATTAAACAAGCGGGGTAACTCATATGAATTTGGAGAAAAATTACTTGTCACCCGTTCATTTGGATCTTTGAAAATTGAAAAATTACTTGTCTCCTTTAGATTTGGAAATGCCCTAATTGACCTGACCATAAACTGATATTTAAAGGTCACCAGAGGACAGCATCACCTATCCTATCTTCAGCTTGGAGCCAAATTACTTTATATATGAATTTGCAGCCCGTAGGGTGCAGCCATCTAGGAGTCAATAAAACGTATACAGCAAAATAATCGTGTTTCTCTTATGTAAATTCCATCACATATGACGGCAGATTAAGGAATAAATAGCTGTTTTGTTTATCTCTTACGAAAATCCTGAAAAAAAGTCGGTTATAAAAAATGTCAGAGGCCATTGGTATGGAAAAGAAAGACTTCCCCCCCTATACTTGTTTGCAGAGTATCGATAGTCAGTGTTATTATTATTATCATTCGTAGTAGTATTGTTGTTGTTGTTGTTACTGTTATTATTGAAATTCGGCCGACCAGCCATTAGAAATTATTTTAAACATAAAAAAATTGAAAGACTAAACGGTAGGTGTGAAAATGAGATTAACTTAATAAAAGCATTGTGGTTCGCCAGTCAGAATAAGCTCATTTCTTACTGCCATGAGGTAACATGACCCAGCATATATATATATATATATATATATATATATATATATATATATATATATATATATATATATATATATACACATTTATTTGAATATGACTGACCTGACTATTACAGGTTACTGCGTAGTTGAATTGGTGGCAAAAACCATTTATTTTTTTTCTTTCCTGTGCTTTCAGATTACACTCACCCTTACAACTACAGATTTCTGAGACCGATCAGGAACTTCTCTCCTCTCTTTCTCTCTCTCTCTCTCTATTTTTTTACATTTCTCTCTAGTCGTCTTTCTCAACCCTCTTTCTTTTTTTATTCTCAGTGTCTATCTCTCGCTCCTTCAGGCTATCGTTCGGATCAAGAAGACGAACAACTGCGTAGAGGAGAGAACAGTTGATAAAGAATGAATTAACATGAAAATAAATCCTCGCCAGACGTGCTATGACGTATTGGCTCCTTAAAATGACGAGTTTTAATCCAATATTGCATAATCTGCTCTAATAATGAACGGACTGATTATCTTGGTTTGCTGTTCGTAACAATCGACTCTTCCACTCAAGGTTAAAAATTCAGCTGATGAAAATTTGAAACTATGGACTTTTCAACTGGAACAGATTCAGTATTTGTTTCCTTAAAAAAACGTTTCATGGAAATCCAATGTATCTCTGATTTTTTTTCACAATTATTATCTACTATTCTATGATATCAACTGATTAAATTTTTGTTAATCCCCTTAACAATAAGTGAGTGATTTCTTCGGCCTTTCGTTGTATATATTCTTTTGTAAGCAACTAATTTAGCATCTCAGAGAGTACATTTACAAATATATGAAGTGGTACCCGAAAAGTTCGCACTCAAACCAAATTGAGTAAAGACTTTTGCCACAAATTTTTGTTAGTAATATCCTTTATGTGACCTTTCCATGTATGACCAATGGAACCACTTCGGAGGAGATAATGGAAATAAGGGGCTAGGGTAAGTAATTTGTTTTGCCACCGTCAAATCATCCAAATTTCTAGGTAATTCTGTGGAAACTCACATACACACATACATATATATGGGCGACCGGGGTTAGTTGAACGCAGAGGCAGATTGGATCACTTGCTTTAATTTTTGTTCCCACTTGATGTCACCACTGTTAGTCTCATTTTAAGCAGAAAATTTCGGCCATTTTTCTACTAAATTTGAGTCATATGTGTAGTAAATACCAAAAGTTTTGCATGAAAAAATATTTTTTCACCATGGTAAGTATTTTTTCCAATTCAACAAACAAGTGCCCAGTTCATGCTGTATTGTGCAATTGTGGAGTGTAACTAAACAGTATATATACTATATTCCCAACTTTTCCTTGGAAAAGAAAATCATGTGTTTGGAGTTGGTTGGTATATTGTGAGCTGGGATACTTAATACGCTGTTGCAAATAAACGTCATTGATGTCATTCTTTTCTTATTGTCACTTTTTCCATTTTCTGCCTGATTACAATGGTCTAAAATTTTACATTTCTCAATTAAAACAGTTTATTACTCACATCTGTGCCCACAAGCAAGAAAACTAACTTGCTCAATCAGATTGTACTAACTTTTCTCACTGGTTGGGCTAGGTTTGAATACTTCTCCGAATGTTCAAATAATGACGTAATAAACTCATTCAAGGAAGTCTCTCTTCCGTAGTAATTTTTGGTTATATTTGCGTTTTAATGAATTAATTTCACACGGAGTTACAGCCATCTAGAATACATGTATATACGTCTGTATTTCTGTACGTTTCAAGTTGGAGGCCACAGATTTGCACCTAGGAAGCAGAAACTTGTCATAAAGGCCAAAGGTACTGTGACGTGCTATGATGTATATATCTTGTTTTGTAAATGAACACTCTTACACAAACACACAAACAAACTCTGGACAGCTAACTTGATTGTTTATCGTAGTATAAGAATATATACGTAGAAGATCACGTAGAGTGAATGGGCCAAACTACTATTTTCATATTTTACCGATTTCCGCTCTTTTGTCAATAAAGGAGGGGTTGCAAACTTTCTTTTCTAATCTTAAGGGGGTTGATTACTTCCCTTGTGAAGGTTGTTAAAATATTTTTCTTTCAAATTTTACCGAATTTCATTTTTTTTGTTTCAAAATAACGCAGGGGGCACAACCCTTTTCCAAATTTTGAAGAAGTTGGTAAATTCCCCTGTGAAGAGTGATGAAATATATTTCATCGAATTCTACCGAATTTTGCTTGAAAATGAACCTTATTTAAGATTTGTTGATATTATCAATACGATTTATGAGACAATGACAAATCAGTTCTACCTTCCTTTTAAAGGGAAATTTTGAGAGGTGGGAAGTTTTTTTGCAATTGATTTGGAAAGTCGACCCAAAATATTCTTACTCACCGAAAGTCCAGCTAGCATGTCGAATAGGTTTTATCAAAAAATCCCAAGAGGCCCTATTTCAGCGCTAGGACCGATACTTCTTGTGAAAAAAAAAATGATTGCGCACATATCTGGAGTAGAGGGTGAGCTTAAAAAGTAAGATTTGACTAACCTGAGTGGTCAAAGCAGCCAGGTGTTAATCAGGTTTTCTCTACGGCAAAAGAGACGTGAGTCCGAATCTTGCAGAGAATTTAATCTTTATTAATGATCCGCACAGTTTGTTCGCAGCCGTTGGGTGACGGTCCGAGTTGTGATTAAAGAAAATAACCCAGAAATTAAGACGGAGTTTATTATTAGAGAAAACAATCTTCTTATCTTCTGAATCTGTTTCTCAGCCATATAAAAGATATGCCACAGTTGACTGATTGTACAATCAATAAAGGCCGAATTAAACGTCAGAGGCAATTGTAGTAATATTCTCCTAAATTTGATTTAAAGATAGTGCTGGAAAGTTTTGCATCAATGCATTATGTAGAGAATGCATATTTACGTTTTTTACATAAATATTTTCAATATTAAGCTGAGATTCAAAATTAATACCCCACGGGCCTTTAAAAAGGCACTCGGAATTTTCTCATTCACTGGAAGGCAACCTGGTAATAACAATTTTATACGATTGAAAAAACTTGTAAAGACTAATTCTCTTACATCCTTGAAAACCTGTTTTTACGATCTTAGAACATTAATAAAATTTCACGGTTGATATGCAAAGTACGCGTAAGAATACATAACGCTCCAGAAAAATGTAATTATTTTTCTTTTAACACCCATATTATCAAGCTGCTCACCGCCTTGCCACTATAGGCGCCATGTGAAATGGCGTGATCTCCAGTCAGACACCTTAAAAGATGCCACTCACCACCTATTTGACATTTAACCTGTGTTGATAGGTGAAAGACACCAAAAAATGTAAGAAAATTGCTTTTTCGTGTTTATCTTAATTGCTTACTCGTGTTTCAGACACTGACGTACGTTTCGTCGAGAAATCATCAAATTAAATTTTTTTATCGTATTGTTTGTCTAACGGCGACTTTATTTTATGGGTTGGCACTCGCAAAATATAATGTCTCCACTCTATCAATACATCTGTTCATATCTATCTATCTATCTATCTGCTCGGTCTTTGACATTTGTTGTCGGTGTTGGTACCCAGATAAAGGCAAGGATTTCGTATGCTGATTTTCAAGGTAGAAAGACATGCAGGCCGTCTGCACATAGGAGATTACTGCAATGTAATATACCATCTGGGTATATGTATTTATGCTTATATATATATATATATATATATATATATATATATATATATATATATATATATATATATATATTCCCAAGGAAGTCAATCAGGGACATGTGAGAAAAAATCGATTTTAAAAAAAAGATTTCTAGACGTAAATGTTCCGATGAAAAGATCTGTATAGAAAAATCGAAATAAATATGTAAATGGATTTCGGTATTAATTTGATTTTTTTCTCTATTAAACAAAACATTGTCGACTATTATTAATTCTTGTATTTGTTTAATCTTAATTTTACTTGATTTATACCACAACTAACCAACAACTCGTTAGTATCTGGCTATTCGTAAACAGAATAACCCCTTGGCGATACTTGATTTTGCATTCCTTTCCATGTTAGAGATCTTTAAGAGAGTTGTAATCCTCGGAGGGAGGGGTTCTATCGGACAAAGCTTCATTATGTGAGCTAATCGTAAATTGTTAAATACAGGTGTATGCAAGCTTAAACATACTTTCATTCACACATATTCGAGAGTGGATCTATCAGCTCGTTGTCTGACACAGTTATTAACTGGATTTTGATCTGAATGTTTGACTGTATAATGTCCAAGATATGTGATTAATGACGAATATTGGGTTGTGCAATTATACAAGTCATTATGTTGAAAAAATTTTGAAGCATTTTTTCGTGATTAGTTAAGGATCTATTGACGTATCTATGCGGCCAAATCGTGTTGGCCACACCGGTCATCGTAAGATCACGGATGTTAATCGATGTCCAGCCTGGTCATCACCCACATGGGCGATAATGAGGGAACACCGGGT
>OY735211.1:38561216-38596216 GCA_963457665.1 Thysanoteuthis rhombus | reverse complement strand
CTTGGTTTGCATGCAAGCAAGGAGTTTACCTGTGCGGAGTAAATGTATACGCAAAAGTACATAGCCGATTTTTTTAATTACCAAGCGCTCCAGTTTTGAAGGGTATAAAGCAAATGCATTCTCCCGATAGTCACCTATGGAGTGGAAACATGGAAGCTAGTCCATGGAATTGATCCTCAAACTGAGAACCATGCAACGTGCACAGGGAAGAATCATGCCTGACATCACATGGAGAGATAACAAGACAGCCCAGTATATTAGAACAAACACAGGGGTAAGAGATACGATAAAATCCATAAGAAAATTGTTGAAAAATGTTGCAAGAATGACAGATAACCGCTGGACATCACCACTCATAACGTGGATCTTCAGAGATCATACGCGAAACTGGCCGGCAAAAAATAAGATGGTGTGAAGAACTAAACAAGTCCTGAAAGTATTGGCTCCTTGACACCCATGATAGAGAGGCCAGGCGATTGATGACGATGATAATGCTGATGATGATGAATTTCTCGGCTTCGTTTTTTCCATTTATCACCGATGGCAGATTCTTTGATATAAAAGGAAAAAAAAAAAACTCCACTGAATCATGTGAGAAGTGTGGCCCAAACACTAGCTATTCCCTCAGAAAATATACCAATACAAATATAATTATCTGGCACATCAATATCTATGTAGGTCTGATTGCAACAATCATTACGACCGTTGTTATTGTTTTAGTTTGTAGGGTTGACATTTTCTTTTTTCTTCATTTACAGAAAAGAAATAAAACTATTAAAAAAACTTTTCTGTCCGACAATATTTTTCAAAAAGAGAGTAAAAGTGATACCAAGAAACATAATTTTCGGTAATCAGAATTTTATTCCCAAAAAAAAGAGACATGCTGTAAATTTCGTTGTTTTGATGTCCATTCATACATATTTACAAATCATCTTATCATGATTGAATTTTCACACCAGTGGTAACCGATAGTTTTACTGGAGCTCTAGTGACAGCAAGTCTCTCCAATACTCTGGTACACTCCTAACTACTCAAGCTGATCTCAGCTGTGTCGTTGTCTAGCTGGTCTCGATTCTTTGTCGGATTTCCAATTCTACCAGCTTTTCTCTTAGACTTTTCGGGATGATTGGCACAAGAGTCGCCTTTAAGTTTCATTACTTCTTCAGTTCAGTTGCGAAGTCCACGCCACATATATATCAAACTTTTCACTTTGTTTGAGATATTGGTGATCTATTTGAATCTCAATGTCCAAGAGGGTTTTGAGCTTTTTGTTCCTTAAGACAGATTCTTGTTTGGGCCTAAATCGTTGCCCTGGATGGTAAAATCGCAGCTGTTTGCGCAGTTCCCAGCATAGGGAGAAAAGTATTCGTCTAGTTCCGTCTAAGTGTCTGTGATAAGAAAAAAAAATACAAAAATAGGTGAGTGGAACAAAAGAAATAAAGAAAGAAGGAATATGTGCGTGGTTTGATTGAGTCTTCATCCTTCTTCATTCTTTATCTTTCATCATTCTTTTTTTCCTTTTATTTTTCTCTTTTTTCCTTCCTCTTCACTCATACACGCTCGCGCTCGCCTGAACACACCTTGCTCAAGAGTCATTTTGACAAAAGTAATAACAGTAATAAGTAACACATTTCACTCACGAAATGTCTCCCCATGAAAGCACCGCATTCCTTTCACTATTCAGATAGTAAGCCATTCAAAATGTAAAGAAAATGAAAAGTACTGTACATTTGCTTGTCCACAGGTCACTTAACAGCGACTCAAGATTAGTTTTTCATTCAATTGAAATGTTCAAAACGCAGCATAATTCGCTGAATTGCGCTTCTGTATTATATTTCAACAACCAAAAACCGGCCTGTTGAAAACCAGTCTCGTTTTACAACGGAATTAGAAATATTGAGGTGTGCCAGCTTAGAAGAGTGGCAATTTCCCCAAATGTCTATTTAAAAAATATTATTTCTACTCATTGATTTTTTCAATTCTTCCGGCCTTTTGCTAAGCTCTTTGGGATTGTTCCAAACGCCCCAACAACGATGGGCAAAACTGTCGTTCTCATGATATTGTTATCATTTTTATTTCCTTGATTTGGTGTTTGATAAAATAATTTACCAAGTCTTTCACCTGAGACCTAAGGGAAATGGAGTTTTTTCTAAAAGAAATTATGGAGCACCTTATCCTCTTCTCTTTCCTCTTTTCTGCTTTTCTCCAATACGATTCGTTTGCTTTCTACTCTCTGCATTTAAAATATCATCATTTAAAAAAAAAATACTTGAAAACAAATACAAAATCCTTGACAGGAAATATATACAGAGGAAGTTTTGCATCAGGACATGTAAGTTGGGTACAAGGCTTAGGCAGGGAACTATTGGATTGAGAGAGTTTTGTGAGCAGTGCTCATCAGTGTGATCTTTTTTTTTCTCAGATAAAGATGGATTTCCTGGTATTTTTGAAGGTGTGCATCAGTGTTTACAGAATGCTATATTTTAAAAGTTTATCAATTTTTTTCCAGGGATTTTTTTTATCAAACAGGGTGGTCATGTCTGCAAGATCGCATTTATGAACTTTGAAATCTTCCACTATTATATCTGGTCTATTGGATTCTATAGTGCAGTCAGTGTATATGGCGAATTCCCTTCTAGCATATGTGGTGTTTTGTGCTCATACCGTTTTTCTGGGGTGTAGTTGGTTATAATGGAATATCTTCCAGGGAAGGTATCTCCCAACATTATTATTATTATCATCATTATCATTATTATTATTATTATTATTATTATTTGCTTTTACACACCTGTTGTCTGGTGGTCACCGCTGGAGACTGAGTGACAGTAATTCTTCTCAATTCTCGAGCCCTCCTCTCCATACTCTCACAGTTCACAGAAGTGCTGTGGTTTACTGTTTCACGCTAGTTCCTGGTGATTATCGCATAAGGCTGAGTTACTGTAAGTTTCCTCAGTTTTCCGGTCTCATCTCAGCCATTGCTAACAACCGGGGATTGTAGATCTCTTATTTCTAGTACTCTTCTCAGTATTCATGCAGTCCCCAGTAATGTTGTGGTTTGTATAGTCTCAATCATTTCTCATGTCTCCGGTCCCTCAAATCTCGTTTCTAGTGTCTTTGGTACGGTACCGAGTGCGCTTACTATTACTGGTACTACCCTGACTTCCATGTCCCATACATTTTTCTGTTCCCATGCCAGGTACTGGTAATTCCATCGCTCTCCACTCCCTTTCGTATTTACTATGTGATCCATTGCCAAGGTCATGTCTATCATTCGGCCGGTCCTGCTTCCCTTGTCTACGACTACTAGGTCTGATCTTCTCGTTTGGGTAGGTTAGTCTGTTTGGATGTCAAAGTCCCAGAGTAATTTGTGGCTTCTATTTTCCAGCACTATCTCCAGTTTGTGCTGAAACCATTTTCCCACGGGGTCGAATTATTATCATTATTATTATTATAATTATTTTTATTATTATTAGTTGTAGTAGTAGTAGTAGTAGTAGTAGTAGTATGATAGTCATGTCGTGCAGAGAAATCCAAGTGTTCTCTCAGATCCTGGTAAATCAACGTTCTTCTCTAAGCATATGCATATTTATACTCTTAGTTAATTTGCAACATTTACTTGTATGATAGTGAATTTCATATCTATTTCGGCACAGTCGATATTCGTTATTTTGTTGAATCTCGTCTATTTAGGCTGATATATATTTATCGATAGTATTACGATCTCCACTCAAGAGCTATCAGATTAACATCACTAGAACCCACAATTGAATTTACTCACGAGATAGAATCCAACAATATTTTCCTTTTCTCTATATCCTAATACATTGACCTGACTACCAAGTGTATACCACACATGCACCAACAGATATGACTACCTCTATCCACACCACAGTACTAGAATAAAATCAGGTATAATTATAGGATTCCACCTAAGATATGTACCTACCAGTTTTTAAAAGAAGAGAAATATATAGAACACAATTTTAGAACTTTCCGCTACCCAATCTTCCTAAACCCATTTATTTAAAATTCTACTTTGTAAATCGGTCTACCCTTTGTACATTTATTCTATTCGATGTCTCATAATATTTCATAGATGGATGTTTAAACACAAAACATTTTAATTCGTTACAGGATATATTCTAGTTTTAATGTTTAATAATACATATTGTCACTTCCTGAATCAAGACCTCAACAACAAAATATATATCAATTTCAATATATATATATATATATATATATATATATATATATATATGTATATATATATATATATATATATATATATATATATATATATATATATATATATATATATATATATACTGGTCCCTGTCAAGGTAAACAATTGGTATGACTACTTTTTAGAATTTTCCCACATCCTGTCTCTATCGTAAAAAAAAATACATATTGATAACAGATGTGCTAACGTCAATGTAATAATTCATCGGTCCCTTCAACACTGATGTAATCTCAATCATTATTTTCTCAAAGACATGTTTTTGCACCAGTCTTTTCCTAAAAGAGGTTTTACTGCCATTAAGTTGGAAACGATCCGCCGTAATTCATTTGTTTTGGCTGTTTTTCCTATCTTAAATTCTCCTCTGGCGACAATTACTTGATTGAAATTACCGTGGAATTGGTGTTTGATAGTACGTTGTATTCTCTGTACCATAAAACAAATTCTCTAACAATTTTGTTTTCTTTCCTTCCTTCGCTGTTTATCTAAATGCCAACCCTTTTCTTTATTTAAAGAAAGAAAAGCTTAGATATAAGTCGTATTATCTTTAGGGATCTTTTTTTTTTCCCTTTTTCTTTTTCCTTTACGGTTTTTTAATTGCTGGTAATAACTTCTCGGTTCCTCTGCCTTTTCAACCGTGTCTCCACTTTTGAAATGGTCGTCCACACTGAATGTTAAGCAACAGCTGATATGACATCTATTAGTGACTTTTCAACACAAGCAATACTTTTGCTTGAGAATTAAACATTACGCCAGAAATGTTTCCTGACCGAAAAGAAGATTTTATCGTAGCCCTTCATACTTTTATTTTTCCTTTAATTTCAGATATGTCGTCATCTTGTCGCCGGATTATTTGACGTTAAAGATACATTGGCTGCCCCCAGGGTAGGGCTTGTGGGTAAGGCTCTTTGGTAGAACACGGAATAGTCGAAAGGTCTGATGTTTCATTTGCAATGTTCCGTTATCATGTCAAATCTAAGCAAGATTTTTTTTCTTTAATGATTGGTCAGGTTCTTTGAAAAAATCTGGTAACCATCACGACATGAGACTAAGTTCTGTAACAGATAACTTCTGAATTCTCAAGAGGGCTTATCACAGTGATCATGTTGGTTGGCTCTCCACCAATTAAATAATCAGTATATGCATGTTCGCATAAAATCTGCGATAACCAAGCAGTGGGAATATCCATAACAAATAACCATCATTATAAATTTAAAAAAGAAAGGTGCCTTTACGCGGCCCCGTCGCTGCCTGGGCCTCGCATATTGCAAGTTTCTCTGTCTCGACTAGACTTCGAAGTTTTCTGACGTTTGCGATACGTGAAATAGACAGAGAGGTGACGAGCACCTGAAGTGACGTCACTCACTCCCTCCTGCATAATTCCACCAATAGCTTCAAGAAGAGATGGATTCATACTTCTCTTAATGATATAAGTGCGAGGTGAGCTCGGAAATCAGTCAGAGTTAGAGCTCAGCTCGCTGATGTCATTTTCTGTGCTGCTAACCGTGAGGCAAACGGTACATCTAATCATTAAATTTATGAATGTCATCCATTTTGTTTGTCTTTGATGCATTCATCATGACATTGATAACCTTGTACGCTGATGGTTTGGTTTGCTTGCTCTGATTTGATTCCACTTCTATATGGAATTCAAATGAAGGAGGAAATTTGGACATTACGAGACACAAATTTATAGTGTGATTCTAAAGGTCTATTTTGCAAAATGGACGAGCACAGGTTCAAGGTAGACTAATTCCATTCGTTGATTAGTACACATCTTCGTGAGTGCTTGTGTGTGTGAGTGCAATAATGTAAAGATGAGAGAAAATATTTATATGGATCTGTGTGTGATATACAGCTATATCGGTCTCAATCTCTCTTTCCATGATATTCATACATAGAATTCTCTCAGAATTACCAATACGTGTAACTGAACATATGCACACGTATATATATATATATATATACATATATATATATATATATATATATATATATATATATATATATATATATATATATATATATATATATACACATGTATGTATGTATGTATGTATGTATGTATGTATGTACCAAATATTTGTTGAGTTTTAACAGATTGACATCTGTTGAGTTACCCAGTCTTAACTGCAGATCTCCTGCACCACTCGAGACCGGTCAAAAGGCATCAATACAAAAGGCATCAGTCAAAAGGACAACAGTGTAGTACGGAGTGCTGCAAGTTGCAATCACTTTCAGTCAAAAAGCATCAGACCAGAATGTCAACATTGCAGGACAAATATTTTAACTGGATTTGTGCTAATTAGGTAATTTGATTAAGCAATAGTTTCGAAAATTCGAATGCATAAACGTTTTATTTTTTTCCTATTTCGTACGATATGTCTCAGGAAGAATTAGTAATAATCCATTTCAAAATTTGAATAATAAGATTAGTAACACTTTCATATGAAATAAGAAATATTTTAAGACAATTTTTCACAACTAAAATAAGTAATATCTGTTTATCTTTACTTTGTAATGGCCTCCTAAGTAATGCCAAGTTTCTAAAAAGTATAATTTTTAATTAAAAGGTGTAACTATGTCTTTTCAACGTCATGAAATCGTAGTTTAAATTTTTTTTAAATTTCATTTTCGCGTTGATATCAGAGGAATATATTATTTAATTAAGCCTTTTGATTGAAAAAGTATGCTTTTTTAGTACCTATGTTTGACTTGATTTAGTAAATGAGTTCAGTTTTAAGATCAACTTTTAGAAAATTAACTTTTAAACGTTTGATAAATTGATTCTTTTTTTTCTTCAAAAAGTTAATTGTATTTTAATTGAAAAGCGAAATCGAACGACATATTCTTCAGATATCAACGTAAAAGTGAAACTAGATTCAATTTTTCCAAAAAAAAAATGGATCGATGTTTACTTTCATTATCGCAGATTACAAAATGGTGCGTTAGTGCAGATGTAGGAAACAAAGTTTTAATTCCTGAGGACTATGTTGAATAATCATAACTTGTAAGTAAAATATATATATATATATATATATATATATATATATATATATATATATATATATATATATATATATACTTTTTAGAGACTATGTAGGAATTCGGAGCAACTTCGAAGCAACGATCATTATAGTAGTCAGTTGTAAAAAGTTATCCAATTTCGTCATAAAAGTGTGATTTCAAATTTCATCATCATTATTTATTCTATTCTTCCGGAGACATATGGTGCAAAATTTAAAAAATATATAAAATAAAATCACTATGAAAATTTCAACTATCTAAATTCATAGAAAAAATATGATTATTACTTGATACGAATTCAGTTAAAATAACCGTACCACAATGTTGTCCTTTAGGCTGATGTCCTCTAATCGAACGCCAGTATAACTTGCAGTAGCCTGCACTACATTGCTATCATTTGTCTTGATGCCTTCTGACCTAGATCCGTCCCGCAATGAGTAATATTTCTTTTGAAACGCCACCAAAACAGAGAAACGGTAAAGGCCATGTTCAAAAATCAGATATAAATAACGTTTCCTTGAGTATATATATATATTTATATGCTAATTTAAGTATATTTTTAGTCAATATATAATGCTATCAAAATTCAAAAGTGTATATATGAGTGTCGGCGTAACAGCAGTATGTTGTATGTGCTGTGTGCGTGTGATCACAGCAGATCATGTTCGCCTGTGAAACAATGTGTGAATTTAAAATGTATTGCGGATGTGAATTCATAAAATCTCCCATTCTGTGTGTTTAAAAAAAAATTTTTTTTTTTTAGCAATCATTATATTTCACCGTGCAAATATATATAGCACGTAATTCTGTCTAAAACCTAACCCCGTCCCTGGACTTTTCCATCACAGAGAGCCATGTCAAAGATCACACAGCTCAGAGTAATATCGGCAAAGCCTGGTTTATACAACCAGTCAACTACCACCCCCTCACTACCTGTCTTGTGTAACGTTTACACAGCATGAAAGACATGTATTAGATGGCAATTCTTGGTTCAGCCTATGACTCAACGCCTGTACCTTGCATATTCAATAGGTTGCAGTAAATGGTTAACCAACTGTCGGCTAAAAAAACCATCTATCAACCTACACTACATTGCTTAACACCCGACGTTGTGGCCTTTCTGAAAAAAAAAGAAGTGCTTGTTCACTTGCCCAAGTTGATTCATATATCTATATACGTGCACGGGAAGCCATTGGATGACGTGGCACTCGATCATGCTAACACACACTCACACACATGTACTGACACCAAGAAATGTTTACACACATATTAGAGCTAGGCCACAAATACTCACTCAGATGTGCGCAGGGTGAGAAAGGAGTTGAAGAGAAACAAAATATCACATATACATACATACGAAACCACACACTCACATTAGGAGAAAGAGAAACATAATTATTCATGCACACAAGACAACAACAACAACAATATATATATATATATATATATATATATATATATATATATATATATATATATATATATATATATATACCAAAGTCACCTTTTTTCTTAGTTCGTTGGTTACTGTCACGCTAAAGCAAACAGAAAGAGTTCAACGGGGTAAAGCTTTGTTTGTGTGTTTGCATACGCTAAATCAAGCAGCTATGTGTCTCTGGGTTCGCGTTAACATCAGTATTATTATCACAATTACTGTTGAGATGTTCGCAATAGGACAGAAAAACTATCTGACTTTATTAAATAGTTGCTTTCATCTTATAGTCGGAAGGCTGCTATATATATATATATATATATATATATATATATATATATATATATATATATATATATATATATATATATATAATACTTCAGTATTTGTAATCATTAAAGGTGTTTAAACGCAAAATGAGCGTTGGTATCGTATTTTAAATCAAAGAAGTTGAGGGATCAACCTTTACAACGTTATGAATGCATGGGCATTTGGAAAAGAATTTAGTGACCATACTAAGGAACTGATGTAATAAAGGGCAGATTGATTATTTCTTAAAAAACGCAATTTTACGAAGTGCATACGTCGAGGCCTTCCTTCCGTAAGACGGACAGAAAATTACGGCTCACATTACAGTTGCATTCTCCTTCTCCGTCATCTAAAAAGTTAAAACATTCAATTTATCTCAAAACCGTCCGTTTAAAACAAACAAAAGTTATAATGGATGTAAACTACTGAAAATGAATTGCAAAAACATGTGTAAAAAAATAGGACGTAATATATTTTCGGAATTCTAGGGGAAAGTACGTGAAAGTATCTGTGTCTTCCGTCAATGGTTATAACATATTCATTTAATGTTTCCGTGGTAAAAGTATTTGAATAATTTCATTTCGTACTTAATTATTTTTTCTCAAATCTAGTATTAACATACTACGACTCCGATGTAAATGAAAAATGATAAGTAAGATGTCTTATCTTTTAATATTGTTGTGTATTTTTGGTTCTGATTTGAATTTGTCAGCTCCTTTTCTTTCCTCTACTCTTTTGCAAGTAAAATCTCTACATGAAAAGCTATGACTAAAATACAAGTGACTAATGTCGAATCACACTGCGTTGATTTTTTATGTTTGAAAATGGCTTCCTTTTTCACAGATTAATTTTGTGAAAATGTCAATTTAAAAACAGGAAACATCAACAACGGGTCAGCGGAGGTAGTGAGATGGTCTAGGCAACGTTCTGCTGGGAAACATTGGATCTTAACATTCAACTGAAAGGTATTTTGTAATGTTGCCCATACCTCAAAATCATGACATCATTGAAGACCAGGTTTATCCTTCATGGCAACAGTCTTCTACAGTGGCAACTGCATCTTTCAACAGGACAATGCACCCTGTCATACTGCATGTATTGTACGGGAATGGTTTCAGGAACATAGAGAAAAGATAGACTCGTATAGATAGACAGATAGATAGATAGATAGATAGATAGATAGATAGATAGATAGATAGATAGATAGATTGATAGATAGATAGATAGACATTAACAAACTGAGGTGGCTTGATAGACATGAAGACTGAAGTAGATAGATCGATAGATAGATAGATAAATAAATAGTCTGATACACATAAATAGACTGAGGTGGCTAGATAGACATAAAGACTGAAGCAGATAGATAGATAGATAGATAGATAGATAGATAGACATTAATACACTGAGGAGGCTAGATAGACATAAAGACTCAAGTATATATATATATATATATATATATATATATATATATATATATATATATATATATATATATATATATATATATATATAGATAGATAGATAGATAGATAGATAGACATTAATACACTGAGGAGGCTAGATAGACATAAAGACTCAAGTATATATATATATATATATATATATATATATATATATATATATATATATATATATATATATATAGATAGATAGATAGATAGATAGATATAAAAAAACTGAAGTGGCTAGATAGACATAGAGAATGAGATAGATAGATTAATAAATAGATAGATGAAAACGTTCGTTTTCACATATATTTTAACACTGCTAAAGGTCGTTGAAATATGAACTAAAGCGAAAAGAAATATAATATTCTATCACACCTTCTTTCCCCCTCACTGTATTTCTCATGTCTTACTCTCGCTGTCTCTCAAAAAAACTCTCTTCCTTACTTCTGTATCATTTTTACCGCCTTTTCATCATTTCCCCGCTCTCTTTCTCTAATTCCCACCACGTAAATCTGTCTGGCAGATCCATGTATCCAGGTATCCAATCGTAAGTTATCATATTATCGGTGGCTCACCAGTTTGCTTATTCATTAAAGGTAGCTTAGTGCGGCATAAGGCCACTCGTAATTGAGTCCAAATTAAAGAAACAGATATCCGATCATAATTATTATTATTATCGCCACTACACTGGGCAGGGCAAAACCGTCCCTGCTTGGGCATCACATGTCTTGTCTACCACCCAATCATGTTATCAAATTATCGGTGGTCCATCTGTGTGCTTATTTACCAAGTGTAGTTTAGTCTGGCACATGGCCACTAGTAATTTTATCCAGATTAAAAAACAAAAAAACAAAAACAAAAACAAAAAAAAAACAGGCATCCAATTATTGGTTGTCGGATTGTCAGAGACACGTTATTAAGTATTTAGCAATTATACAGGTTTTTTTTTTTTTGCATAAACGTAGCCCATGTGAGGCGCCCCGCGGGAGTAGGGCTGAAATCACTTCTCTCGTGAAGACTGGCCTACTCATCTTCGTTCTATGGCAGGCATACAACATAGCATTCATTCAAACGAGTTGATAATCCGAAAATGTCAAACAATGTTGAAATAGTTGCTAAGGTTAGCTTGGTCTGACACAAGGCAATAACAGAGGCACTCCCTGCTGTAACAATGGTCTGCTGGACTAGTTTGCGAAACACATTTGTTTCCTCCTAGTCGGGCACAAAGCAGCAATAGCTAGGCACCTGGTGAGGATCATACTCACTGTAGTGGCATCAATATCCTGGATTACCTTGTGAACCAGAGTCTTGAGGCAACTCACCTATCAAATTTCGCCAGCTTAAATAAGTGTGGCACAAGGTAACAGTAGCAAGTTGTATAGTAAGGATCAAAAACAGGATCAATTGTCAGTTGAACAAGCCTGCTAACCACTCTCTCGTGGCGAAGCACCTGTTTATTTTCTTAGCTAGGTACAAGTCAATAATAGTGAGACGCCCGGTAAGAATCAAACTTACTATAGTAAAAGCTGTTGCCTTATAAAACTCAGGTTAGTCTGGCAGAGGGCATGAGTAGAGAGAGATTTTGTAAGGATCACACTAACTCCGCTAAAAATTATCTACAAGTGTACAATGAATAATGAATAATAATCCTTAAAATTTCAGTTGTACAATGAAATTTTTACTCTCACGATCAGTGTGGTTATAGTTTCCTAGCTGGCGATGCAAAACATTACTGCTGTAATGAGTTCGATCCTGACTGAATCCGCTAGTATTGTGACCTGTGTCAAACTAAGCTAAACTTGGTATATGTAAGTATATTCTGCTTCAGAAATTACAATGTATATACACTTCATTTTAACTTAGTTTAACACAAGACCACAGTAGTGAGGCGCACAATGTGAATGAAACTCGTTAAAGTAAAAATGGTCAGCATCACACGCTTATAAACTAATGAAACATTGATTGTAAAAGTTTGGATCTCATTAAATTACTGAAATGTTCAAAGATTTCACAAAACCCCTGGGGATTTCACGTAATCACTAGTTTGTCCTCTTGAATTTTGTCTCATTTCCTTCTCTCTTTTCTTGTTGCACTCTTCTTATTAGCACTTCTATCTCTCTCTCTCTCTTTTCCCCTTCTCTCACTTTCTATTTAATCTTTTTCTTGACAGTTCCTTCTCTTCCTTTTCACTCCTGTTTCTTCTCTTTCAATATCTCTACCCTCTCTCGCCCTCTCTTTCAAAGTTTTTTCTTTCACTCTGTCTTGGTCCATTAACTTCGTAAGCTGATGAAGACCAATAGTTATCCGCAGCAAGATAAAAGCCCTGACTCACAGAAAAGAACTGGGTTGCCATAAACTTCAATGACGGGGATTCTAATCATTCGTAATTCACGGGTTAATTCATTTTCCGATTTTTTACGCATTCTTCATTCTCGATTCATTTACTCTCCTTCTTTTGTTCAAATCTCCGTCTTTTCAAGGCGCAATATATTTTCCTCTCCTTTCTCATCTTCCCTTCTTTTACAATTCAATGCGTATGCACCTACGCCTTAGTCTCTCCTGGTTTCTTTCACTGATATGCCATTGACTCCATGCATACACGCAGACACTCCCACTTGTGAAATAGCCGATTCAAATATTTTCTTTCTATTTTCCGAATACGATACAGGCTTTAATATTTCACAACTTCCCGGATATTTGAACAATATATACAATGACGCCCATCATAGAGAGGTGTGGCAAATCCTGGGGAAGGTCTATGTCCAACGACGGACGCTAAAAGACTGATGATGATGATGATGATGACAATAATAATACTATCCAATTATTTAAATATTTCACAAATATTTTTCGAATACTATATAGGTTTCCATTTTTCACAGCTTTCAGGATATTTAAAAATATATACAGCAAGAATACTACACAATTATTTAGATACTTACTTTCTATTTTTCGAATACTAAATAGGCTTTTATTCTTCACGACTTCCTGATTATTTTTAAAAAATATACTAGACGAATACTAATCAATTATTTTAATATTTTCTACCTATTTTTCGATTACAAAATAGGCTCTCATTTTTCACGTCTTCTTGGTTATTTGAAAAATATATACAAGAAGAACACTATCCAATTATTTAAATATTTCCTTTTTACTTTTCGAATACTGAATAGGCTTTTATTTTACACAACTTCCCAGTTATTTTAGAAATGTATAAAAGTAGAATACTTTCCAATTATTTAAATAATATTACCAGAAAAGCTTTAGAACAACCTTAGCTCGTATACACACACAAGCGTTAATCGTTGAGTCCGTAAAAGGGCAAATAGTTATTAGCTGAATTCCTATCTGAAATTTTCGCGAGGATATTCGACCTACAAAATTAATATTCACCATTGAGTCAAGTACTTTGACAAGGAAGGCTATTAGGTTGAAAAATGAACGTTTGTTGTGTAAAAATAATAAATAGTCATCTACCATGCACGAAAAGTTATATTTTGTCTGTTACGTTCGCATTAATACCTAACCACTGACATTTTCTTTCTTCCTGATTTTCAGAGCATTTATACAGTAAAATAATTAACATTTCATTTTTATCGTAGAATCATTTACAATGTACGTTTACAATAAATGTTAGTATAAATAAATTAGTCCTACCTTGTTAGCTAAGCCTGTATTAATTCCTGACCACTGAAATCCTTATCTTTTTTTTTATCTCTATGGGACTGCTATGCGAGGCCGTGCAGAACATTTCATAGTAGAATTAATTAAATTGTTTGTATTTTTCTCTAAATTTTTGTTGAATTCATCCATAGAAAAATTATTTATGTATAGTTGTTGGTCATTTACAAAACAATCCTATTCTATTGGCTACGCTTGTATGAATTCCTGATCGCTGACAATTCCTTACTTTGTGATGTTCAGTCTATTCCTGTGTGTTTTTCTGTTTATTCCTGTAATAAAAAGTGTGCAATGCATTTTATTGAAGAATCATTTAGAGTGTATTTCGATAGTAAATGATCATCTATCATACACAAAATATTTCTATTCTATCAGTCACGCTTTCATTAATTATAAACCATTGAAAATCATTTCTTTACGTATTTATGTAAATCTCTGCATAATAATGAATATGGCCTTTGGTATATTTAATGTGTCCATATCCTCATGAAATGGACGTGGTACTGCACTATTAACCACAAACATTAGGAAAAAAAAACTAGTAATCCTTTTTTTCCTTTCACTAATTTGTTTAGAATAATTGTCTATGCTTGGAAAAATCTCATCTATTGTCTCGTCTCACCGTGTCTTTGTTCCTCAACTTTTAAGTTTCTACATCTTTCATTGCCCTGTCTCCTTACCCGATGATGGATGATCGCTTGGATGCTTCGAACCCTTTCATGAATATTTACTTTACAATATTTTCTATGCAGAAACACCACTGAAGCGTCCCCTCATTCCTTTATGATAATATCAGATTGTGACGAAATTTCTGTTCTTTTTTTTCCTGAGAGCTACAACAAATCCTGTTGATACAGTTAAGGAACTTGGCAAAAAAATTCAATATTTGCCATATGATTGTTCAGCCTAATTTGAAGAAGCTAATAAAGATGTAAAAGGTTGGAGAATGGGTCCCATATGAGCTGTCCGTAGCAAATTACCTACAATGTGTTGCTTGTTGTACGCTACCATATTTCCAACGGCCACAGGCGTCTTTTTCTAGACAGAGTTGTCATTGAGAATGAGAAATGGATCTTTTTTCCCCAGTATTAAGCATCGTCATCAGTGGCTCAGTCGTGTTGATGGATCTGAAGCTGAGCCAAAAGGCGATCTCCCTCTGAAGAAAATTTTGTTGGGTTTCAAGTAGGATATACAAAGAATCATCTATCACGAATGTTTAACTAAACGGCCCCAGCTGAAGTTTACATTAATGTTTTAAAAACTGCTGGGACAGAAAACGCCCATCTTACGTGAACAGAAAAAGCACCTTTCTCAGTTCAGATATTGCACGTCCTTCTACTGCTCAACTGACCAAAGATCTCAGAGAGACATTCAACTGGAAAAAAAACACCATACTTTCCTGGCTTTGCTCTAATTGACTGTTTTTGGTTCAGGAGTTAGCAAAACCATTTTGATTGACCAAGACTTGCTTCAAGAGAAGAGGTTGAAAATCACCAAGTCTCTTATATCAGGTCAAAGTTGAAGAAATTCTACAAATGCACAATCGAGATATTACTTCATAGATGAAATGAGGTTATCAAAAGTAAAACTGATAATATCCTACACGATTGTTCACTTATTTTTAACTGAGAGCTTTCCTGCCAATAAAGATTTATCAAGTCTGATAATCGCTTTAATGAGGTGATTGATTTACCTTAATAAGGTACAGATGTAATATAACGATGGAAAAATATGAAATGAGGCTTTTAAAAGAGTGAGATTCACAGTAAAACAACGTCAGTGCCTGCAATTTTATTTTGTTTGCGAATACGTTTTGCTGGTATTTTCTTCGTCGTTAATCAGTACATCTCTCAAAAGCTGCCTGTTTACAGGCATGAACTCATACGTATATATATATATATATATATATATATATATATATATATATATATATATATATATATATATATATATATGATTCACCCAAAGAAGCCCGGACAGAGCAGAAACTTGCGTATATTTATGTAGCGAATCCTGATTCTACTATATTTCGCGCTGAACTAAAAACCAACTTAATATTCAAAGTTGAATGTATCAGGCACTCTATGAAATGAACCCACAGGTTCTATTGCATCTCTGATATATATATATATATATATATATATATATATATATATATATATATATATATATATATATATATATATATATATATGTATACTGGCAGGTACTGCTCAAAAGTTCAAGAGATTTGATCACCAATATAATATTTTTGTTCTAACACCAAGTTTCAACCGTGGCCTTCAAAAAGGTATACTTGAGTATGTTTTAAACTATACGGCGATTTCCCGAAGTCTGTACAAAATTTGGTTCGTGCGCTGTCCCAAATCCCTGATCTTTTGGGTAGCACACACACACACACACACACACACACACAAACAAACATAGATATGTACATATATATATATATGTGTGTGTGTTTGCTTAATAATGTGTGTTTATATGTGGGCATAGCATACAACTAACTATATACATGTAGTATACATACTCACACATAATGGCAAATACTTGTAGCATTACCTACATATGTATACAATACAACGCATGTGTTCATGTTTAGCAGGTTGACGTGACAAGTGTTTGTTTTTACAACGTGAGAAAAAAAAATGACAATGTATAATAAACATTATTACCCGATCTTAAAAACCTGGATTTGTCGAACCGTTAAATGAAAGTTTCAAATATATTTTTTCTGTCTGTTTACCTTTAGCCTCATAAATTTTCCCATACTGAAAAGATTTACCCTCAACTTACGGGGCTTTTTTTTCAACAGGCGCCTTTGCCCTTCCTCATTTGTCACCGACCTAATGCGTCTATTGTATAAATTTTGAGGACAAATGACCGGTGTCGCCAGGGAGGGAAGTGTGGGTCACCTGTTGACAGCCCACGCCACTGACGGATACAGGTTATTTGTCTGGTTGTGTTAACCCTCGCCCCCACCGGATGTTTTATTTTTTGCTGGGTATTGTGATGATTCTCTTCATTGTCATGTTGGCATGTCTATGGTCGGTAGATTGAGCCCGTTCTCAAATAATATGAGCTTGTGTTAGAATCTATTCGAAGGGTTCTCACGCTTGTTACCATTAAGTATGATCTATACCACAGGTTATCACAGATTTTAGAAGATGGTGTGTGAAAAAAGGACACTGACCAGTTTTTATTGAATATGTACATAAACACGCACGCATACCCTTGCACACACATACGCACACAAACAAGGTGTTACACAAAGGTTCGTAGAATTTAAATTGTGCACATGAATCGAATGTAGTACGAGCATTTGCTGCAACTTTTTGTGAGCAGAATCCTTTATAAGATACATTATCGAGGGGACTACTTCAAATTCCTCGAACTTTTTGTTCGCATATATATATATATATATATATATATATATATATATATATATATATATATATGTGTGTGTGTGTGTGTGTGTGTGTGTGTGCATTCACACATGTATATTTGTAGGAAGAAACTAGAAATTCAACGTGAAAAATCACAACTAAAATGTGTAAAAAAAAACGAATGTCTTTCGAAACATTTTTTTAGCGCAAGTTTTCTCTCCTGTCTATAAGCACATATTTATATCGATATTTAGTGGTGCACAGTAGCTTAATTGTTTGCAATCACCTCCTCTGGACAACTGAATTGGTAAACAGAGTGCAAATTATGGCTGAAGCTGCTTGTGTTAACTTAGTATTAATATCCTTGGGAATGGCATGAATCCACATATCTCTGCACTACCCAATCGCCAGATATTTTAACAACAATGTTCTGTCACTACTATACCACGACATTCGACAGAAGTTTGTGGATGATTGAGAAACACAACTACTATTGAGGCACACGTGCACACCTGAACACACACACACACATATATTTATACATACTACCAAAAAGTTCGGAGAATTTCAACAGGTCCTCGTGAACGAATATACTATATGAACTCTCAATCGCTTCCCTTCGTGAGCAGTACTGTTAGTGAGATCATGTATGAATATAGACTCTGAGTTTAAACATTGTTCGTAATCGAGATGAGGAAAAGTACAAATGTTTCGACAAACTACAAGGGCCTATATTTAATGATTCGACAGATGAGACATTTAGGAACAATACATATAAAGCTGAAAAGAAACAAACATCAAGAAAAGACAAATCGCGATAGATGATGTCTGTTACATAATAGATTACTGGATAATTAAGAAAGATCGGGTCCTTGATATAATTGGTGAATAGCTTCAGTTGGTAGTTAGGTAGAAGAGGAAGATAGAAGTTTGCGCTCAAACGAAAGGTTAAGAGCTCTGTGCAAGAAGTCGTAGTAGCTGTTTGTTCATTAAGCAGAGATAACCGAAATGCTTTCAATCAATACGGCTTGGTATCTCGAAGACTGAGGAATGATTATGGAGACAGGGTTATCAGTGGTATATCTCATTGCCAAGTCTGGGTCGATTTACTGCACCTGAATTTATGATCGTCGAGAGGAACTTGGGAGATCATTTTCTGACGCTGTAAAGCATACAGAAACACCCTTTAATTCGTGAGAAACGCAAGAAGTTTCAATCTATGTGCACTTCCAGAAATAAGGAGAATTAGAAGATAGACGATAATCGTGACTGTTATGTAGTAAGTGCATTGTCATCTCATTCATGCAAGGCGGAGATGTGAATACGTTTTTCGGGACTGGAGAAGAGGACAAGCAATTCAGTTGCTGAGCTGATGAGAAACATCTCAACATATATGAAATTAAAGAGGCAAGGTTTAAAACAGTGATTGATCGGGGAAGAAAAACGGTGAAGTTCCAATCAGACAGGAGGCAAGCAAAATAATTACCGATAGTAAAGCGAAGGAAAGGAAGAGAGAGAGAGAGACAGAGAGAGATAGAGAGACAGAGAGGGGTAAACGACTGAGAAAATCGGGGTTTAAATTACCGGCGGAATATGTGTCCAAATATTTTATTGACAGTAGATAAAGAAAGTAATGTATTGAATATGTAGCTAAATTTAATATTCCGTATTTAAAGCTAACACTTATCTACTTTCGTAATAAATTCTGACTAAAAATAGGGGAGTCGTTTTGTTTTCACCTCATTATTTTATCTCATTCTTTTCGTTATCCTACTTCTGGTCAGAGATCAAAAATTGAGGAGCTGACGGAGACCCAGAATGGTATGCTCTTTCTTACGTCTGCTATTTGTTGAGATCGTCATGAACATCCATAACCATACAAATACTTACATCATCATCAGTCTTTTAACGTCCGTCGTTGGGCATAGATCTTCCCCAGGATTTGCCTCACTTCTCTATCATGGGCGTCGCGGAGCCAGTACTTCCTAAACTTGTCTGGCTCGTTTTTCCGTCTAATATTCTACCGACCTCAGTTGCGCATGTGATCTCGGGGGATCCATGTCGTGAGTCGTGATGTCCATTGGTTGTCTACCATTCTTGCAACATGGCCAGCCCACCGCCATTTGAGATTTCGAATGGATTCTATGTCCCTGACTCTTGTCTTTTCTCAGATGAACTGTGCTGTCTTGTGGTCTCTCCATGTTAGGCCCAGCATAATTCTTTCATACCACAAAAGAACAACCAAAGAAACGGTGATATATATATATATATATATATATATATATATATATATATATATATATATATATATATATATATATATATATATTCAAACACACACGGTGGGCCCGAGTAACCGTAGTCTTTTGCTTACCATCTCGGCAGAAAGCTCAATTCGTCCGCTGCTAATATGAACATTAATAGGGCATACACTTGGCGTCGTTCCCAAGTTTTTATTTGTTTATCTTTTCAATGCTTCTTTGTAGGTTTTTTCTATTAGAACTGCAGGATTCTTCACTCGGATCCAATAAATATAGACACGGCGGTCACGAATATAAACAAAGTATGGTCGACTTTTCGTCTCTTTCTTTTGTTTCATCTTTGCTCTCCATTTTATTTTCCCTTCCTACTTCTTCTTTGTGCCCCTCCTCTTGTTCTTCATATTCTCCGTCTCCTCTTTCTTTTTTGGCTCCGTCCTCCTCATTATTTACCCGTTCCTTCTCCTCATCATTTATCTCATCCTTCTTCTCCTCCAGATTCGCCATCCCTCTCTCTCCTCTACACACCCTTTTCTCCTCCTACCCCTATTTTGCCTCGTCCTCCTCCTTTTCACCCCCTTCTCCCTCTACTCATCTTCTTCGTTTTCTTTTCTTCTTCTCTTTCGAATGTTTCTTCGAAATTTTACTGTTTTTTGATTTCCGTTTATTTTATCAATCCTCTCTACATGTTTACGTGTACAATTGCCACAACAAAGAAAATCTCGTTTTTCTCCATGAAATTAATCTTTACGATTGCTGCACACACAAACATACCCACACATGTGCGTTTGCGCGCGCGTGTACGCACACACGCACACACACACACACACACACACATACATATATGATTATAAATTGCGTTATATTATATAGAAACTTGTTTGAAATGATCTCCAGTCGCAGCAATGCTCTTACCATTGAGCTAAACAGTCGCTGGTAATACAAATTGTAAGAGCATCTCTACGTTGAAGAGGCTACCTTATCAGTAGCATGTTCGATTCCTAGAGCAGCCCCATTTTCTCTATTTTTCCCCTATTCACGTTGTCTGGAGTGAGTGATACATTAACTGCATAATGATGGGAGATCATTTCAAATAAGAGTTTCTCTATAAGATAACACAATTTATAATCATTATGTCGGATCACATACATCCATTTCTCAATACACACACACACACACACACAGAGAAACGTATATATATATATATATATATATATATATATATATATATATATTGTACAGATGCTATGACATGTTGCCAATGATTTGTTTTTTATTGACTCAGAAATGAACGCACACGTTCAACAAGGCCATGGAATTTACATTAGCAAGATGTTTTTTTTTTCTATCTAAAAAGAAAGAAAGGAAAAACTGAAACCTGAAAATACTTCACAAACAAAAAACTCTTTTACATATTTTTTTTGTGAAATATCAAACGTGATACAGGAAATGTGTTGACACAAGCAATATAAGTAACAAGCAGCATTGTTTGCCAATGAGCCCTACTCCATTATATCGCCGGTGTCAAACTTTTCGCTTTATAACCTTGGGAAAATTTACATATGACTAAACCAATGGAACACGGTTGACCACGCCTAATTCATGATACTATATATCGAGTAAGTTTAGGGGAATTTTGAACAACGTCTTTCTTTTGAGAGTTGTGGTGAAATCTTGTTTTATCTGAACGGGAGATCATGGATGGAATAGCTTGACGATACTGATACTAAAACTCCCACCCCCTAACAACAACAACTCAAGACAAAAAACCGAAGTTGATAATTATAAAACTTAGTTTAGTATGACACTATGCAAAAAACGGAAAGGATGATTGTATTATGCCAATCTATCCAGTAGGGTGGCCCTGCTTGCGTAGAAAATCAATATCCGAAATTCGGTCTTTTATCTGGGCTTCATCATCAGAAATATGTAACTTTTTCAACCACGAGGCAGACCACACACATACACACATACAAATACATGCATACACAGTCTCACTATTTTCTTGGATTATAACGCTTATGGTCTCTTACGGCGAAATCGATGGATTGTTGGGGGTTACAGTATTGTTGGCGTATTAGCGTTGTAGTTTACGTGATGGTCGTGAATTCAATTTTTGAGTCAGACAGCGGTGGAATCACGAGGACAAAGTATCTAAATAACAAAAAACAAAAGCAAAAACACGTCTGATTAGTCATATAATAGGAACGGTTACATGACCAACATTTTTTGGCATCATGTGTTTGGGGAGATCAATGAAAAAATCGGAAAAAGGGTTCGATCAATGAATGAATTACTTCACCCTTCGCTTTGTTGGGAATTGCTTACTAAAAAAGTCAAAATAAAAAAACAACAACACAAGTTAGAATACTGTCGGACACGAATTGAGTGACCGAGTTAGCATAGGCATTGACTGCAAATTGAACCCACACAAAATTCATATGAATTTCCAAATCACAAAACAACGTGTTTTTTTGTTGTTGACATAATAGGGAGTAAATGCTCAAATTTTCAGCCCGCAACCTTCATTCGTGGGCCCTGTATGCATGATACATGATATAGAGTCAACTGTACTTGAAACAATTCCGTATGTGTTCGTCGCTTAAAAAGCCAGAATTTTTTTAATAACTTTATATACATAGCCAGCCAGAACAACGTGAAAACTGAAGACACCTATGTTTACTATTTTGGTTGACAGTTTCTAATCAACCAATTCGAGATATCTCCTAATATGGGACGAGAACCACGTGGATTGAATAAAAGTTTCAGTTCGAAAATGTTACCGAGTACGAAAGACTCATGAAGATGGTCAGATGGCGTATCAAACAAAATGAAGGCAACAGTTTGAAGACATTAGCATAAATCAATGATGATTTTCCATCTCAGAAATTCAGAAAAAAATAATTAATCTAAGTCAGCTTTCTTATAAATACATTTTTTTTAGAATCAGCCTTATTCTAAAAAAAGGTCTCATGACTGATTTGACCCTGTAAAGGTTTTAAAAGCATCAATTTTGAGCATTCATGCACATTTACCTGTCAACTCTTCTTTTGGTTTGGAGGAAAAAAAATAGAGAGAGTAATTTCCACATCTTCGCACGTTCCACGAACCAAACCATCAAGATGGTTCTATGAACTGTGATGGTGATCAGATGGAGCTAGATCTGGAGAATAAGGAGGAGGTTGAAATTTCTTCCAACCGTGGTCTTCAGACTTTTCAGATGGGATCTTCACTTAATGCGATTGTTAGTGATCAGGGTTTTTTTTTCCCATCAAAACTGTGTTCAAACGCTCTATCTAGTTTTTTTTAAAGGCTGGTAATCATTAAGTTGAACAAAACAAGACATTTTGTAAGCTGAAATCTACAACTAAAACCTTCAGTTCAACAATATTTTCCAAGATACACCATGGATATTTCACGTTGCTCCTACAGCATTATTGTCTTTTCGGAACTCATAGGATATTGCATGTCGTGAGCGCTCCGTAAACCGCCCATCTTGAGGATGGTCAAATATGTGATTGAATTAATCAAATCGAACTATAACGACGTAACTCACTAATTTAAATCAGTGAAAACATTACTAGCGTGTATTATCATTATTTAAGCATTTTGAAATAGTGAAAACATTATTCAATATATCGCCGTCAAATTTCGGACATTACCCATGGAATGAGCTGATACCTAACCGCCAAGGCAGTGATAATTGAAAAAAGCTGATACACCTATCGTCAACCTTGAAATAGGACATAAACATAGTATCCTATCTAATGTGATGTTTATCTTCCATTTTATTTAAAAATTTGTTTTGGGTTATAATTTTGTTGGTTCAAGCTGGTGTGAAAGGAATCTGTAGGCCGTCTTGTTACGTATTTGATTTACGTAATAATAGATGTAATTAAAATGGCCGATTACCTACGAAGAGTTCAACAACCGTAGCTATCAGAGGTTTCTTCCCTTTTTTTAATTGCAGGTGAGTTTGTGTGTCTGTTTGGGTGTTCTAACGGTCCTGGTCTTAACGTTTTGTCTACAGACAAGATGATTGGTATCAGTACTCATCTACATATCCTCCCAAAAATGTGTTTTGCTTTTTTGATCTTTGGGGGCTTATTTTTAACGGGTATAGTTTATTGATGACATCTAGATTCCCGACGGCTTACAAGTTTCTAGATGTTTTTTTTTATCCTATTTTAGAATTTTTTTCGGGTGAAAATCCCATTTATGTAATAAATAGAATTCATTCTGACTATTCATTATTCGATGGATATTTTTTTTACGTGACTTCAAATTTTGACGCTGTGGTTGTTCACTTATTCACTGAGATGTCGAAATCCTTTCTCAGATTTTAACGAGGGAGATTTTGATCTCCCTTTCTTTCTTGATTGAATATGGATCACATTATCAATTTAGCAATAAGTCAACAATCAAAAGATTTCAATGGAATAATGAATTAGGTATGAATGGTTTTCAAGTAATTTTCCGTGTTTGGGACAAGGAAATAATGCAGTAACCTTGCTTACAGATTTTTGCATGGTTTACAATTTTCAACACACACACGCACAAGCACACGCACACACACACACACACACATGAAACACACATACACACACAATACACAGAAAACTTGCAAGCACTCTCTCACCATTTTATCTATTCATTTTCGAAGACACATTTACGCATTTCTCATCTGGACTTATGAGAAAGATGCAGTTACTATCATGCATTGATTTCTCGTCATTGTTGAGTTTATTTCAATATTTTGATCGCTTGACAGTTCAGCATTTCCCATGTTATTACTATTATGAAATTGATCTTTCAGACTAGTCTCTTCGAATCCTGATCAAAAGGTATCAAGAAAAAAAGCATCAGTCAAAAGGACAATTGTGTAGTACTTATATTTTAAACTGAATCTACACTAATAAAATGATTTAATAAAATCTCAATAAAACTTTTATTCATTTAAATTCACTAAATAATGTTGAATCAAATTACATAATTAGAACAGATTTGAATTAAATATTCGCACTACAGTGTAGTCTTTTTGACCGAACGCATTTGTAACTTATATTAGTTTGTTTCACATTGCTGTCCTTTCGACTGATGCCTTTTGTCTTGGTAGCTTTTAACCGGTCGTAGTTTTGTTGTTGAGCTGATTACAATATTTTGGTCGTTGTTCACCCCAGCCTTCCGCATATTGTTACATTACAAACTGATTCCGTTGGACCCGTTTCCTTTCCTTTGTTTGTATTCAAACGTTTCGAGCGCTCTACCCTCCGGTGTACCTGATATTGTTACTATAATACAATGATTGATTCGGACTTGTATACGTGTCTTTGTTGTCACAGCCAGTTCACCTAATACACGCAGGTATTATAAAAAGCCATGAAAACGTACACACGTAAATACATACATATGTCTGAGTGTGTGCGTGTGCGTGTGTGACAGTGGTTTGCCTATACGATGATAAATTGATAACTCTGGGGCAAATAGAAAAAGTACACTTCAATGGAGAAAACACAAACGCTAAACGATTTCTTTGAATTGAAGCAAAATGCTTACATCCGGTAAGAAGTGGACACAGGTCATGTGAGAAACAGTCCCAGGTCACCCATTACGATCTCTGACATGTAGAGTTGCTTCATTGAATCCAAAATACCAAAAAACCGCTGAAAACCAGCCGTCTCATTTCCCATTTTTATCTTTCTTTCTTCTTACTTCAGTGATTTTTATTCAGTCCTTTTAAAAGGATATCCGACATAACTCAACAAAGAAAATGCTTGTATATCAGGGGAAAAGGTTTTCCTCGATTGGATTAAGGAAAGGTCCGGTCCTCTTCCAACTGATTGTGTTAACGGTCTGATGCATTCATATATTCACACAGTGACCAAACAGATAGAGAAAAAGTCAAACGGCCGAATGCTTGAATGATTCAGTCCACCCACAAATAAAAACATACATACATACATACATACATACATACATACATACTCAAAAGGAAAGAGTTATGTAAGGGGTTTTTCATTTCAAGACATTCACACGTATAGACATTTGTATTCCGGAGAATGACGCTTAGAGATGCCTGTCACTTCTCTTGTAAAGATGGTTAGATCTCCACTTGAAGCCTGGACAAGGCCAAGCTTAGAAAACGCTTACATTAGTGGGATATATATATATATATATATATATATATATATATATATATATATATATATATGCGACTTTTCCGCTTCAACAAAAAGGGCAAAGGTGAGAAAAGCGTTTTTTGTTGTTTTTTTTTTTTTGCTGCAAGAAAGAGGTCACGTTCTTTATTCTCCTCTCTCTCCTTCACCTCAGTCTCCAGGTCAAGCCAGATGAAATGTATGCGGGGACTGTTGGTTGCAATATACATCTAGGACCAAAGAACACATCGGATGAAACTTTTCAGTAAAAACAATGAAGATGGTTCTCATAATTCGTGAAATATTTAATCTCAAAACGTCAGACGACAATTGCTGGTAAATTCGTTACATGCCAAAACTAAAATTTAATGGCCTTGTTCTTGATTAATTGAAAATACTAGAAACGAAATTTGAGGTGTAACCCAAACATTTGGGAATCCGAATAGTGCATGTGAACTGAAAACAGTCCCGATTTTTGCCTTCACCGTTTATGAGCAGTACCCTACGTGGCTCACAAAGGGAAATACTTCGAAGGAGACGGTAGAAAGTAAATGTTGTAGTGAATCACTTTTTATGGTCAAATTCTCAAGACTTCTGGGTTGCACTTCGAACATCAAACAGAAAAATCACGAACAACCCACTTTCAAAATCAAATACCGATACATGAGCAGACACAGAACGAAATTAATAAATGTGATAGTGAAAGAGAAAAAGGAATATATATATATATATATATATATATATATATATATATATATATATATATACATATATATATATATATATATATATATATATATATATATATATATATATAGAGAGAGAGAGAGAGAGAGAGAGAGAGAGAGAGGGCACAAGCAAATAAAAACATCTGCTTCATTTTAAGATTAAACTGTAGGTGGCCAAAAATTTGCTGATGAATATATTTCTTGATGTATTTTCTTAATAAATAACTCCCAGAAGATTCGTTTCAAAGAAGTTGAAAAAGAAACAAATCAAAGCACGTTTTTCCTATGATTTTGACACCACGATGTACAATATGCACCAGACCCTCTTAGAGGCTAATATGGGGTGATGGGTATATGGAGCCCATAAAAACGAAATGTATGGTGGTCATCAAGACCAGTGAAACGAATATATTTTAACGCTAGCCAGATCATCGTCTCGATAAGTCTTTAGGTGCTCAGAATGAGGCCAAGTTGAAAGAAAATCATCACTTCCTGATATTCCTTGCATATACCGTGGTTTAATGATAAAAAATATACATTAAACAAACGTAAGATGGAAGAAGTACTGGTCAAAAATTAAAATACGTCGTTATAGTCACTATCTTCTTTTTGTTGTACTTAGTACTATTGCATATTATTATATTTAGGAGATACGAATTAGTATAGAGATAAGTCGAATAAATTGGGTTATATTCGAGATCTCTGTCATATGGACGTTGTATTTAATACGCTTATACATGAGGGTTGACTCTAGCCGACTACCAGACCAAGATATAATATTTCTGGCATACTCTTTAAAATACACACATGATACTGAAATATCTAAATGAATTTCAGGGCAAGGTCATTGCAATGAATCATCTACTTACATTCATAATATTTTATAAATGAAAAGAGGGGTAAATCAGAAATTTTTTGGTAACTATGAATCTCAAACCACCAGTGGTTCTTGAAAATCTGCAGTAGAACACGGACGGTTAAAAAAAGAAAAAAGAAAGAAACAAGGATACAAAAATAAACAACTCTTTGAAAATATTATTCAGTCTAAACTCTGGGGTAGCATTTATTGATTTTAAAATTTAAGCAACGATTGACCTGGTTAACACAAGCTAATTAAATGCTTGGGGAATTTTGTCGAATACGAATATTCAGACACCCAGAAGGTAATAGCAAATCGCTGTAAGAAATGAAATGAATAGACCGGATTTTTTTTTTTGTTATTAAAAATCGAGAGAAGCCGTGAGAACAAAACTCTCTGATGTGTAAATTTTACTAGTCTTAATGGCCCGGCACGTTTTATGCAGCGATGCTGAAGATATTTGAAGAAAGGATTTAAACCAAGATTGAGGTAACGAGTCAGCAAATATATAACACAGGTATATCCGTGTTGTCAAAAGACGACATATATGAAATATACTGAAAATAAGGTTCTGTGTTTTTACTACTTTTTATATTTTCACTATTCTCATTATCAACATTTTTACTGCGTCATCAAACATTAAGTTCTATTTTACTACGTCCTCTTCATACCTCAGCGTGCAAATCATTATAAGTTTGGACTGACTCTAGTCGACTACCAGACCTGGATGTAAGATTTGATCACGAAGATTTATGATTTCAATACGCTTATATACATATCGAACCCACTGTCTAGGCGTGTAAGATTAGCTTTTCCTTAGTAATTATAAAACGTATTAGAGAAACTGTTTGATCTAAGAAGCATCAATATTAAAATGAGGTAAACCTAGTCATATAAAAATACGAGATCTGTCCAGAAAGAAACCGAAATTTTAAAACAGCGTGCGTCTAAAACGTTTTAGCTTGATCTGACTGGAATTTCATGAAGCACTGGCCTTACTCTTCAGTACATAAAAAAAGCATCAATCCACGTCGGTTTGTTTTTGAGTTACACTTGCGAGAGTGAACATGTGCCTAGTAAGCTTGGCTTTTTCCTAGGTTGAATAATAAAGGTTTCAGAAAGTGCGTTGTTTGTGTGAAATTCTATTTCAAATCAGGAAAAACCTTTCGGTGCCTTTCTCAATGTTGCACCAGGCCTATGGGTAGGATTGTCGGAGCTGCATGCAATGTTACGTGTGGTACCAGCGTTACCAATTTTGAAGACCATCCCCTAAAGAGGATGCTAAATCTGGACGACGTTTCTCTTTGACGGAGGAAGCACACGTCGAAAAAGTGCGTTGCATGATTCGTTGAAATCGTTGTCTCACTGTTCATGAAGTTTCTGGAAAGGTCATGCAAAATGATTCAGATATGACTGATGATGAGTCTTGTAACTGCAAAACCTGCTGACAGATAAATGAATTACAGAGCAATGAATCATCGATGTTCCTTTAAAGATCATGTTGTATGAAGTTTTACATCTTCGGAATCTTCAAAGACTGTTAGGCGACGATTTTTGCGAACCAGGAGACATCTAAAACCTCCATTGTTAAAGATTGGGGAGAAAAGCCAAGCGTACGAGACACACACTCACCCTAGAAGGTGTAGTTCAAAAACTAACCAGCGCAGATTGATGCAGTTTTTTGTAATACAACTACACTTCCACGTAACATCAGTCAGAGCACCCTGAAACGTCTCATTGCGCGCTGTTTCAAAAGTTCGGTTTCTTCATGGACACACCATATGATTGTGAAGATGATTAATCTAAATTGGAAAAAAAAAATAATAATGAGCAAGATAACAGACCGATTAATTCGTGAAATAAGGGGGAAATTATTCATTTTGACACCATATAAACTTTTTCTACTGTTTTAACAGAAAAAAATCCTTCGAGCATAATCAAAATTTTGGATACTTATACAACCTATCTATTTACAACCACGACATTAGTTAACTTACATTCAAACAAAACTTGGATTTACACCCCTCCATCTATTTATCTACCTCAATACGTATTCTACAGATTACTTTCACCGTCATTTAAAACATTCTGAGCTCAAGAGAGACTCATTTTTTATCACTTCAAATTTAGTCTTTACAAATCAATAAAAACAGCACACGGAAGACAACTGCTCAATTCTGTTGATGTATTAAATACGAACATCCAAACTATACTCGACTTCTGTAAGGTGGCTATTGAACGATTGACTATAAATGACTGAAATTTCAGTATTTGCAGTTCTGTGGCTAAAACAATAAAATTTCCGTTTTATTGTGACTGATGGCAACTCAGTTCGCTCTTTGAGTCAGAGCTTTTATTCTACGATCGATTGTCTTGAAATGAAAAAGGGCTATTAACTCGAAACAGTTTATTATTACTCTTCACCACCTGTCGCAGTTAATGGGTTAAATCCCTTACCCACATATCGTAAACGAGTATCATTGTTTTGTTATTGCCTTTCGTAAATATTTCTCGTGCTCTTCTGGTCTAAACGAGTATCGGTTTTTCTTTTTTTTTATCAATGCAGATCTTCTTCCTTTTTTTAATGATATGTGACTGTCATCAACGAGTCGTTTTCATTTTGTATTCCGCGTACAAAAAAAAGTTTTCATTGGGTTTTCCTAGTGGAAATAAAAATAACGAGGATACGCTCTCTTTAGCATCTTGGAGAGGAGTGCAAAGACATTGTCTCAAATAATTGATAAGATTGTCGCACTGATGTCAAATCGTATTACTTGATTTAACGGACGACCGAAATCACTAGTCAGGCGAAAAAAAACTCTGTGTGCGTGTATGTGCGTTTATGTGAGCGCACGTAAGTATGCGAGTGTGCATGTTTTGATGTGTAAGAATTTGGGTGAGTATCTGTGTTGGTATGTGGATGGAGAAGGTGTATAAGAACAAAAGAATGAAAAATTCAGAATAATATATTGGCATAGAAAGGTAGTAATTGTAATGGGTTGCACACATTTTTGATGTTGATTAGTATAAGGAAAATGAAGCACTTATTTCCAACGACAATTGCAAAATCCTTTTGGCTTTATCAGAAAGTGTCAACATCATCATGAGCTTATTCAGTTTTCATGTTAGTCTGGCTTGCTGGTTATGTACGTACGTATACATACGTATATATATATATATATATATATATATATATATATATATATATATATATATATATATATATATATATATATATGTATTGTGTTATATATATATATGTGCGTGTGTGTCGAACCCACGGACCGCACCAACGGAGCTAGAGGATTGAGAACATAAACATTTACACCTTATCATTTTAAAAAAAAAAAAAATTTTTTAGCCCTTTGAAAATTACCGTGATAAGTTTTTTTTTTTTTTTTTAATGAGGGTTCAATTTGCATGCAAAATTGGCCCCTTAGTTCATGTCCGGTAGAATTCACGCTTGTTTTTTGCTTTTCTTTGAAAATTCAGATCTTTTCAGTGATCACTGTCCAAAAAAGGTGAAACAAATAACATATTAATTGATCATCCCTTTTCCCAATCTTTCAATTGATCAGGTCCAACACAGTATTCTACAGAAAGAAGTTGCTCACATTTCAATTGTTTCTATTGAGTCACATTTCTGTTGCTTCTATTGAGTTGCGAACCAGATTTATTCATATTATGATCAGGTATTAGTATAACGATCATAAGTCATTGAAAAAAGTTCAGTTGATAATTGTGTCAGACTATGGAATTATTGATCTTACCTCGTATATATATATATATATATATATATATATATATATATATATATATATATATATATATATATGAATGAATGAATGCGTATTTTTTTGTTTAAGATCCGGATGTTCAATGTAAACAGAAATGGCTTATTTGATATTAATTGTTATGTTTATAGTAGCTCAAAGACATTTGTTAACGCCTATAACAGCTAAAAACGACATTTCGTACGAAAATGACTTTATCTTTTGATAGTTAAGAGATTTATATCCACCCGAACTGCACCTAATAAATGTTTTTTAAACGAGAAGAAGGTTTGGCAAGGAATAAACAGCCATAAAGATTGTGATAAAATGACAAGTGGTCATGATATTTTCACGTGGTGGCTACGCAATCAAGTCGACACAGTCAGCATCGCGTATATATATATATATATATATATATATATATATATGTGTGTGTATATATATGTATATATACATATATATATGTATATATATATGTATATATATATGTAAATATATATATATGTATATATATATATATATATATATGTATATATATATATATATATATATATATATATATATGTATATATATATATGTGTGTGTGTGTGTGTGTCTGTTATTTTCAAGAAATGGATATATAATGTATATACATTACTTAGAAACTTTATTTGCAATGATCTTCTGTTATAACATATTTGGCCCAGACAGCGTAAATAGAATAAATAATTGAAGAAATTGAGAACGAACAGAATGAGAATTGGTTTGTAGCAGATATTTGGGACTCAGCTTTATTGGCAGCTGTTTAACTCAATGATAAGAGCAACGCTAGATTGGAGCAGCAACCTTATTGGTCGTAGATTTGATTCCTGCGACAGCCACATTTTCTTAAATTATTTATTATATTTACACTGTCTAGGCCAAATGATACATTCATCGTGGAGTAACGAGTGATAATTTCAAATAGAGTTTCAAAGTAATATAACGCATATATATGTGTGTACGTGTGTGTGTGTGTGTGTGTGACAGTCATCCGACAGTTGTTTTATTTTTTACCAGATAAACACTGCCTTATCAGGCAGGTTCAGCTAGTACGTATATGCCTACGTGTTTATATGTATGTTGGACAAAAAGTTATGGTTCCGTTCATAGATCCTCACCTCTAAAATTAAAAATTTTTTTTTAATACCTTATCGTGTAAGTTTTTCCCTTAAGTCCATCAGTATTCATTCTAAATTTGTGGCAAATTCTATTGAGCTGAGTCAATTTTTAACCAACGTTTAAGAAGTGGCATAGACACAAATCTCTCCATGAGATCTCCATGAAATCCTCAAAAGAACAAGAAATCAAGCGAAGAATCACTGTATGTTTGCAAACCTTCGTTAGACCAAGCACAAATCTTCAAGACAAAGAGAACGCCATTAGCTCTAAAAAGAAGGATATGCAACCAATGCGTCCGCCCGATAGTCACCTATGGAGCTGAAACATGGAACCTAATCAAGAGACTGATCCTCGAACTGAGAACCATGCAACGTGCACATGGGAGAATCATGACATGGAGAGATCACAAGACAACACAGTATATTATGGAAAATACTGGAGTCTAAAACATCATATAATCCATTTAGGAAACCCAGATGGCAATGGGCTGGCCATGTTGTAAAAATGGCTAACATTCAAAATGTACAAATTTGCCCATTATTTGAGATAGGTAGATTCAAACTATCACCGTCCTGGTTGCAAAAGCAATGTTTGAAGGGAATAAGGGCCATTTTTTATACTCTTTAGAGACAATAAATTAGAAAATAACACATATTACCCAGGAACAAAGGAAAAATAAAAAAGAATATAAGAAATAAAATAGAGTATAGGAATCTAAACATGTAATTGAACGGAAAGTAAGGATTCACTTTCGCATTATGGTCGCATACAGATAGAACCCTGTCTAAAACCCTTCAATATTGTCTTTTTTAACATCAAATAGTCCAAATTCTCACTACAGGACCGCTTAGTATGTATACCAAATTTGGTTGAGCAGGGTGAATATTTTACCCAAGTTTCGGGTCTTGAGATAGACAGACATTATCAGTTGTTTTATTTAAATAGATTTAGCGTACAAATGATTTCTTTGGATTTTCTTGGTAGAGATAGAAATAATCTTCAAATAAGTTTTAACGAGTGTGTAAATAAATAGACATTGAACTAAGCTCAATTCCGAAGTACTAAGCTGTTTCAACATAAAACAACCCCAGAACTTAATAATGATACATACACATATACATAAATGTATATTACTAGAATATATATCCGATCAATGTTAACATTTTGTGTCAAATCACCCATCAGCAACCGACAATATATATTTTTTTCTTGTAATAAAATACAAGAAAAAATATATTGTTAGCCAGGTATATATCGTTGTAATTCTCATTTTTTAAATATTAATAGCTTTACTCACCGTGTTGAAAACTGAGCACTATGTTTAAACACCTGCAACGAATGAAATTTGTTTTCTATTTCTCTCTTTTTGTATCTTTACAAATTGAATATATATATATATATATATATATATATATATATATATATATATATATATATATATATATATATATATATATAGGAAATTCAGTTCCTCGTGGTGACTCAGAGTTTCATGCCAGTTGTGCAATCGTCGGACCGTCTGATACTCTTGAAAAGGTGCTCCCTTTAGGTTGGGCGTTTGTGGTCATGAAGGAGGTGGAATACGTAGAACTTCAGGGTAAAAATTACGACTAAAAATGCTCGTTTTTCATTTACTGATAGTTGTATTTTTTTCATTTTTTCAGTTTAAAAGAAATTTCATTAAAAAACCCACATTTATTCCTTTCTTTTAGATTTAGGGCTAATGACAGCTTAGTAAATTGTGGGTGTGCCTTATTGTAAAAATAATATTTAGATATGGTCGAGGTGTTGGTTTATCCGTTTGTTTTAGATTTAGGACAAGTGACAGCTTAGTTAATTGTAGGGGTGACTGACTGTTAAATTATGTTTTAGTATGGTTACAGTGTTTGGGTCTAGTTAGACTCGTCAATGAACTAGAAAAATTCAGAAAATACTGGCTCCGTGACGCCCATGATAGGAAATTGTGCCGATTCTAAGGGTAAGTCTATGTCGGACGTTAAAAGACTGATGATGATGATGATGATGATGATGATGATGATGATGATGATGAAACTCATCTATCTCACTGGCAAAAAATATCTTTGTCTACCATGTTTTCGTCTAATATCGTAAATGCATAATCTATTAAAGATAGCACAGTATATCAAAGAGACAACTGAAATCCAAGTCTATTTATTTGCATTCTCACGACTACAGATATGACACGATGTCAAGATTAAGGTGGGGTCTGGCACGTTCCCAAACATGCAGGCACAGGGTGCAAGAGCACCCGAGCCCCTGTGCACGATTTCGTGAGGAACAAGCTTGACTTTGTTCCCTGGACGAATCCTGTTCTGCAGGAGTCCCGATGTCGTCACTCATGTTTTTCGCTGAGTCATTAAGGCAGGTTTGACTTGGTTCAAAGAACAAATCCTGTTGATCCTTTCAGGACGAAGCAGAGCATGGTGGTCAGTGATTGTGGGGCGGGGAACAATCCCGGACAAGTCCGAGATATCATTGGAACCATTACAAAAATCAAAAGTCAATGGGCTGGACATGTTGTTAGAATGTCAGACAACCGCTGGAC